>OZ026524.1:45547113-46036590 GCA_964019695.1 Loripinus fragilis
CAAGAGTGAAAAGTA
Organism: Loripinus fragilis; assembly: GCA_964019695.1. Taxonomy (NCBI): domain Eukaryota; kingdom Metazoa; phylum Mollusca; class Bivalvia; order Lucinida; family Lucinidae; genus Loripinus; species Loripinus fragilis. Next base: position 45,547,129 of record OZ026524.1, read on the forward strand.
ACAGATTTTGGCCAGGGGTCAAGGGGGCCGCCGAGGCCCCCTGTGGGTCCAGGGCAACGCCCTGGTAGGGGGGCCATGGGGGCGAAGCCCCCCGGCCGAAAACGAATTTCATCATTTTGAAGTCCCAAGGAAGCCCTCTCCTTGGATGGTTTATCCATTGTATTTTGTAATCAAAAGATGAAGTTTCACCCATGTAAAATCTTAAAAAAATATGATAGAGCTTATACTGTATGATTTAAAAGCATGACAAAGAATTTTCAGTAGTTTATTCAATTTTAATCTAGGCACATTCAAAACATTTGTCAAACTCTTCTTCAAATTCTTCATCAGACTCAGATGCTTTCTCGTCACTGTAATCCTGAAGGTGAAAGGCCTTAACAGCTGCTTGTACCTCCTCTCTTAGTGACTCCTGATCTACAACAACAACTGGGTCTGTCTGAACCTCTACAGTTGCTGTAGCAGGAGGCACTGACAGAGAAGGGACTGAGGATTTCTTTGCCAACTTGTACCTCTTTTTTGCTGCTAACCACAGGCTGACTGCTGTTTTGACAAGTTGCCCTGCCTCAGAGACTGCAGGCCCATTGATGCTGACATGCAGGAGAGCGTTTAGCATGTCAGAGTTTATCCTATTTCTGTGCCTAGTTTTGAGGTTTTTAAGAGCACTGGCTCCCCGCTCTGGCCATGCATTTGTTACAGGCAAGGTAGCTGCTACTTCAGCTATGAAACATAGCAATGGGAAGAAGCCCCTGTATGTTGGTTGTATTAACAGTTGTAGGATAAACCATTCAGTGGGAGTCTGCTTCTCTGAGCCAGTCCTAACTTTCAAAGGCATTTTGGGTATCAACACATCAGCAATATGGTATTTCATCCCCTTCCATTCAGTTAGTAACTTATCTTGATCAATTGAAAAATGGTCTGCAATAATGGTCATATCTGATGAGCCATGGTCTTTGAAGCCTGGCTGCTTAACGCCAGGTACAGACAGGGGATCGAAAACTCCAAGAGCAGCCAATATCTCAGATGACGACTCAAATCGTCTTAAAATATTCTGCTTTAATGCAGGGATGTACTTTTCAAAGAGATTCCTAAGCTCATTCATTCCTCTTGGTGATAAATTGAGGTCATCACTGATCCTAGAAATTGAGTCAATATCTTGCTGAAGTTTATTGAGGGGTGTTCCATGTTCAAGGATGTCATCCAGGCGGCCAGTGGTCAACTCAATTTGGGGCCTGATTGAGGAAAAATTGAGGGAATCTCTCTGAAAAGATCTTGACAAATTACCCAGCACAGGTAGGACATCCACAAGGATGTACAATACACCAAGGAACTTGATCGTTTTCATATTTTTTAGCAAACCACTGGCTGTCGCATCAGAGTTTTCAAAGAAGTCAAGGGTTTGCAACACAGCTTCATAGTCTTGAAAAACAGCTTTGACTGATGCCTCCAGACTCAGCCATCTGGTCCTGCATGCTTTTTTCAACTTTGAGGCAACAGTTTTGGTAGTGCTTTTGCTTAAATTCACCTTCTTCAGTGCAATCTGGGTTTTAAGATATTTCGCCATTCTTTTTGGAGAATTTTCAAAGAAGTACCAAAGCTGTTTCAGCCATGTCTCTACCTCTTTAATATACTTCAAGCTTTCATTTGTGTCTGTACAAGAAAGAGCTAGCTTGTGACACACGCAGTGGATATTTATAAGAGAAGGATTTTGTCTACGAAGCTGTGTTGCAACACCTGACTTTTCCCCCATCATCACTGATGCCCCATCCGAAGAAAACCCAGTCAGCTTTGCCACCTGTAACCCATTTTCTTCCAGAGACTTGAGAATAAGTTCTGTTAATGCTGTTGCATTAGCAGATTCATATTCTTCAAGAATGTTTTGACAGGACAGAAATGATGTTTCTACTTGTCTAGTTTGATGATCATAATATTGTATGAAAGAAATAAGGTGCTCTGTAACACTTACATCTGAGACCTCATCAACTAACAGACCGTATGACTCCGCAGATTTCATTTTTGTCATAAGTTGCTGCTTTAAGGCTTCACCTAGAAAAAGGAATACATCTCGTTGAGATCCCTGACCTCTGTGATCATAATGCTTCATTTCTGAACAGTCAAAAACATCCTTGATGAAATCTATTAATGGTATGAGCTGCCCATTAGAAATGAAACTTTTCATCAAGAAATATGCAGTGTGAAAAGCTCTTTCATACACAGAATTTGCAACTGCCTTCTTCTCTCTATCATCTTTTTCAAACTCAGAGAACCTTTGAGTAAACTCAACTTCATATGCAGACTTATGAACAGAGGCAACTGCATGACTCTTTACAGCATCACTAATAAATCTCTGGCCAGGAGTATTAACAAAAACATCACGTTTGTTTATATCATTTTTCATGTTATGCTTTTTGCAAATTAAGCAAAATAAGCCCTGGCCTTCAACAAAGACCAGCCACCAATTATGGGCTATCAGAGCATGACTAAACTTTTTGGGTGCAATTCGACTCTTCTCGGCTAATGACAAATCACTACAACAGTTTTTTGCACAATTGAATTGATTGTGAACAACTGCATCTTCAGGAAAAAAACTTGAAATCAGTTTAAGGCACTCATCAGGGGTGAAAGGACATTTGGCTTTGGAAGGTTCACCAGGCTCTGAAAAGAGAATTATTGAAATATTTAGGCACAGGTTTAGATAAACAAAAATATACAGTGTAAAATTGTAAATATTTTTATCCATAATTTTTAGCATATGTTTTGGGTGCTCAAAAGAACCGTCTCATTGAGTCAGTTCTTTTGAGTACCCACAACATATGTTTTGGTTGAGAAATAAGAAAAATATTTTTCTGTTACAAACTCTTAACTGAAGGCTAGGGGTTCAAAAGTAGGATACAGTGGAAATTGTAAGGTAGGAGTTTAGCAACAATTGAAAATTCACAAAACAGGAGCCGCAACACAAGATTTCCAACAATGTGGTATGTGTGACCAGCAAAGGCTCAAATCAGCATGCACATATGTGCAGTCTGGTCAGAGCCTTTGCTGGTCGCTTGAATATTCTATGACTGTTAAACTACCAGAGGAACAGCTTTTTTTTAGTTTCTAAGCTTAACAGGAGGCTGCACAGGTTCGTCTGAGTCTATTCATGCCAAAAATGCCACATTGTTGGAAATCACATGTCACGGCTCAATTATGTTGTTGGCACTCATTGACACCACCTAGCAGAGATGATTTCAATGACTGCCCACAGCTTGTGTTGTTGTTGGACAATATATGTTATGTATCATTACACTTAACCCTGAAAAGCATCCTAAAAAATGTTGACATTTAAAAAAGATCTTGAAACCATGCATAATATTTTTGTTAAATTGCTACATATATGAACAATGAAATAGCTGAAAAATTTGTTTTAACTAACCCTCTGGTTTACTGCTATGTGCCTCCAAAGTGTTCCCAGTCTGTGAGGTATCTAGTGGATTACCAGCACATGGATTTTCATCACCTGACAAAAAAAAACAACAGCAATTCAACATCAATTATAGGGATTAACAGCTTCAAACAGCTTCACACAACAAATTCTATGCAAGAATATATGTTTTTTCTCAAACTGTGAAACTAATAAGCCATTAGGTTTGTTATATTTAACATAAAGTTAATGTAGTGAATAACCTATCAGGGGAAAGCGCTGCATTGTTCAATTTACTGTGTTTGCCTCAGGTATCCATCAATACCTAGGTGTAGGTCTCATTTGGTTATGAGGCCAGGATATGGGTTCTGATTGTGTCAAATAAAAGTAACCACTTGCTTATCTTTCATGTAAACAGTACCATTCCAAATACTTGAAAAACATATAAATTTAATATGCAGAAACAGCCATAAAGTTAACAAACCTAACGCCTTGCAATCAAGTTTAGCCTGTTTAACCACACTGCCATTTCCAGCATCAGATTCAGGAGTGGGAGTGTCTGCATCTGTTTCAGCAGAGTCAGTGGCTGCAACTGTTTCAGCAGAGTCAGTGGCTGCAGCAGCAGGACCGGACTTGTTTTCTGAAAAAAAAGAAAGACTTTACATCTTTTTATGTTGTTAGGGCTGTGTGAAGAGCCAAATTTAAAAATAAAAATCAGGTGAGGGGCCCTTAAAATTAGGCTTAATGTGCCCAAACAAAAATAACATTTTGGGGTGGCTATAAAAGACATTTCTGTGAACATTTTAAGATTTTCTTGTAAACATTTACAATGTTTCTTACCACGTCCATGACTGCACAATACTGCAAACCCAATAGACTCTGCTGTCCACACCCCCCAAAAAATCTAAAAAAACACAAAGTCCACACCAGAAAAAAAATTGAGCAGGGGTTCCCCCTAGGCGCTGGCCAGTATTGTTCACCCCCCACCCCATAAAACCCAGGCCTTCAAAAGTGTTGGGCTAAGACAGAGTGAAGAAGTGGGTGGGGTGACTGAAATGCAGTGTAAACAAAAATATTTCAGCAACACCTTCTTCAATTGATAGATAATTTTGAAAAACAGAAACTGTAAGAAATTTCCACTAACCTCCGAGCTTCCAGTGCTGTAATGACGGCAAAATAATACTTCGAAGGGTCGAACCTTTTTGGTGCGAATCATTCTACTTGTCGATCTTTAATACGCTGAATTCGGTCGGCTAAATGGAGCAATCAGTAGGATAATACTTACCAGTGTCATTCTTTATCGTGAAACCGAATTTGAACAGGTTCCCTGCTTCAGATTTTCTCTTAACGGCGGGCTTTACCGCTTTCATTTTCGATCGATTCGACCTTTCTTCTTTGTGTAAGTACACGCTCCAAGCGGTGCTCGAGTAGAATTCTACTACGCAAATTTGATCTTGGTAATCCTACTTTCGTTTTCGCCATTTCGTTTTTTTTATTAGCGCGAATCTACAGCAAAAGTAGCCGATCAAAACGTGTTTTTAACCGATGATTTCAATCGGCGATCGGCTTATACTGACAACCCTGAGAGGGTATCAAGAGAAACCAATTTTGTGAAATTATTTTGAATTTGCACCAGTGGTTCAGGAGAAAATGTCATTTAAAAGATTTCTTATCTGGAGCTCTGGCAGCCCTCCTGTTCCATGGAGCAGAACCATTTGTGCAATTTTGAAAGAGGGCGTTATGGGAAACATTCATGTGAAGTTATATGAAGTTTGGACAAGTGGTTTAGGACGAGATGTAGTTAAAAGATATTTCTTATCTGGAGCTCTGGCTGCCCCTCTGAGCGGAACCGTTTGTGCAACTTTCTAGAGGGTATTATGAGGAACAATTCTGTGAAATTATTTTGAATTTGGACAAATGGTTCCGGAGGAGATGTCTTTTAAAGATATTTCTTATCTGGGGCTCTGGTGGTCCATTTGTTCAGCGGAGCAGAACCATTTATGCAAGTTTGGTAGAGGGTATCAAGAGGAACAATTCTGTGAAATTATTTTGAATTTGGACCAGTGGTTCAGGAGATATCATTTTAAAAAATCTTTTCTGGAGCTCTGGCAGCCCCACTGTTTGGTGGAGCGGAACCATTTGTGCAATTTAAAAAGAGGGCATCATGGGGAACATTCATATGAAAGTAAGTAAGGGTGCAAAATTCAGGAATCGATACAATCTAGTACCACACCTGACCCAGGATACCAATGGAAAAGTGACAAACTCACAGTTTGACACCACAAACGAGAGCCAAGAGGTCAGCACTTTCCCAGCAGGTGACCACAAGGCACATATAAACAGTTGCGCGCAAAGGCATAGCAAACACAAGACAGAAAAAAAACATAAAAGATCCACAAAAGAAGTACCGCCTTGAAGATATATGAAATTTTGACCAGTGGTTTAGGAGGAGATGTCGTTTAAATAGAAAGTTTACGGACAGACGGACGCACAACGGACGAAGACCAATCACAATAGCTCACCTAGAGCCTTCGGCTCAGGTGAGCTAAAAACTAGGTCAGAGCTCAAGGTCACAGTGATCTGAAAATGGTACGCGACACTCCGCCAACCCAGGATGTAACCACATCCCAAATTTGGGATTCTTTCCTCAAAGAATATAGATGCACCGGACACGATGCGAGGCGGACGGATGGACCCTGGGGTCTGATGTCGTTGAATGATAGCTTACCCTACAAGCGTATGAATGTTTTCTGACATGTGGTTGTCAAAATAAGGACTTCTAGAAAACTTTAATGCAAAAATCCTATCTTTTGGATATGTACTAGATTTTGACCTCTAGCTGAAGATAAAAAAGTGTTGAGAGGAAGAAATAGATCAATAAGAGCGAAAATGTATTTGCAAAAAACCCATCTCATCAGACTTTAAAAGTCTACCTACACGTTTAAAGTATCCATGGTGCAAGTATGAATGCATTTCTGACAAGCGGTTATCAACATATGGACTTTTAGAAATCTTTTAATTTACCCTGTAAGCAATTGACCACCCAAGCAATAGTTGTATTTAGCTGGGTGGAAGATTCTGTCTGTCAAGAAAGTGTTAATACATTATTAAATTTGACCATTCGATTTAGGCTACGTACACGTTTTGTACACATAAAATATCAGGAATCCATCAGAATTGTGATAGAATCTTCACCTATATGTTTTGTCCAAATGTGTACGCACATGCGTTATTGCCTATACGTAGCTACAAAGTATTTATCTGAAATAAACCGTTTTGACCCTGATCAGACGCAACCTTTTCTTCAAATAAGCTGTTTGACAATCTGACGGTAGTTCCTGATTTTAGAAATAATTGGCAGACGACAAAAACTTATGGTTAAATGAAAAGTTGCCCAGCAGGCAAAGATTTGTTCGCCAATTATTACTGCAGCCGCCTATATCATTTTTTTGCATTTTCTTTATGAAAAAAATGCTCGATATAGCATTGAATTGTCTCCAGATGCTTCACATGAAACATTTGGCTATTAAATACTGCAGCAAATAAAAAATTTTGCGGCGGGAAAATAATGCTTGCTTGATATTTCATTTAAGAAAAATAAGGCATAATATTCCATATGAATCATTAGCAGACAATTCACAATAAATATCATACCTATTGTCCCCCAGATCAATCATCAGGGTAGTTTTTGAGAAACCAAACAAGGGTTTCTCGTTAAATGTCTTCAAACTCAGTCTGTTCCCAGTAAACATCGAAAAGCGGACCACTATCGGTCCACCAGCGAAACGCTATTTAAATGGCGTTTCGCTGGAGGGCCGACGGTGTCCCGACACTGCATGCTGGCTGGGTTTTCCCATTTCATCTGTCCTTTAATATATATCAACTAATTTCAAATAGTTGAGAAATTGAAATAACAATTCATCTAAAAATGGCATTGTTAAATGTCTCTCGCCAATTAACAAGATTATTGAAGGCACGTCCTTGTCTGATGCCATGACAAGAATCTGCTCACTAAAGAACTAAAATGCAAGAAGTTTTGTCTTCGTTTACCAGTAAATGAGAGTGAGAATTTTTACAGAGGAAGTGCAGGTTTTTATATATGTATGTGCACATATATTACTATTGCTGTTGACATGTATGATGCCAGTCTAGCACTCCAGCTGTGATAATCCCATTTAAAAATGCATAACCTGGTAATTTTGCATTTTTGTCATTTCTTAATCATTGTTTTACGAAAAACTGTGTCGCGATTACCACCAGAGTGTCATACAGTTTGGAACCAGGTTAGGCTTGACTTTTTCTGGGACCTGATTTGGGTCTGGGCTTGATTCCCCGAAAGATTCAAGCAAGTCTGCAAAATAGGCTAACTAGAATATTGAAAGTTTGGTTATATTAAAAGATACATTAAAGAGTGGGTATTGAATTTTTTTATTTCTCAACCAAAACATATTTTGTGGGTACTCAAAAGAACCGTCTCAAGTTGAGTATCCTGTAGTGACCATAAACGTCACTGATTTCCGATCTAGCATATTTTATAGATCGATGTTATGTTATAAATAAAAAATACTTGTGATCAAAATCGTTTTTTGTCGTTGTTTTTTCGATTTGAAATGCAGCTTTGAGATAAATGAGTGTATTCCCAGCCGCCGCCTACGCGGTGTGGAAATTGTTGAATGAAATGAAAATGTTGCATATCCTAAAGAAGTATATTACAGATCACGCTGAATTTGATTATTTTTATGTTCCATCAACAATCTTTCAGTTATGTTTGGGCGGGTCTTCCTTGGTTGAACCAGTACTAAGCTAGGATTAATGTGTCTTGCTCAATGACACAACGCAGTGAAGCCCTTCAGTCTCAAGCCAAGCACTCCACCATTGAGCCACTGCGCTCCCACTGCTGACTGTTACTGAGTTCTATTTTTCGAGGAGTACGTTTTGAGTAAGAAAAGCGAGTTTTGAGTAAGAAAAGCCAGTTTCGGGTAAGAAAAGTGAGTTTCGAGTAAGAAAAGTGAGTTTTGAGTGAGAAAAGTGAGTTTCGAGTTAGAAAAGAGAGTTTCAAGTAAGAAAAGCGAGTTTCAACTAAGCTTTCTTCTACAGACAGACGCTAGACTGATCTCTGTATCCTACGAGCTTATATGATCTGAACGGTCTGAACCCAAACATAACCTTGATGGCTTTTTAACACTCTGGTGTTTCTGAAAGGAACAATGAATAAAAACACATGACGACGACAAAAAATGCGAAATAACCAGCATGCAAAGAAGAGTAAAAAAGTTTACTTGCAACTTTTAGGCAGTGTACTAAATGGACGCCATTTCCTCTCAAATACTCCGCAATTAATTCTAATTTTTCATTCTGTGTACAAGAAGAATGTGTAAGGCAAGGCTGGATAGGTCATGTATAACATATCTCCTCCTGAGATGGCTTATCAGTAGAATAAAAACACACACACTCTGATAGATAAATATTGAGTGTGCACTGACCAAACCACTGCATTTACCTACTTCTTTCTTCTTGTTTGTCGATAGCTTATTTTATGTGGGCGGTTGAAATTTCGTGCTTGGTTGAGTCGGGCATAAACGAGGATTTGAAACCTCACTAGGTAGCTGCACATGTATATTTTGGAGAAAGGTGTCTTATTATTCATCTCAGAAACTCTTCCTATAGTGTCTTCGAGATTTTGCCTACGACGTGGGAGGACCTAAGGGTTTGTGGCCGAGAGAGACTCATACCAGTCTGCTCGGTTACAGAGACTGGCTTAAATATAGAAATATTTCATGTAGCAGGCTGGCATAATATGGGTCTCGACGTGAGAAAACCTGTCTTCGGGGGTTTTCGAACAACAAAGGCATAGACCAGCCTGATCAGCGCCTTTGCTTTCAGTCGCTTTGTAGAAACTATGATATCTAAATTTGCTACGAGCGAAATTTCAATTTTTGTAGCTAGTCTCAGTAGCTAGGGAGACTGGTATAAGTCTCTTTTTATCGGAACCCCGAAGCAGGGTTTTGTTTCGACGAGGCCGATATGCTTTCGAGAAAGCGAACAACAGGGTAGACTGGTATCAGACCAGTAAATAGAAAAATAGTAAAATATGTGCACATACATAAACAAGCATTTACATCTCTGAAGAAAAAAAATCACTGACTGTCTTATTTACTGTATTCTGAGCAATGAGGAAGTAATAAAGTATCATAAATTTATCTCTGTAGTAGTTATAGAACTTTCATTTAGATGTCTTAATACAGGGCCTGAAGACAGGCTAACAACAGGGGTGCTGGTCTACGTTTGTGTTGTTCGCATTCTCGTGTAGAGGCTAATAACTTCATAAACGGGTATACAAGCAGCGAGGGCTCAGAAGAGCCTGCGCAAATGTACAGGATCTTCAGAGCCTAGACCGCTGGTAAGCAGACCATACAGACTTGCATTAACCAAAATAGAGGGATCTAGCCTTTCTGGATGACTCAGATGGTAGGCCTATTCTAGTACTTTGCGCATATGCGATACGTCGCATAGAATTATCAAAAACACATGAAAATACATATTATCATGCGGGTCGAGAGTGCGCAAATGTCCAATCTCGCCTGAGCTTTTTTCTGCTTTTCCTGCTTATCAAATATCAAAGTAGGAATTTGACAAATACCTAGGTTCTTACACAATCAAACAAGCAACAAGACCCCGGGCTTGTAGGGATTTTTCATTCTCATTTCGCCGGGGCATGAGATTGAAATTACTCAAAAAAAGCAAAAATACTAAAAGATGAAAGCTTTTCTGTTGTTCAGGATTTCTCATGTTGTGTTTGTTATGCTGATTGATGTTTGAATGCCAACAATTAGGGGCATTCGACATTCATGAGCATGATAGATATCATGCTAATTGGTTGTGCATGAAAATCTGTTAAAACCTATACATTGTATTTGTTTCGCTTAGGATGAGAATGGATGGGATTGATACAAATGTAGCTTCGGACCATGGGTGAATACACAGGCCGAGATGCAAAGGCGTCTTGCCCCACTTGAAAGCGGTAAATGAATGGTTTAAGATTTATCCCGTCGCGTATGCGATAAATACCATGACTTGGCTGAACTATCTTTCACAAGCATTAAACTGTAGCTACATAAAAGTGCTGTGTTTGTTATGCTGATGGATGTTTAAATGCGAACAAGTTAGCTTTATTGTAAATTTTACGAGTGTATATACAAATGTTCCCTCTTGTAGGCGGGACGAGTCGAGTTTCCCGCTACAAGAGGGAATATTTGTATATTCACGAGTATTTTACAATAAAATTCTTGTATCATGACCAATGAAACAATCACGATTTAATGTATTCATCAGATATTCAAGTCAATTATAAGCTCCACCTTTGACAGGGTCTTGTGGGGACATTATTGAACAGTTTTGCAAAGTCATGATACACTTTATTGTTTATATTTTAACATTTATGAGCATGATAAGTTTCATGCTAATGTATGTTGAGCATGAAAAAGGTTTCTAACTAAACATTAACTTTTACAAGTAATCTAATTAAGTAGCGTCATAAAAAGCGCCAAATGCTTTACAAGACAAAACATGTGCATGTCTTATTATCCATGGCGTTTAACATTTGTTTAACATTTATTTTCAGTGCTCAAGACAACTGTCTGATTCAGATCCACAATATAAGTTTTCGGTCGATCTTATTTGGATCCAACTGTTTGCAAGGATAATCAGCAGACGGCAAAGGTCGCAAGCGTAAAGATTTATCCCATTTATTTCCACTTAGACAATGAAAATCAACTTTTAATGAAGACTCTATGCATGCTATGCTTTTTGTCGTCTACTGATTTAAAATATAACATTGAAATGACAATCAGTCTAGATCTAGACCAAACCGGACTCATCTCTGCTTTCAGGGATATTTCCTGCTTTCCACCAAGTTGGTGGTTTTAAATGCTTGCAGAGAGTGTTTATATGCCAGGCCATAGTTCGTTACCATAGTAACTAGTTGGTGTGTTGAATTTTCCTCAGTCCCTGGATAAAGATACTTTACTCTACAGGGTCAAGCGCAGCTAAACAGGGCCATTAAAAAGCCATTAGTCTGCCATACAGGTGCGAGACCTCTCAGATTCCGATCAAATATTCTGAGTCTTAGATAGACTGGCCCCAGTCTCTAATGCCAATGTTTTTACTGTAAAACTGATAATCTCTCTAAGATAGCAATTTATAAACTTTACTTTGAAGTAGAAGTCCTCGGCTTGGACATCATTTGACTATCAGAGAGGATAGATTTTTAGAAGATGATTTTTTTCATAGTTAAATATAATTATAAATGTAATTATATATATTTAGTGGACTGATGCCAGTCTAAGTCTTAGACTGAACTCATTACACTTTCCATGTGCATTAAACACTTTATGATGTGTCTTTTGTGATTTTTGTTGTTTTTTCAGGAAATGAAGAATATGAAAGGAATCATTGTTTATCATAGCCATCTCTCATTAACTGTCGCCTGCTGATAACCTTTGCAAACAGTTTGGACCCAGACCAAACCTGGGCCTGAACTAGATCCAAACTGTTAGACATTCCGATTGTATTCTGGAAAGACTGTTTTTTTAAAGTTGATTAAAGATAACAGCAGACAAAAAAGAATGAAAACATACCTTGTAAGCAATGAGTTAACATACAGTTTTGGTACACTCAAGGTAGCGAAGACTCAGAGAAGCATACCCTAATGCTTAGTCTAGAAAGCCATAAACCCTATTTAACTGTCGTCAGTTTATAACCTTTGCAAACAGACTGGACCCAGATTAGGCCCGACAATATGTTGGATCCGGTCTGGATCCAAACTGTTTGACACTTGTATGGTATTCCCGAAACTATTTTAGGATTTATGGGACTGGGCGGGATCGAACTCATGTCTCCTGGATCTGCAGTCCGACTAGCTACCAGCTGCGCTACAGGCCCATTTATAAGACTGTTTTAGGCCGGATAAGTTGATCTGGATCCAAATTGTTTGATAAACGTACAAAATTAACCAGGACCCCTAGAAGTGTGGGGGCACATTGGGATAGGCTTGTGCAGCGACTTTTGAAAGATGTTCTTTTTCTACCATCTTTAAACAATAACACACAGGCTAACCCGAGCAAGCCTTTTTGTGAGGAAATCCGACTTGGTTGCATATGCAAGGAATATATAGATCAGTCTTCACATGTCCTCAGTTCGAATAAGCACATTTATTATTAGAAAATAACTAAACTTCGCCACACTCCTTGCGATAAAGTGCAATTTACAGGGTCAAGTACTAGCTACTGTATCATCCCAGCTCTCTCCCGTTGCATCAACGCTGAAAGGCCCTGCAACGTATATTCAGATTCAGAAATTACAATGCGTGTGTATTATATGAGCCTCATCGGGAGAAAACCTGCTCTATTACGTATGTTAAAAAAATCATTACAAGGATACGCCTATGAGTTTGCTCAGTCTGCCCAGCCTCTTGATTATTCATGCATATTTTAATAACCACTAGTTTCAATTGCCAAAATTGCAAGATTCAGCTGGTCTTTGTAGCTGTACCAACTGATTTGTGCCTTGTCTGGTTGAATGCTCTCGGTACGGGGATTATATTTAAACACTGTTCGAAATATACCCATAGGACAGAGACCGATGGTCGTGTGTCTCCTTGGTAAATATGTTTTAAAACTTTTAATGCATCTTTGGATGACCATGTCTTCCTGAAAACAGTCGTGTACAAGCTGCCTCTTGGTTCATTACCTAACAGTGCCATCTGCTTATCATTTGCAAACAGTTTGGATCTAGATCAGGACCGACAAAACTATTTGCCACTGTGATGGTAATCCTTGGGAACATTTCGAAAAGGTTTGTATATTTGGAAAAAATATAATATATATCCAGCAAGCAAATAAAAAAAAATCATGAAAACTATCCCAGCATGCAGATGTCAGGGAGCGAACATTTGATTTTTGTGGGGGGGGGGGGGATTACTTTGGTCTTGGAATTTGTTTCCTGGCTTTATTAGTTTTTGCGCGGTACTGTCCTGGATTTTTTCAGCCAGGATCATGCCTATAAAACAAAACAAATATTTATGGTGTCTTTTTCTTCAAAAAAAAGATTGACCATCCGAATTAAATTATTTTTAGTCCCACCAAAAGTTTATATTATATATATAAAAATACATCCTACCATAATTGATTTTCAATCTCATGTACTTATTTTATGTCGAACTAAAACTGATTTTAGTCCTACCAAAATTACTTTCAGTGCGACGTAAAATCAATTCTAGGCCGACGTAAAATAATTATGGCGCGACTCAAAAGATTGATTTTTAGTCGAACAATAATTATTGTTTTAAGTTGGACTGAAATTAATTTCGGTTGGACTTAAATTGATTATAGTTCGACGTAATCTAATTATGGTGAAACAGATAAAATGTATGGTTCGTGTTATAATAAGTTTAGTCGGGTATTTTATTTACTTTTGACCCATTTCATACACTATATTTATGATATAAGCGTTGATAGTGACCTGGAGATGGACACGAGACAAATAAAAGTCTTGATTTGTAAAATTGGGATACAAGAATTAATAAAAGTCTTGTTTTGAAAAAAAATGCAATATTAATATTGAGTAACAATTCTCAATGTTCATCTGTTTGCAGTTCAGACTGTCTAAATATATTTATAGATTGAGCATGAAAAGTTCACTAAAAACAGAGCCTTAAGAAACGTTGATAATTTCAAGTGAAATATTGGCCCAAAGATTATTTATCAGCAGATGCCACTAGGAGATTTATAGCCATTCCTGTGCAATGTGCAAAGTAGTGTCAAATATGTGTATATTTGTATTAAGTTTGAATCATATACATGCATAAGTTTGTTTTCAATATTTCAGGGGTGTCCTACAACCACAATATCCAAATTCTGATTCTTATTGTACCCTGTCAAAGCAGATCTAGAAAAAAACGATTAAAACTTGTGTTTGATGAGGTAGACATCGATAATCCTTACATTATTATTTTTCTTTTTCTTTTGATGCTCTATGTCCAAATCAAACTTTTTTCAGTCATGCCGAACAATTTACTGGGCCCGGAATTACAATACCTCCTTAAAGTTAAGGACGACTTAAGTTAAGTATTGATTTCTCAGGATACGAAAAATAACGTTTAAAACTGATTAAAATCAAAATAGTTTTAATTTTTCTGAAGATCACAACGATATCTGACCACAAATACCACATTGATCCAGGCAATTTATTTAGCGTTTAATATAGCATGTTGAAATATCAATACCTAACTTAAGTCTTGCTTAACTTTAAGGAGGCATTGTATTTTCGGGCCCTAGTCTGTTGATTTCGAAATAGTTAACTTTTTCGAAGAATGCCAAACAGATTGAGTCCAAATTAGGTTCCTACGTTTTGTTGGGACCTGATCTGGGTCCAAACGGTTACAACTTTTGACTGCGCATGACAAAAGTCCCACTTGCAAAAACACTGGACATATTGGTTTCATGATTTGAACCGTACATGTACATGTATTATTCTAAGTGCCAAGTGAAGACTCTTGTCAGCCAGAGCATTTGTAGTCTGATCCAGACCGGGACTATTCAGTATACAGTCTAGGAGAGGAAACTTCATCCAAAACACCACTAAAGTGGCATCATGATGGGCCTTGACGCGAGAAAAGCTGTTTGGAACCAGCCAGGCCAGCTTGCGCAGCTTCAGAGAATAGTTAAATTGTCCAAATTTTGTGTGTAGCAGACTTTTAAATAAGCCTAAACTTTCCAGAGTATTCCATAGTAGAATTTCCCAGGTATGATCATACTGTATGGATGTGCAGGCTGGTCTGAGCTTTTTTGTTCCGACCTTTTCTCATGACATGACCCATATTGTATAACTGGCCATAAATTGCCCATTTGGAAATAACTGTGGTCTGTAGCAAGCATGATAAATTGATTAAATATGCTAATTTGGTGAGCTGTTAGACACTCTCAGAGAATATTGGTAAAAGTAGTGCTTTGGAAATGACTGTCCTGTGCTATTTACTCCCATGAAAAGCCCTGACATGTTTGGTAAAAAAGTAAATGAATATGGTCAGGATATACCAAAATCACACACAGCAGACCAACCCACTGCACCGTGAGGAAGAGCCACAGGACATTTAAAGTAGCAAGACATCTGAACGCAAAGCAAGCAGCTCTCTCTTCCTCGTCAAGATGATTGCAAACTTAGTAAGGACATAAAGTAATGCATGCCAACACAAAACCCCACAAACAATGGGAGGAACGCAATAAATCAACAACAGAACCGCCACCTGATAAAGGACAGCACCCTAAGCTACCAGGGTATGGGGGGCTCATATGCATTTAATGTCCCTTAATCTTCGCCCTAGATTCTGTGGCTGTTAAAACACAAACGTGTTGGCTTCGATGGATAAAGGTCTGCTCAGACAATTTGAGAAACAAGCACAGGCATATCAAGTTAAAAATATGGCATTTGTGATCTGGATCCAAACTGTGTGACGCTATGATAGTTATTCCTGACATAATTTTTTTGAAAGATGATTTTGAAAGAATCACCAGAAAAGCATGCACACTTACCCAGTAGACAAAGTGATCATTATCTTCATTCTGAACTTAGTCAATGAATACGGGGTATTAGTGAACGAGTTTAGATTGTTTTCCCTCAATTATTAAGTGACTATAACCAGCAAATGCCACACCACTGTGTTGTTAGGAAGCGTCATGGAACGATAACAGGAACATGACATTAAGAAAACCACCAAAGTAACGCAACCATCTCTCTTTTCCCCAGCGAGACGATTGAAAAAAAAAGAAATAGCGCCCAACACAATGCCTGTCAACAAGTTTCATTGTATGACATTTGAAGATTTTCAAGCTGACTTTCATGGCAGCCGCCTTGGATAGCGGATGGAATTATTTTATAAATTTTGATCTTCCATGTTGCCCCTATGCCTTCCACCAAGTGATACTTTAACTCAATCTAACATATGGTGTGAAGGATACATTGTTTGAAGAAATTCAAAATTCACTGGACAAAATATTTAACAATTAACTCTGAGTGTCTGCGGTAGAATTTAGAAAATGCTTTTCGAATTTAATGATATCTATAACCCCATTTTAATAACTTAGCAGTTGAAATAAGTTTCTGTTGTTGAAGTCATCAACATTAGAACACACTCTTGCAAAACGAATAAGCTGAGAAATATTATACACCATAGGAAGGGGAGCGAGGAACAACTCCATCAAGAAATGGGAAATTTACTATTTCAAAATTAAAATCATCCCGTTTATAATAAATTTTAGAAGAAACTAAACTGCCATCTGTTGTGGACAAGGTCAAGTCCAAAAACGGAGCTTCAGTATCAGAAGAATTCGCCTTATTTAACTGAAGTTCAGTAGGATATATCTGACCTACCATTTGTTCAAAATAAGGATTATCAATATTAAGTAAGTCATCTAAATATCTTGATGTGGAGTTAAAAGCTTCAATAATATCAGTTTGATTATTATCTGACGGAGACAACATACAGTCTCTCTCATAACGAAACAAAAACAAATCTGCAATAAGAGGAGCGCAATTAGTACCCATTGGAATGCCTACAATTTGTCTATATAATTTCGAGCCAAATCTTATAAAGATAATGGAGAGCATCGCATATTTTCTGACATAACCACAACTTATATCGTTTAGGTTTTTGCAGAAGTAAAAAATGCATTTATATCATTATAAGCCAAATAAAGTGAGCCCTCTCTGTTAAATGTTTGTTCAATTAATTATGCTAGTTTTTCTTTGATTAGATTATGAGGCAATGTAGTATAGGGAGAAGAGAAATCATATGTAGACAAACAAGATGCTAGAAAACATCTAGACTATAATATATAAAGAATTTCACCTGAATTTTTAATAGACCAAAATAATCTTTACCATTCTTTTCATAAACTGCTGTGCAATATTTAATGACATGGTTTTTGATCGCAGTGAGGCTAGAAGTCAAAAGAATAGACAACTCGGTAGTTGTACATGAACTAGAATTAGCAATAAAACGTGACTTATAGGACCTTTTATGAAGTTTAGGTAACCATTAGCACGTAGGAAGCTTGCTATGGTCGACATCAAGAAACACCCGAAATTTAGCTGCCAAAGACCTAAAAAACGTTACCCCTGTATGTTAAATTCCTTAAAATGAGAAATACATACGTACTTACTTTACAGGTTAATTGCATGAAACTTGGTTTTTGAGCTAAAAGGGTAATTGAGATTCATGTCTTTCTCATCTTTTCTGGAAAATCGTAAATTTCGTTACATTGATATAATTGGATGTATAGTTTGGTTCTTCATTTGGCTTTTAGATAGGGCACTATTATGAAAGGTATATGTAATTCACTAAGTTATATTGTAATTCACGTAATGAGTTCACTTGTCTGGCTTAAACTGAAATGTTGAATGTAACAAAATATCACTGATTGTAGTTGTATTCTTGCTTAGTTATTATTATTTCTACTATTAATCATAGTTAACAAGTTTCATCTACAGTTAGAAATTTAATGACAAAAATAGTAAGTGAGTATGATCAGGAAATACCACAATCACAAACCGCAGACAATCCCGTGGCAGCGCGAGGAAGCGCCGCTCAACCATCACAAGACACCAGGAAGACAAATTAAGCAAAGCAACCAGCTCTCTCTTCCCCATCAAGATGATTGCAATACTAGAATGGACATAAAGTAACATACAACAAAACATAGAACAACTACAGACTCCCACAATGGGAGTAACTATAAACAAAAAGTCACAACAATAGACCCACCGCCTTAGAACGGACAGCAGCCTAAGTCACCGCTTTATACAATTTTAATTATAACGTCTCATTTGCTCACCTGTCCATTCCTGTTGATTATATATACTTTGCTGACAGCTCCTACAGTGTCTATGATTGATAAAATAAACACACTTCTGAGGCATTACTTTAATCGCAATTGGTTATATGTGTAATAAGTAACCTAGAATATTTTGGTACTCTTTCTGATAGATTTTTGTGTATATTTCAATCTTTACTTTTTGTAAGATAATAACTGAATATGTGTTTGGTGAATCAGGGTGTTCGTTATTCATTGCTAAAGCGAATCACAGCAAGTTTTGGGCAATACGAAATTTAAACTAATTTGCTAGTTTTATTTTTGATGCGTTTTGTATGCAAAATAAATAAAACAAAAACATTGGTCCATAACTAATGTGCAAATAGCAATGTAAATAGTGCAAAGCTTAAAATTTGGGCCTGATATTTGAAGAGAATATATATGTTTTACAGAGTACAGTCAAGGGTACCTATATGTGAATTGCGTAACTCGTAAAAAAACAATTGTCATATTTCATGACGCCACTTTA
This sequence comes from Loripinus fragilis, assembly GCA_964019695.1. Lineage (NCBI taxonomy): Eukaryota > Metazoa > Mollusca > Bivalvia > Lucinida > Lucinidae > Loripinus > Loripinus fragilis. The sequence goes on from OZ026524.1 coordinate 45,565,925, forward strand.
AATATTCTTTGTAATCATAAAAGAAACATTTAAATCTTATTCATTCTGCTTCACATTAAACAAACTTTAACTACATGCATGCAAATGACAAATATTTTATTTGCTATTTATTTGATCATCGCGATATCTAAAAGTAAAATCTACAAATGCTGTTAAATTTCCCTTGTCATAGAAATATTGCGTAAAATTGTGATTTATCACAGTAAGGTTATTCATCTAAAAGTCAGTACTGTTTTCTAACAAGCCGAAAGGTATATCAGGTTTCACCTGCTTGGAAAGGGCTGACCTCTTGTCTCTCGTTTGTGATGTTTGTGGTATCCTGGGTCAGGTATGGTTCTTGATAGTATCGACTCCTGATCTTTGCCACCTTTCTCACATTTAAACAAACCAATTGGACCAAATACACTAAGTAGAAAATACACAGGAAATGATAATCTAAGCAAAACAATATATGGTTCAAAAAAAGGCTCATATTTTGCAAAGTTAAACCGTTTGGCTGTTCTGCCAGTGCAGAACTTTAGGATTTGCTATAATATGATATTTAGCTGCTAAAAAGGGTTTTGACTGCCAGACTACACTACTGATGCTTAATTTGAAAATGAAGAGGAAATTGGACAATCATAGCTTTGTTCGAGACATAGTTATGTATTCATCCAATACCTTTTATAAATTAATTGTCTCCCCAAAGGTATTGGCATTGGTAAGGTGGCAGCCTAAGACCTCTATGACTAAGCATCTTCCTTGCTGCAAATCTACCTCTCACATAGGAAACAACTGGTAAAGCTAGGACAAAGTAAAATTATTTTCCAAAAAATCCTAAACGGCGTTTCCCAGGGGTTCACCCTTGGACTACTACAATTTAGCATATTTTAAAGTACATTCCGTTACAAGGCGGTGTTTCTATTGTGGATCATTTTCGTGATTTTTTCGTGTTACTTTTGCTTTCTGGCTTATTCATTGCAGCCTTGTTTCTCACGCTGGGAAGGGCTGGCCTCTTGGCTCACTTAAACGTGACGTGATTTTTTTGTGTGTTTTTGTCACTTTCTCCATGTGGTGTCCTGAGTCAGGTGGTGTGCTTGATTGTACAGATTCCTGATTTTTGCCTCGGTACTTACTAATATTTTATTTTGTCCAAACAATAAGTATATATAATTATGCAGATGATAATTCTCTTTTTACAGTAGCCCTGAACGAACGTTAACATATCATTTTGTGTGGTTTGATTTAAACCAGATGCATGCTAATTTTGGAGAGTTTCAGAGAGGGAAAGGGAGGGAAAGATGACTTTTAGACCTTCAGAATACAGTACAATACTATAAAATGTGCAGCTTCATGTTGTTTCATTTTTTATGAATATACATTTTAAATTTTGACTTGCATATCTTGTATTTCATATGTCTGTAAAAAAACAGCCAAGTAGATCAATGTCTTGTGCCGACTCATTCGCAACTTAAGCAAGGAAGCGAAACTTCATATTTACAAGTCTTTTGATATAATTTTAGGTATTGTCCAGTAGTCTGTTCCAAGTCAAATATATGCAAATGAATAGGCTACAATACAGATCTCTGAGACTGGTATTTAGTGTCAGTTTTAGCTCTTACAAGGATCTTCTTAAGACAGCACACATTAATGCACTACAAATAATCAATTTCATAAAAATTGCCAAAGTAACAATTCAGATTCTAATTAATTTGTTCACTATTGTTTTAAAATCGAAACTCCTCTTTCAGATACCACAATCTTGCCAAGTTTCCCAATGTCTTAAAATATGAAAAGATGGGGTCTGGGTCTCATGAACCCCTTTTGTCCCCCCTTTCGACTTTTGTCCATTATGTCCTCCAAATAAACTCCAACGAAAGTCCTGATTTAACCATATGCTTTGTGTATTTTTTGAATGGTAACTGAGCATAGCCAGAAAATACCACATTCACAAGTTATAGACCAACCCACTGTTCAGAAGCAGGACCATGATATTTGGAATACTGCAAAAAAGTAAGAAATCAACTCTCTTTTCCCAGGCGGTATGATTGCAAAGCTAGAATGGACACTGAGTACTGCAATACAAAACAAGGAGCCAACTTAAAACCCCAACAAACAGTGAGAGTAACAATAAACAATGAACCAAGTATTGCTAGAAACTGTCTGTTTATACAATTTTATCTATATTATTTTTTCTTACATAGGATCTATTCTTTTAAATAACTGTGCAATATAAATGTAAATTTCTGTGCTACTAATCCTGATTCTTGTTATTTTTGTTACCATTCTGTCGGTAGACTAATGTTTGATATGAATGCCTGCATAAAATAAATGTTCATGTATCTTGTAAAACCAAACTTTAAACAAAAAGTAAAAACATAAATCACTGGCTTACAACTTTCAAGTCAAGCCACATGCTTTTGCCTAGAACCCTTACTTGTATACGAGTGAAAACATTTCACAAATGTGGGTTTAATGGGAGTTCCTGACCCATAACACTGGAAACGAAGAAGTCGTGCCAGCATAACGGTCATGGTCTGTTTACTGCATATTTTGAACACACCCACTATAGTACAGACCGATTTACTCTTCTGTTTCATTTTTACTACTCGTTGTCCTATTTAATGGGTGGTTGGGTGGGTGGGCGGGTAGGTAGGACATGCATGGATATTCAATTCTATTCTATTCTGTTCTGAAAGTTAACTACTAAATGGTCGCCCATCAAGGATTTACTTACTGTATTTCAGCTTCAAAAACAAACATTTAACATGTTTAGGTAATTGAAGCAGATTAACGGCACTGATTGAGAACAAATTTTTATAGAATGCTTTCAAGAGCTGGGTAAGTAAGAATTTTTTTTACTTCAAGGAAATTGAAAAATTCTGGTTCTGACCAAATCGTTTAGACAAAATCGTATTTGCGCAATATCTGTGTAGGGTAAAGATAAAGAGATGGTACCAATGTCGTGACCCTTGACCAAAGTTTACAAGCATCAAAATTCTATTCAACATGCGAATATCAGCATGAAAATCGGATCACTTTATGACAGAAAGCGAATAACAAAGGCACTGAGCAAACCGCACATATGCGCAGGCTGGTGTGCCCTTTTGTTGCATGTGCGGATCCAGAAAGTTTTTACAGAGGGGGACCATCTTTTTTTTAAGGTTATGAGTGGATCCAATATACCACTAAAATCGGGCCATTATCGGCCCGCCAGCGAAACGCCATTTAAATGTCGTTTCGCTGGCATGCCGATGATGGCCCAACATTGAACGCTGGCTTGGTAGCTTTGTGATTTTTCAGGGGATACGGACCAGTTTTGCTAAGAAACCCTATATTTTTGTGATATTACAGGGGGGTCCGGACCTCCTGTCACCCCTCTGGATCCGCACATGTGTTGTTCGTATGCAAGTCAGCTTTGTCAGACCCGAGATAACCTCTATTATGGTCTGGATCTGAACTATTTGATTCTTGTCCAGGCCCCAGATAAGAAGGGCAAACTGAAAAATTAGTTTTCTTATTTCTCAACCAAAACATACGTTGTCTGTTTCTCGATGAGACGGTTCTTTTGAGCACCCAAAACAGATGTTTAAACTGATAGAAAATAATCGCAATTTTACGCAAATTATTTTTGCTTATTATCCTATGTGGTCATACTCCAGAAAAAAAATATTTTGAAAACATATACCCCAAAAATATCAGCAGACCGTCGAGAAAATACATTAAAAACAGCACAATCTATTAAATATGTGTAGTTAAATTCTGGAAGGCTATAAACTCTGATAAGAGGCTGGACCTCCCCTGAGATATCATTTATCTCATGATCTGACAGTAATCGAGAAACTGAGCACTGCAGTTGTTACCGTATTTATATTTATAATAACTCATGCTTCCCCTCACTTGGACGTCAAAAATGGCGATTTTTGGGAACATTTTTTTTTCATTATCGGTAGGCCGAAATGACCCATGGAGCAAAAAATGGTGGGTCATTTTCTAAATGAAGGGCTCAAGCATATCAAACTGAACAGTCGACATTCGGATAGTATACTTTACCTACACACTGACATAGACACTTGTATGCATATATGTATATTGACTGCTGATTATACAGTAAAACCTATCTAAAGCCGCCACTCAAAAAGAAGACAAATTATTGCTTAATGCAGGTCAAAAGTATTGCATAATGCTCCTTGGGGAGCATTCTGCAATCCTTTCGGTCTTCATTAAGCTACTATTTGTTATTAAGATCTTTGTTTTGTCTTTTTGAGTGGCTGCTCAAGACAGGTTTTACTGTATTGACAACTTGCATGTACTTTCTGTTTCGTGGAGTTCGTATACTCGCTGTAAGATGAATATTCTTATAAAGTGGGATTTTTTCACAACTAAAAAGGATGGATCCACTGGGCCCACTACCTTGGAAAGTGATGGGTCATATTATGAAATCATGGGACCTTAGGGGTTGAAGAAATGGAAATTATGTTTTGTAATTTATAAGTTTCTCTAAAATAACCCTTCGCGGGGGATATAAATTCGACAAATTTGCCTTGTTTTACTTCTGTTTTGGCAGGCGACACATTAGATTCTCGGAAATCTAGTTGGACATATCAGGGGTGTAGCTAGTCTAAAATTCAAATTACGCACTTGTGGAGCAGGCTAAATACGTGCAAAAAGGGTCATATACAAACGGCTTAGCCCCAGATAAGACGCCAAAAAACGGGGCGTCTAATCAGGGTCTGCACTGCTTGCCAAGATAAACACACTCTTGGTAATGGTAGAATATAAAAGCTATATATGATCAGGCCCTCGTTCATTTTGCGATAAAAAATCGGTAGGTGGTTATGGGGACATACATCATCACAAATTCTGTCATAATTGGAGATATTTAAATTAAGCAACACTCCTGAGTTTAAATCAACAAATTTTCAAAAAAGATAGAAATTGGTCCACTCTGGACATTTGCAATATGATATGGAGTATTAAATAACACTCAAACGGTATTCTTAGTCAAATCCATGATTTTTCAATAGTGTCAATTTTCCGTCTCACAAAAAATCATCGTGTATCTTCTTGGAATTTCCTATCTGTTCACGCGGGCATGCGCATCAAAATAGATAACGGAGCCATATGCGCGAAAAGACATTACGTGGTGGGCAAAAACTTCATTGGCAAGGGACTAAATCAATTTATGGAAGGAATTAGAAACCCCAAGATGTAGGGTATTCATGGGAAAGCTCGAAGCAAGGTGGGTGAAGTTAATAAGCGAACCTGCACTAAGAAGCAAAAATGATTGCTGTTTTTTTCTGGGTTTACGTGAATCTGATCTGGCAATATGTACATGTAAACATTCGGAGGCGTCTGAAGGGAATTTCATGTTGTTTAAGTGGCGTAACATCGCTGTTCGAATAATATTGTGTCTGTTATTTACCAAATATTCTTCGCTAAATTGGTGCCCAAATTCTTTTTAGTTGCAAACAACATAGAACATTTGCGTGTAGAAACGGTAATCATTCAGCAGTTGAATTAAACTGCCCCTGTCACATTCTCGCGAGACCTGACGATACCTTATCTAGATCTCTCGCATTTCGCCCTTTGCATCATGGGTAACTAGCGATATTTCGCTAGTCCCGTTCAATTCTCGCACTCCTGTAGTGACAGAATTTAGTGTTAAAAATAGCAAAAGGTTAAATTTTTGACAGTTTATCATTTCTCTTTTAGTCAATATTTTCTGAATGTAAAGCCCTGAGTCATGCAAGCAGTAATCGCATAATATATTTTTAATAAAGATGGCAGTTCAATCCCGGTGTGCACCGAGCGAAAGGCGACAGGTGAGTACGTGCTAGCGTGCTTCATGTTTGCGACAATGGCCCCTGTCATAAATACTTTACATGTACTGATTACGCTTGCCCGTGGAGAACCTCAATTCCGTTTGTATAGTACTTTGAATAGCTATATGACATAATTACATCTATGAATGCAAACTCATTCTTTGTGGTGTGGCATTGGTATGCAATGATTTTTGCAACTCCCATCGCTAAATGTTTTGTAAATTACAACATATAAATTCCAGGTGCCAGCTGTTGTTTTGAAATATTTTGCGCATGACCAGTGTCTGTTTATTAAACGCAGCGAAATCAGCTGAGAAAATTCCCAGCAGGCACACAACGTTGAATCAACATTGATTCAACGTTGATACAACGTCATGATTTTGAATCAAGGTTTATTCAATGTTGAGTCAAATTGTGTGCCTGCTGGGTTTATAAAGTTTGTTGTTTTACATAGTTTTGTAATAATGATATTTGCATTTGCGAATAACGTTCAGATCGTTCTTTATCTTTATTCTAGACGTCTAGAAAGAAAAAAAAAATTAGGGAGCGATATATCATTATGTCAGCGTGTACAGCCAGACAAAATTCCATGGGATGGATGAAAACTCGGAGCCAGTGTCCCGAGATGTAAACAAACCATCTCATCAGCTCCATGAATTCCGCCAGTTCAAATCTGGATGATATTAGTTCTTCTTGTCTATTCAAAAGTATATTAGTGGAGAGCCTATCAAATTACATTTTACAGCTTATTGAAAATAATAGGTCATTTGTTTTAAATGTGATTTAAAGAGTCAGATTAGCCTGCATAGCCATTCAGTATCACACATATTGCTTTTTTAAGACATAAAACAATATATAAATTATGTCGGACATAAAAGATAGGTGAGCGAGCAGCCTGCGAATCCATTAGATTTTTACAAGTTCAAGACATTTTCATCAGATCATTTTTCTAATGAAACTACGACTACGTGTGCTGGTATCGAAGCCAAATGTAGACACTGATCAAACCATAGTCTAACTGCTAAGTTAGTCGACTGTTACACCTTAGTAGTTATGAATAGCTTCATACTTGCACCATAGATACTTTGAAGGATAAGCTTACATTCTACAACATCCGACCCAAGGGCCCATGCTGGGGGTGCGGCTAGAGGTCAAAAGCTAGTACATATCCAAAAGATATGATTTTTGCATAAATTTTTCAAGAAGTCCTTTTTTGACAACCACTTGTCAGAAAACATTCATGCTTGTACCATAGATACCTTGTAGGGTTAGCTGCCATTCAACGACATCAGACCCAGGGTCCATGCCGGATGGTGGGGCTAGTGGTCCGTCCCGCTTCGTGTCCGGTGCATATCATTTATATTCTTTGAGGAAGGAATCCCAAATTTGGTTTGTGGTTGCATCTTGGGATGGCTGAGTGTTGCGTACAATTTTCAGGTCACTGTGGCCTTGACCTCTGACCTATTTTTTTGATAATTGTGTCCGGTCATTCTTTGAGGTAGGAATTCCAAATTTGGTGTGTGAATGTATCTTGGGATGGTGGAGTGTCATATACAATTTTCAGGTCACTGTGACCTTGAACTGACCTAGTTTTTAGAATAGTGATGTCCGGATCATATCTCTTACATTATTTAAGATAGGAAGTGTGGATGTATATTGGGATGACAGAATGTCGTATACCATTTTCAGGTCACTGTGACCTTGACCTTGAGCTCTGACCTTGTTTTTTTTAATAATTATATCCGGTGCATACCTCTTATATTCTTTGAGGTAGGAATTCCTAATTTGGTGTGTGAATGCGTCTTGTTATGATGGAGTGTCACATACCATTTTCAGGTCACTGTGACCTGGAACTGACCTAGTTTTAGAATGATGATGCCCGGAGCATATCTCTCACATTATTTTAGGTAGGAATCCCAAATAATGTGTGTGAATGCATATTGGGATGACAGAGTGTCTTGTACCATTTACCGGTCACTCTGAACTTGACCTTTGACCTAGTTTTTAAAATAATCCTGTCTGGAGCATATGAGAGAGGAATCGCAATTTCGTTGTGTAAATGCGTCTTGTGATGATAGAGTGATGTATGTCTTCCTTGGGACAATGTGACCTTGACCTCTGACTAGTTTCAAGAATTATCATAAATTTTGGTGCATATCTTCTATTTTCTTTGAGGTAAGAATTCCAAGTTTGGTGTGTGAATGCGTCTTGGGATGGTGGAGTGGCATGTACCATTTTCAGTCACTGTGAACGTGATCTTGATATGTGACCTAGTTTTTAGAATAATGTTGTCCGAGCATATCTCTTATATAATTTGAAGAGAAATCCCAAATGTGGTGTGCGGATGCATGTTTGGATGTCGGAGTGTCATGTAACATTTAAGGGCCACTTTCAACTTGACATCTGACCTAGTTTAAAGAGTAATCATATCAGGAGCATATCTCTTGTATTATTTGAGGCATACATCCCAACTTTGTTGTGTAGATGCATCTTGAGATGATGGAGTGTCGCATACCATCCTTATGTCAATTTGACCTTGACCTCTGACCTAGTTTCTAGAAGCAGTATTAAGTCTGGTGCATATCTTTTATATTCTTTGAAGCAGGAATTCCCAATTTTTTGCTCAGTTGGTAGAGTGTTCTACTTGGGATCAAAGGGTTGCTAGTTTGAGACTTACTGCCGATGGAGTCACTGTTGTGTTGATGCATCTATGGATGGGGGAGTGTCACGTACAAAGGGCTAGGTTCACGAAGGGGTGAAATCGGCCTTGCCATAGAAATGCAAACTGACTTGAAATATGTTTATATGGTTTATTTCATTGAGAAAAATCGAAATTTTATCTGCCTAGTGCTTAAATTGTGAAAACTATGAGTTTCTAAAGACAAGGACCCTCTGTAATTTTTGCGCAAAAAGTAACGTCATTTACATTGCAATGTAACGCCGAAGACGTCGCTAAGTTTGGTTAACAAATTTATGTTAAAAAGTGTGTGCCGCACCCAAATTTGTGCCAAAATGTATTATAAACCTCGATAAACAGTCTATCATGGCGATACGCCCGCCAACCCTATGAAATGTGAGTGTTTGTTTGAGGCTTTATGTCCATGTATTTTTCATCAATTTTAGTCATACATGTATCACGGTAGCGGTCAATGTATCCTATACCGCTGCTTTACAATTGGTTTATCAGTATCAAGTACCTACTAAATACTCTCATCAGAATCAGTAGAAGAGAGAAAATAATTTCAACAAAACTGAACAAGGGTTCAAACGCATGACTAATGAACCCCCCCCCCCCCCCCCCCCGCCACCCTCAAGAGTAGTCCATAGAAGTCAGACTATACATAGAACTCTGCCGACCACGCTTCGCGGGTCCGAGAAAAAGCGTATTAAAACTGTATGCACACAAGCTTACTGATGCGATGGATAACAAAATCGTAACGCATTTTATGCAATTGAATGCAGAGTGGTCATTTTACGGCAGTCTCGTCATTTTCAGACAGGAGCTTGTCATTCTGACTGATCTTAAATACCCGTGCTTATATATATATATATATATATATATATATATATATATATATATATATATATATATATATACATTGTAGTTGGGTTTCCTGGGCATGGTAACTTATTGTAGAGTGATGCTGTAATATTTAACCCTTAAAGCGCCAAGAAAAAAATGCATCTGAAAATGTTGTCTGCTGAAGTCATCTGCTGCAAATAATTCCATAGCATTACTGACGAATTTAGTATAAAAGCAATAAGTGTGGACCCATAACAGAGTGCTCCTATAGGAGCAGTCTTACCTGGTTCCACACTGTTTTCCACAGAGGATTCTTAAACATTTCAGCAGACGAGAAAGCATACGGCTTTTGTTGCGATTGGCGCATTAAGGGTTAAGTCAGCTCAGAAGATATTTATGTTTTTTTATCATTGGCGCCCAGCGCAAGTGCAGGCTAGATTGAGCATTCGAACAGACTAGCCAGAACCTTCCCTGATACTGTCCGCTCAAATTAAAGACAGCTTAGAAGTTTCATGTGCAAGTTTTGTGAAACCATTTGTTTTTGATAAAGTCCCAGCTAACCACAATCGGCCAACGGCGAAAGGTAATTGCACATTGCTGGGCCGATGGTAAGCTGCTATTTTTGATTCTACCCGCCTCGCTAAAGTGGGGCAGGCTTGTCAAAATATGATAATGGGACTTACACTAAGCATTTACACAAAACAAACATTTTTGATGGACGGAATTCAATAGTGATAACAGTAAAACCTTGTTTGCCATGAGTCACATCAACATTCTTTCAATTAAGTAGGGACGGGTCTTACTGTGTAAAACCATAACTAAGCTATGCTTAATGTGTCTTGCTCAAGGACACAACGCTGTAGCGCCGGTGAGGCTTGAACCCACTGACACTCGGTCTCGAGTCAAGCACTCTACCACGACAGTCAATCTCAATTTCTCAATCCTGAAAATAAGTTATTATACGAAATGAAAAGCAAATGCAGCTGCTACTCTTTCGCAATAACGTTTTTATCTTCAATTTTAGCAAAATGAGTTAACGATAAAGCTGTAGAGATGACTTTCCAAGGTCTGGTCTTTGTTGCACGTACAGAACTCCGATTTTTCGAAATACTGGCTAATTCGAAATAATTTTGGGACACACTGAATTCAGAGTATAGGACCTATTCATGATCTATTTTAATAACTTTCTATAATAATATATGTTTTGGGTGCGCAAAAGAAACGTCTCCCTGAGACGTTTATTTTATGCACACAAAACATATATTTGATAAGAAAAAAATATTTTTTATACTTTCTGGGGGCTATATATCTTTTATTTCTACCTCACTATAATTCGAATTTTCGATAATTCGAAATAAAACCTCTAGTCCCTAGGACTTCGAATTAACGAGATTCAACTGAATTTAGATGAAATTTTTGCAATTAATTGAACTCGTTTAATATTTCAAAGTTTGTTTTATTGACGGGTAAAATTCGTATGGGCGTGTCAGAAAGAGGTATTATATAAAAAAAAAAAATCGTGAACGATGAAAATCCTGTTATCCAAAGGTTGTGTATAACATGAAAGTGATAAAACTGCCATTTGCATGCTCAGAATTTTCGATGCACGCACAGAATCAACGTCAGACAGGCTCATTTGTACGAACAAAGTTTGGGTTTTTGCACAACGTACCATTTTCCTTAGCACGTGTTCTAAAATTCACGGTTCAGAGATGATCCCACTAGCTTAACGCACGTGCGAATCCCCACTAGCTTAACGCACGTGGGAATCAGGTATTTGAACAAGCCATACATGGCTTTAACAAGTGAATTGTGGCGGTACAATGTAACATTTTGATTGACATCTTTTTACTTGTTATATTTGTGCTTTGCTTAAAATGCTTCGAGTGCATCTATGCACAGATGTAACTTCATCATCTTGGATGTTGGAACCGTTTTGAGAAGTTGGCAGGGATGTTTCTGAATACTTTTCATCGGATAAGGATTTCGAAAAAATGAAGTAGTAAAAATCATCGCAAAACAGGTCTAAAACTTTTCAGGTGGAGTTTAATTATTAGTATTATAATTCAAACTTCTAAGTTTTACATGGATCTTAATTTTCAAAACGATGTGCCTGACTCCTGAAATCATGATAAATCCTAAATTATATCACCTTTCTTTAGTCTCCCCATGCAAATACAAGTGTGACAAAGTATAAAAAAAATCCGTTCACCCCACAGATTGCTCGTACTGATGTTTCAAAGATGCAGAATAATCAGACTATACCACATTGTATTTTTTCCATTGAAACGGGTAAATAACGGTCAATGAAATACTGCAGTTTGAGGCAGTTAATGTAATATACCTGTGTAAAATACACATAACCTGGATTAGTTCATATTTTTGTTTACGGTGGTTCTCATCTATCTTTGAATCAACTGTACCTCTTGCCGAACGTATGTGAAACATGCGTCATTACCGATTATTGACCAAAAATCCCCAGTTCTTAACATTACATGCAGCTTACACATGGGGCACACGGGGACAATGAGGGACATATATATAGTAGACCTATCACTTTATCCAAACAGCTGTACATCGCGAATGCCCAATGCGATTTTTCTTTCGAAAAGGTCTCCAACTGTGTCACATTTCTAAAGATACGCATGCATATTGGCGATCGAATACGTTATTTTTGCAATAGGAAAATCAGTGCAATACAGACTAAACTTAACTCATGATTAAGACATGAAACACGATCATTTTGTGAGGGATCAGTCATGCACGGACCCAGAGAGGAGGTGGGGGTAACAGGTGGCCCCGACTCACCTTGAAAATCACAAGTTCTATAGGGAATAAGCAATTGAGTTCGACCCCCACCCCTGGAAAATGTTGGACCCCCATTGGAACCAAAAATTACAATTTTAGTGAGCTTATGGAATACAATAAAGGCATGTCAAATATGCTTGGCGTAAGTATATACTGGACAGTGGAAGATTTTTGAAACAAAACGACCAGTACATGTGGTAAATTAGTTTCAGCTATCAGATAAACCTCAAAGCTTGCAATTATATAATAAACTAGCACTTTGAGAAGGTATTAAAGAGAAACGAGAAAAAACAGGAAAGAAAAAAAGTTGACGTCGCTGGGGATTGAACCCAGGTCCCCCTGCAAAACATACAAAGAGCTATGTACTTAACCTCACGGCCACGTAGATGGTTTATTGAGATATAGTGCACTTAAATCCATATATTTTTAAATACGAACAAAACAACAATAGGCTTTTACAAATATACCAAAATAAACAAGCTGACACCCATAAATTGTAAAAATATGACCCCGTGTTTTTTTTAATAGTGCTTTATGAATAAATTCTCATCCCGTTAACCAAAAACGGTAGTATATACCTGGGAAAGCAGACAGAAACTAACGGCAGCACGACGAGCGTCTCTTACTGAATGTAAATTTCGGATGTAACATTATTTCGGCATCGGCAATGTATGTACTGAAAAATGTGAGAAAGTATGCGTATTTTCGGCTTCTAAAATAGTCCAGCCCTGCTTTCATGAGATAATGTAGTCATATCTGTAAATTGTAAGCCTTAGAACATGTATAAATGACCTGTAAAGACCAAACACAGACAAAATATCCAAACGTGATCGTTTAGGTTACGTAATATTACATTATGAAGCCATAATTTCGACACCAAAATATCTTTGGTCATGGGTTCTCAATGTTAATTTGCACAGCTAAGCAAAAAATTGTGGTGTCAAAATAATGGCCTCATGTTTTGTTATGGATATATTTACACTAAATCCCCACAATATCAGCCATTTTGGGGAAACTGGGGGTCATAATATGGATTTTTGCGGTATAAGGGAAGCATCCAAGAAATTGTTTGGTATGTATTTGAAGAGAGGGAAGATCGTTTTCTTCAGAAATAATGTCATTTATATTATATTCATACATTTCTAAAATAAGATTTTACAGGGCCGATTTTACCCCTTCGTGAACTTAGCCCTTTGGCGTGTGGATGGATCTTGGGATGACCGTGTCCTGTACCATCCTTAGGTCATTGTGACATTGACCTTAACCTCTGACCTAGTTTCTGGAAACTTGCATCGAGTCTGGTGCATATCTCCTATATTCTGTGAGGTAGGAATCCCTAATTTAGTAGTTGGTTGCATCTTGGGGTGGCGGAGTGTTGTCCTCCATTTTGGATCACTGTGACCTTGAACTATGACCTCATTTCTAGAATAATCGTGTCCTGAGCATATCTCTATTTGTTTTTTGAAGTAGGAATCCAAAATATTGTGTGGATTGATCTTGGGATGGTTGAGTGTCACATATCCTTGGGTCACTGTGACCTTGACCTATGACCCAGTTTCTAGAATCCATTTTGGTGCATATCTCCTAATACTATATTATTTGAGATAGGGATCCCAAATTTATGGCTGGATCTTGGGGTTGCGGATTGTCACAAACCATTTTTCGATCGCTGTGACCTTGATTTCTGATCTATTTTCTAGAATAATCGTGTCCTTAGCATGTCTATTATTATAATCCCAAATTCGGTGTGTGATTGCATCTTGGGATGATGGAGTGTCATGTACCTGTTTTGGGGTCATTGTGACCTTGACCTCATTTTAAGAATACTCGTGGCAGAAGCATTTCTCCTATATATATTATTTGGGGTAGGAATCCAAAATTTGGTGTATGGATGCATCTTTGGATGGGGATATGTTGCTTACCGTTATGGGGTCACTGTGACCTTGACCTATGACCTAGTTTCAAGAATAGTCTTATCTCGAAAATATCTCCTATATTATTTGAGGTAGGAATCACAAATTTGGTGTGTGGACTCTTCTTGAGGTGGCAGATCGGTACATACCATTTCGTGGTCACTTTTACCTTGACTTTGACTTCGGACCTATTTTTATCCCCACACTTTTTTAAAAAAGTGTCTGGGATATTGCAATCACCTCCATCCGTCCGTCCGTCTGTCCATCCATCACGCTATCTCCTCCTAAACCATTGGACGAAATCCAACCAAATTTGGTGTCCGAGTTACACACATGAATCGGGCGCACAGCGGCACATTTTTAGCCCTGCCCCCTGGGGCCCTGGGGAGGGACCAAAAGTTCAAATATCATTAAATATCATAAAATTTCAAGAACAAAGTCAATTTCAAAGTTTTTAAAACCAAACTTTGTATGTCTTCTCACAAATGAAAGATACAAAACATATCAGACGGGATTTTCATTTGGCCGCCTGGCTCATACACCAGGGGTGGGACTTGAGGGTACCTTGGGGGGTTGGGGGGTCAAAAAAATTCCGAAATTCAACCAGATTTGGTGTATGAGATACTTACAAGAATGCCACATAGAATGGCACCATTGTTTGGGTCCCAGCCCCCTGGGGTGGGGCCAAAAGGTCAAATATCATTAAATCTATATTACAAAGTCAGTTTCAAAGATTTTTAAACCATACGTTGTGCATCTTCTCACAAATGAAAGATATATAACATATCAGACGGGATTTTTATTCGGCTGCCTTGGTCATGCCCAGGGGTGGGACTTGGGGGTACCGTGGGGGGTTGGAGGGTAAAAAAAAAAAATCTTCAAAAATTTAACCAGATTTGGTGTGTGAGTTACTTACATGAATGGCACATGCACCAGCACAATTTTTGGGTCCACACCCCCTTGGGCCTTAGTGAGGGGTCAAAAATTTAATTTTCTGAACATGGTCATGTTGCATATCAAATTTAAGGGGATGAGCAGTAGACCAGGATACACTGAAAATTTTTTACCTATGATCAAACTGGTGACCTTGGGATGGGGTCAAAGGGTCTATTACCATTAGATTTCTTTGAGAGCATGGGGATTTGCGATGGCACGCCATCGAATGTGTTCTAGTTTACCCTTTTTATGTGTCTGGAGCATATCTCCTATATTACAAATAAATTTCCTCAAATGTGTCTTATGCTAGACCAAATCCTTTTGGGGCATTCATCACGTTACTGTATTTTTTTCATTGGCCTAACCTTATAACAAGACGTTTCGCCCCCAAGACCTTCCCCCCCCCAGTCGTTTCACCTCTATTTATTTTCAACTTTGGTGGTTTCGCACCCATACCCTAGTCGTTTCACCCCAATACAATTTCCTCCCTAGGCTGCTATTATAAGAGGCCCCAGGTCTTTAGATAAGCCTGCGTACCGATAAAATACGAAAATATTTGGCAGGATATGCATTTATTTAAATTCTTGTGCGTATATATCATGTACGAAAATCAAAATGAGCATTGCGCAATTAATGTTTTTTCAGAGTGTAATGTCCGAAATGTTATATTTCGTTTCTTTTTTACACGTTTAGGAAAAGGTAGAGGAAATTCGACTTGGTTTCCCTTCGGGCATGTTCTTATAATTACAGAGACATCGCAAATCTTCGTAACCACATTCTAAATATAGACCAGTTAGAAATGAAATGCATGTTAGTCTCCGGTGGATCAATATTGTAGCTTGCGGAAACAATCGGAAACCACAAGTGCGGATCCAGAGGGGGGGGGGGGGCAGGGGGTCCGTACCCCCCTGGAAAATCACAAGTTTTATGGGTTTCTATAGGGAATAAGCAATTGGACCTCCCCCCCTGGGAAAAGTTGGACCCCCCAGGAAAATGTTAGACCCCCTCTGAAACCTTGAAAAATGATATATTGCTTTGAAATTGACCATTTGACTTCTGTAAAATAAGCTGAGGACTAAGAAAAAAGCAAAAAAAAAACGTTAGAGCTTTTTTTGTCAGACTGACCTGGACCCCCCCCCCCCTGAATCCGCTCATGAACCACCGACTTTGTTTTACTTTCCTTTTCACAACACGCTGTCCAGCGCAGAAAGTTATAAAAATACAAGCCATCCAGGCTGGTTTGCATTCTTTCAAGAAAACACAGTAATTTCTTTTAACATTTCTGAAATCCAGCTGCTTTTTCTTTTTATAAAGGTGATTAGAGGTGATGGGTGTTGCGAGAAATTAATACACAAAATCCAAACAAGTACTGGCTTATGCAAAAGTTGGTCCTGTTGTATTACGGTCTGTCTAATGGTTTATGAGAATAAACTCATTCAGATCAGGTTTTCTTAAACTTTTAAGTAGCTGTATAGTTCACATCCTGTAATATATTTTGATGATTTCAACTTAACCCCTCACTCACTGACCCCCTCCCAAAGTGTACAAAAATCACCAAAATGGGACACAGAATGCTGCAATTGGCACCTTATTTCCCAAACCCACACCACCATCTCCCAACCGCATCTGCTGTATTCCCAAAAAACTAAAAACCTACTATGCCAAAAAGAAATTCATACAGGCCACTTAGCCCAGTCAGTAACGGTTACGTGTCTGGCAACAGATGCGAGTCTGACTGCAGATCCAGGGGTCGCGAGTTCGATCCCTGCCTGGTCCCATACTTTTGTGGAGATTGATTACTGTCATTCAAATCCCTTCTGCTGAATCAAGAAGGATTGTTGTCGATTACAATCGAAAATATGTGCATGAACTACTGGTTAACTACTTGTTCAAGCTTGCCTAGAGGAAAAGTGTGGTTAGGTGAACTGATCATCCTGCCATGACCATAGCTGTTGACTTGGAACGTAAAGCAACAAAACAGACAAAATGAAATTCAAATTCATTATCTCTACTATTTGCTTTCTTGTAAATGAATAGCCTAGGAAAACAAGCAGTAAGCACAGGCTCAATTAATCAGCGTGTTGAGATAGCTTTGTTGTTTCTTTGTGAGTGTTTTAAGACAAACAGTCAGTACTCCTTAAAATCTCTCGTTACTCCTTTTTTTTACAAAATGGATGAGTACTGTACTCTTTTGAAAATAAAGCTTATCTTAAGCCCTGCAGGGTTATAGATAAGAGTGTAATTCAAATTTCTTATTTCTCAACTAAAAACATAAGTTGTGGGTACTCAAAAGAACCGTCTCAAAGAAACATTTCTTTTGAGCACCCTACAAATATTCACAATTTTACGCTAAAAAATTGTTTTGACCTATGTATTATGTTGAGTATAGAAAAATGGGTCAAAATTGATATTTTCAGAGAAAGATGGGTATTTGTCTCAGTTTGCTGGCAGTTATGAGCTTGAAGTACCTTTCAAATCAGACAAAGTCACCAGCCACTTCAGCCAGTAAAGAAGCTACGACGAAGACCTTTACATGTCAATGTCATCCCAAGTCAAGAGAAAATCTAGAACTAGGCAAAAAAAAAAGGTTAGTATAATATGCAGTAAAACCTATTTAAAATTGCCACTCTCAAAAAGATCAAAAATTGGTTTTCAAAACCAATTATTGCTTCATGCAGGTCAAAAGTAAGGCAGAATTGGGAGCACATTAAGCTACTATTTGTCATTTAGATCTTTGCTTTGTCTATTTCAGTGGCCGTTTTACTGTAATTCATTACACATTGCAGCACATATAATATATTATCTGGGCCTCGATGTGAGAAAACCTGACATTGTTGTATGCAAACAACAAAGGTGCAGACTAGCCTGATCATCTGCACAGTTTGATCAGCACCTTTGTTATTAGCTTTCTGGAAAGTAAATTGGCTACATTTTCTGTACCCAAACTTCAAGATTCTAGCTAGTCTGTGTAGCTGAGCAGGCTGGTTTGAGTCTTACATGGTCGCAAATCCTAAACATTGGCTTTCTCATATTTAGATGGACAGTCAATGAGATAAATCTGCACAGCAATGTCATTCTTTAAATATGCATGAGTAGATATTCAATACTGTAGGTTTTAACCTTCATGAACATCCATATTATGTCACAATATGTGTGAACATCAGGTCCACAAGCTTATCGGCTCAGACTCATTCGAGCATTTTATGGTCACCTAATGCAATAAATACAAAATTCTTCCAAGTGGGATCAAATGATAAAATATCTGGGTGTTAAATGAGCAAATGCCTTAGAAAAGTGTAGGCAGCAGGACTTTAGTTAAGAGTGTTTAACGAAAATTTATTTTTCTTATGTCTCAACCAAAACATATGTTGTGAGTACTCAAAAGAACCGTGAGACGGTTCTTTTGAGCACCCAAAACATCTGTTAAAATTGATGGGTAATAAAATATTGACAATTTCACGCTGAACATTTTTGTTTATCTAAACCTGTGGGTCTTCCTTTCAATTTTGTAAATATAAGAGGATTTCAGAAAGATTTTATTGAAGAAATAGATCAGCTCTAGCAGTGAATTGTTGTGTAATAATTCACTGTTTGGAGGTCAGTTGTCAAGAAGATCAAACCACGAGCATGCATCGCGAGTGATTTATCCTGTAAAACTGACCGACAAATATTGAATTATTACACAACAACTTACACACTAGAAATGATCTATTTCAATTCTAACACACAATAAATGACGAAAACTCATTTGAAGTCTTCAACTTCATCCAACTTTCCGCCATTGCACTGAAGAATTCCCGCCAATAGTTAGACTATCTCGCATACATGTACATGTATTTGTAACTTCTTTTAAGCGTAAAAATGATTTTACACCGTCTAACGCCATGAATTACGTCACAAATGACGTCAACTAGCACGCGTTTTCCTGGTGCTTTCAAAACTGTTTTGTTTGTTTGTTTGATTTGATTCTTTACGTCCACTCAACAATCTTTCAGTTATGCGGGACGGTTCTTCCTGGGTTGAACCAGTACTAAGCTAGGATAAATGTGTCTTGCTCAAGGACTTTTCAAAACTGTAAATTATCGTTTGATATAACACTGATATTTTTTTACAATTTACTCTATAGGCGAGGTGTGTTAGAATTTCCTTTTTGCTCCTAGATCGTGTGAGAAGCCACATTGTATATTTATTTTTATGGGAAAATCACTATTTTCTCTTATGTATATTGGCACCAGTAAAAAAATTGACTCTTGGATATATCACTTATTATAGCAGTGATTCAGTTTGGCGTCGCCATCGGACAAAGTCTGAAAATATAGTCCTGCCGCAATAATAAGAAGCGCGAAAATCTGGGATATTTTTTTATTACTTGTATTTTTCCGAAACATAAAGCACATATCCGGATTTAGAAAATCCTGCAGTGTCAGGAAAAATTTGTTTGATGATTCTTCTACCACTGCACTGACCCCTAATCTCTTGGGAATTTCTACATTTTTAGGCTTTCTGAAAAGCGGGGGGGGGGGGATTTAAACAGTGTAACAGCCATGTGACGGCCTATATAGCTTTACTTAAATTTCTACAGGTAAGTGTCATAAGCATTACACATTTTAACAGCGTGATTGCTTTGTACATGCCAGTTTTATTATTTAAACACTGTCATTCAGTTGAAAGTATTGATTCAATCAGCGTTGACACAGATCCAACTGATACATTATGATCAAGCTTGTAATTTCAAGCTTGGCCAATTTAATGAAAAACCCGCTTTCTAAGGTTGCTTTTCTAAACGATCAAAACACATTTCTGATTGT
The DNA here is from genome assembly GCA_964019695.1 of Loripinus fragilis. Classification (NCBI taxonomy): domain Eukaryota; kingdom Metazoa; phylum Mollusca; class Bivalvia; order Lucinida; family Lucinidae; genus Loripinus; species Loripinus fragilis. The sequence continues at coordinate 45,585,717 of OZ026524.1, forward strand.
CAAATGTCGAAGCTTTCCATTTCGTTCAGTTGGATTTGGTTGGCAGTTGATGTCTGAAGGCCTTAACTGTGTGAGATTTCTGTTCAAATTTGTATCCTGAAAAATTGGACCCCTGTCACATTTAAATGACTTTCATGTGTTTCCTCGTGACACATCAGTAAACATTTCACTTTATGCACAACCCTGTCTTTGACCATTAAGATACAATTTACTTTACTGTCTTGCATCGTTTCGCATATAAACGGATGGGAGCACAGTGGCTTAATGGTAGAGTGCTTGGCTTGTGACCGAGTGGCCGCGGGTTCGAGCCTCACCGGCGTTACTGCGTTGTGGTCCTTGAGCAAGACACAAGATCCTAGCTCAGTAATGGTTTAACCCAGGAAGACCCGTCTCTGTTTAACTGAAAGATTGTTGATGGGACGTAAAGAATCAAATCAAACAAACAAACAAAAGCCTATAAATAGTAACTATTCAGGTGTAGCGTTTTCACTTTGTTCAGTATAAAACCTACACGGCGATCACTGACCTGAAACGTCATCGAATTATTTAGTCAACCGTTGCATATTATTAATAAACTGGGTCAGTTTATGTCCATTCTACCAACAGTAATACTCTCCCGTCAAAAAGAACGAAAAAATGCGAAAATTCCATCTAATTACAGAAAAAACGCAGCAAAAACATCAGGTTGAAAATTTTGTCAAAAAATACTGCAGCTTTTTCTACCCGCATAACGAAAATATCAAGAGAAAATAACGTGAAAAGATGCAATTTAAGTCGAATTTTCGCGTTATTAATGCGGCAGTACTATAGTTCCAGATGTCTGAGAGTTTACTGACCAGTTTGGACAGTTTGTCCGAGATGATTTTCGGAAACGCACACTGTATAGTAATGCACAGTGATGCATTATTATTTTTGTTTTAAAAAACGATCGCTGATTGGCCAAATTTCTGTAAGCTTCAGACTGGTTTGACTTATTTTACCCTGCAAATACTTATTCACTAAAGCAAACTAGTCATAGTGTTTTGTTACGTTGTGTCTGATTGGTCTTTTGCATCCTTAGTTTACTTCCCTTGATTTTATCTCCAAGCAGAAAGCATGTTTGCCTTGGCATTTACCGATAAAATGACTAAAAAACTTAACTGCCACCAAGAAATAACAGAAGTTTTTTATGCCCCAAAACAGTTTGTCCGCTCAATCATTACCTGAACAGTCATTTTCCATGACTAACAAGTCGTACAGCGGCCACAAAAAGCAGCAATAAACAGTACCCCACCCACTTCCACCGATCAACAAGCTCCAGTCTCCTCATGAAATAAAAAAGCCAGACAATCAATCAGGTTGCACTTACCATCCGTAATGGTAGCAAAACTACCCCTGGTTTCAATTTGTGAAGGGCAGATGACAATTTCCGTTTATGGTGGTAAAAATGAATGTTAATGAATGTCCTAAAAAATTCTAAATGTCCGAACAATAATGGGGCTGCTTGGACAAAATGTCCAAAGTAAATTTCAGTCCAGCTGAAACCCTGTATAGTACACATTATTTGTTTATAATTCATTTTTGGCATGTGCCATAAATTTCTAAAAAATAGCTGTGGTATAAACTTTGGTAATGTGTTTAAGAGGCTCAGGCCTTAAGTAAAGAGTTTATACCAAAAAAAAGGAATTTTCTTATTTCTCAAACAAAACATATATTGTGGGTGCTCAAAGGAACCGTCTCATTGAGACCATTCTTTTTAGAACCCAAAACATTTGTTAAAATTGATGGGTTTAAAAATATTTACAATTTTATGCTCAAAAATTTTGTTTATCTAAACCTATTAGGCTCCCTTTACTTTCAGAAATTCAACAGGCACTGAAGTACCAGCCTTTACATTTGGACAGACTGGATCCAGCGTTTCTACTTGTCCTACATCACCATATGTTTTGGTAAATTCAATAATTGACATTGGAAACAGTCAACATTTCTATTCATCCTACAGCATAAGGGCTAAAAGGCACTCGCCATGGCAAGCGGACAAGTGTGTTTTCGGCGGCTGCTCAGGTCATTCAGTAAGGACAGGTTTACCAGGTGACAGCAGAATACCCTGCACACCATATTTAAAAGATCAAGGTCGTCGGACAGTCTGAGCAGTTTAGCTCCATGGGAGACACTACAATATTTGAAAAACAGTCAGTTCCAGCCAGCAAACCCTTTAAAATTTTCTATAACTACGCCAAATTCCTCGCTGTTTACTTCCAAATTATATGAGATCAGTGCACTTAAGATTTGAGGAAACAGAAGAGCTGACACCAGCTTAGTGATTAGATTAGCAATGCTTTTAAGTAAAAAAAATGTTAATATTTTCTTACCCATCAGTTTTAACAGCCGTTTTTGGTCTCATTGTGACGGTTCTTTTGAGTACCCACAACATATGTTTTGGATGAGAAATAAATATAAAACAATATATTCACACTCTTATCTGGAGGTTTTTTTATGCATATACTATATAAACCCTCTTCATTCTGGATACAGTAAACAGGACCTTTGGCAAACAGTGAAGACCCTGATGAAATACTGCATAAGGTGGTATTTCCTCAGGGTCTGCACTGTTTGTTAAAATTAAAACAATCTTCAGGGGGGTGGGGGCTGGTGTCAATCAGACTATGAGGATCACTCTATATTTTTGGCATATGGCATAAAGGTCTCTTTGGTTACATGCATAGGTCCAGATTAGCGAATTATTAAATCTTAAATTTGTGATTATTTTTTTTATCCAAAAATTTGTATTTTGGGTGCTTAAAAGACCGATCCATTGAGAAGTTTTTTTTTTAGAATGTACAGTATTGACCCGGCAAGAAGCAGTCTAATCAGAGCTTGTAGTGTTTGCTTACACATTTTTGGAAATCATACATTTATTCTGGAGCAGGCAAAATAAGTTTTGTAAAATATTTTACATTCATTTGATATTTTTATATGAACTATATATTTCAAACAGTATGGAACCAGGTCAGACTGCTTAGAAGCAGTCTGATCAGTGGTCATAGTGATTGGTTACATGATATATATTTATTCTGGAGTAAATTTTAAAATCATAAAGACAGCACTTTTTGTTAAATATTTTACATGCTCTTCTGCTTAATGCATTTTTGTGGCCTATATTGCAAACAGTATGGATCAGCTCAGACCTTTGAGCAGTCTCGTCAAGATTCATAATGTTTGCTTATGTGATTGAATTATTTTAGTGTAAATCAGATGAGATTTTGTGACCTATATTGCAAACGGTAGGAGCAGTCTGATCAGGGTTCATAGTGTTATCTTACATGATACGATTTGTTTTGGGGAAATGAAAATATGCAGCAGGTGTAATAAGCAGACAACTCCTTATTTAATACTGTCATCTGCTAATGACCAAATGAACTTATATATAACGCTTATATAATATTGCAAACAGTATGGACCCAGATCAGTCTAATGAGCAGTCTGATCACGGTTTATAATGTTTGCTTACATGATGAAATTATTTTGGAGTAAATTTGGTGTAATTTTGTGATCTATATTGCAAACAGTATGGACCCAGGTCAGAATGCTTAGGAGCATTCTTATCAGTATTCATAGTGTTTGCATGATACAATTTTTCGAGAGAAAAACTTAAAATGCACAGAAAACATTATAAGCAGACAGCACTGTTTTGTTAGATATCTTTGTATGAAGTGATTATCTTGATGAATAAAAACAAAAACAACTATTTAATTTTTTTAATGAAAATCGAAACATCTTGGTTCACAGTCGGTATGACACACCGATGCAATGTCAGAGTTCTCACAAGTATTTTGAAATAATTCATAAAAAAAATAATAGACTTCGAGCTAAAAAAGGTCCTGCTCCCCCCCTAGGGAATTTCGCAGACATATCCTATCTTGAAGAAAATTTCATGCCGCATCTTTTAAGAGATGTTTGCACTCTGTGCTCCGGGGCGTTAGTCTCTGACAGCATGTTACATATGTTACTGTAACAAACTAAGGAAAAAATCAAAATGAAAGTTTGAGCTACAGAAAGAAGACACTAAACCATCTAATTATTCAAATTTCTTATGTAGTTTGCAAGCTGGATGCCTAAGCTACATAAAAGCAGCATTTTAAACAAAATTACAGCCTTCAATGATGTTATATGCGTTACATAGATTAAATTTCCCTTTGAAAGTTGAAATCTTGACTAACATCATTCATTTTACAGATGATTTGTGCATTTTTACAAGTATTCACAATCTTAGTTTACTAAAATACTCATTTGACTAATAGAAAAAACAAAGTTTGTTTTTCTGTCTCAAATACATTGTTTTATATGAGCTATTAAACAACCCTACCCCCAATTTTAAGTATCCAGTTTTGATATCTATTATTGAAGAAAAATATATGAAAATATTTGACGCTCGTGGATATCTTACATTTTTGGCACTGTCTTGCTAATGCAATAAGGAATCATACATTTGCAAGTTCGACATCAGGATCAGAGCACTTATTAAAGTATGTAACGTATGTTACATGGTTTAATGAATGAGCTAGGAAATTTTCTTGGAAGTAAGAGATGTTATTTCAGAAAAATACCGTTTTTCACATGTTTTCCTATTAATCTCTAGCCTCTAATGCCTTAGTCTTAGTAATTACAGTCATTGCTGATAACAAGCCCATGGAATTGTGTTACCTGTGTTATATATAACCCTTTTAATCACATATTTCCTAATGCCTATAATATTAAAATATATAGACATATAGATAGAAAATAATAGTTCCCATTTAATAGCGCAATTTAATAAATATTCCTATTAAATAAAAATTATTCAAAAACAATCTTTATTCAAGTCACCCTCACAATGTCTATCATTGTGTCTGCTTCTATTGCAAAATAATCACCCATTTCATCACAACCAGTAGAATCATGGCATTGTTTTAGGACTGCAAACTGAGTACAATCCTGTTCCTCTCCACCCCTTTGGGAATTTTGCAGACATGTTCTACCTTAAAGAACAATTCAAGCTGCATCAAATATAAGAGATGTTTGCACTCTATCAACTAGGGGGTTAGCCTGTTATGGTATGATACGTATGTTACCATATCAATTTAAGAATAAATGAATTGAAAGTCTGAGAAACAGAAAGAAGACATAAAACTATCTATTTATTTGAATTATTCATGTAGTGTGCATGCTGAATACCTTTGATACATAAGAAAAGATTTTTCAACAAATATACAGCTTCCTATGGTGTTATATGTGTTACATTAATTAAGATTACTTTTTAAAATTGGTAATTGTGACAAACATCACTTATAAGCATTTCGTGTGATCCTCCTCTTTAGCCATCAAAAGACTTAATTTTCTTTGTATGTGTGGCCAGTTCCAGCGTCAAACAACTTGACTCAGCCAAACTTGAATCCTTAGCATTCTTCAAAAGCAGAAACAGCATGTCAGTGTCATGGGATCAAACACCTGATCGAATATGGGTTTAATGCCATTTACCATATATGCATACAATGGAGTATGACTGGTATTTATCTCTTCCTGTGAAGTGACAAGAGCAATCTAACTGCAGCTGACTTTGCTCTGATTTTGCAAAATCTATGTCTCTACCGTGTACCTCTAAGAATACTTTAAGATTTCTGACATTGGTCAAACAGAAATTTGATAGGCTGCTTTTTGCATCATTTGCCATAGAACCTATCCAGCCTTTTGGTGCTTAAGTCCTCAGGTCTTAGACCAATAGTATTTTGCTGCGCCCAAAGAACTTTATAAGTTTTCTTTAGTTACAATGTTGACTCTTGATAGTTTTGGCAGACCGTCTGAAACAATTTCTGTTACACCTTGAAAGTTATCTGGTATAAGAGAAAGAATATGAAGTTGGACATTGCCATCAATTATGTTTGCAGTTGGTTGTTTTTTGATGTCAGTACATTGAAGCATGTCTTAAAATAATGTAAAACCTATGATTTCTCAGTTTTTGCAGCCATATTATTAGCTGTTGCATTCAAAAGAAGGAAAGTGGACTATAGGTAGAATGGGATAACCAGTAGTTCTATATTATGCTCTATGTTAGAATTATACAGAGTAAACAAGTTGATAAGGTGCCTCATTTCATGATCCATTGAAAACACTGAAATTGAAAACAAGAACTGGCTTTTATTTCAATTCACAATATAATAATAATAACAATAATAATAATAATAATAATAATAATAATAGTAATAAAATAGTCACTTTACACAAAATATATTCTGGTCTCCTCTGTCTTTGAAACAAAATAAATTTATTGCGATTGTTGTTACCAGACGGGACATGACAGTCCAATGTGTGTAATGCCAGGGTGCACAAATTTAGAACAACAACATCTGCCATAGTACATATCACTAAGATCCACAGCCTGATGACATTGCCTGTACTTTTTTGGAGAAGAGGGACAATTCACTAAGCAGATTTCAAGAAAGGAGGGGTAGAAACAAACCAGAGACATGCATACTAGTGTCTCTTTACTCCATTGCCTGCAAGACGCCAGAGCATATAGTATTCAGTACATGTAGCATATACACAAACACCGTAGAGACTCATAGCATACTCACACTTTCAAAACAGACGGTATTGTGAGACACAGCTGAAAGCCTTTGGCAAAATCCCCCACCACCACCTACTGCATAAACTCCAATTATGATGGGGTTACTTATTATCAGCACCCGATGCAGTTGAGTCAGGGGGTGCCCTTAGGAAGCACTCTGGGACCTCTGCGCTTCCCACTGTTTATAAAAGATCTGCCATAGTACATATCACCAGAATCAACAGCCTGATGACATTGCCTGTACTTTTTGGAGAAGAGGGAAAAGAGCTGTTTTGTACTGTTAGCAAAAAAAAAAGATCCTACCTACTGACCCTGTTTTTTTAACTGGCAAGGAACCTGAAACACAACTATTTTTTTTGGCCTAATCGCCAAAATGAACACTTCGATAAGCAATGGCTGATTTCTCACAGTTTACACTTCACAGTAAGATCAAGTGGACATTTATCTTGTGCATTTTGGTAATTAAACTACTTGCAATGAGGCTTAAAAATGTGCTTCGGTAAATCACTCAAAATGCATTTCGGTAAATCAAATGGGTCATCTATATCTTCTTTCATAAGGCAGCTACTTCTTTAAACGAAGATTTATTTTATATACAAAATTAAATAATAAAAATATAAAAATAATAATAATAACAATAAATATAGAAATAGCAATTTAATCATGTTTAGCATACAGTTCCGTTTCGGTAATTCAAATGCTTTCTGTTATGACATTTTGAACTTTCTCTGTTGACTTTTAATCTTTATCTTTTTTATAATTTATTTTGAGATGAGTTAATTTCTGTGAATCATACAAACAAACCCGTCTCAAATCTCAAGAAAACGTAAATACGAAGTGCGTTTCTGTAAATCAACTACTTTCAATGGATCTCAAAGTGCGTTTTGGTAATTTGCTCAAAGTGCGTTTTGGTAATTCAACTGCTTTCAACCAATCACCCATATCCCCTTTCTTAAATTAGTACAGATATAAACAGCTTCCTCTTAATTCAAATAAATCTATACATAATTATCTTATATTTTTTTTTAAAAAAAGTAAAACAATCCATGCTAATTGACACTCATTTGCATTTTGGTAATTAAAAGCTTTCCGAAATAGTGATATATTTTCTTTCTGTCATTATTGTTTACCTCTAAAAGGTGCGTATAAATTCAAAAATACTCATCATCAATACATTATTATAAAACAAAAGCATTTGCATTATCCATAAGTCATTTAGGCACCTGTATATGTTTCCCTATTATGTTAATGTTTAGTTCAGGTATTTCGGTTTCGTTCAAGTATTTCGGTTTCGTTTCGGTAAGTCTAGGCACCCGTGGGAAACAGAGGGAAATAATCATTACCTGCATTATAGATGGGGAAAACAATTTAATGGGGTGTTTTAATAGCACGTGAGACTTCTCTAATTTCAGGAAGTGGATTCATCCTGGCGTTTGTTGTTGTTGTTGTAATTGTTGTTGTTGTTTGTCTATTTTGGCATTCTTCCGCTGCCTATAAGCTCATAGTGCTCTTGTGCTTCTTTTCACTTGCTGCAATACTCATGTACCGTAGCAAGCAATAGCTTTTTAAGAAAAGTTCGTAGCGCTTTGAACTATCTTGGCAAACCCAATTTGCTACGGATGCAATATTTGGCCCAAAACTTTGATGTTCGCAGACGCAATAAAATGCCCCCCCCCCCCCTGAAAAAACGTAAGTTATAAGGGTTTCTATAGAAATCAGCATTTGGGACCCCATGGAAATGTTGGACCCCTAGACCCCCTCTGTAACCTTGCAAAATTATAGTTTTGAAAAACCATTGATAAACACCACTGTAAAACTGTAAAATAAGTTCAGGACTAAAAAAAACGTTGTCAGAGCTATTTTCTTGCGATCTGGCCTGGGCAAAAATTATGATAATCGATCTAAAAGCAGTGCGGCGGATTTTTGTTGTGGGAAAATTCTCGAAACTTGGTCAGAGGTCAAGGCCACATTGACCCAAGGACGGTATACATCACTCTATCATGCATCTGCACAACGAGATTGGGATATCTCCCTCAAATAATATAAGAGTTATGTTCCAGACAGGATTTTTTTAAAAAACTATGTCAGAGGTCAAGTTCAGAGTGACCCTTAAATGGTACAGAACACTCCGCCATACCAATATACATCCACACACCAAATTTGGGATTCCTACCTTAAATAATGTTAGATATATGCTATGGATATCATTATTCTTAAACTAGGTCAGTTCAAGGTCACAGTGACAAGAAAATGGTATGTGACACTCCACCATCCCAAGACGCATTCACTGATCTGCACAACGAAATTGAGATTCCTCCCTCAAATAATAAAAGAGTTATGCTCCAGGCAGGATTATTTTAAAAACTATGTCAGAGGTCAAGTTCAGAGTGACCCGTAAATGGTACACAACACTCCGCCATACCAATATACATCACCACACCAAATTTGGGATTCATACCTTAAATAATGTAAGCTATATGATCGGGACAATATCATTCTTAAAACTTGGTCATAGATAAAGATCGCGTTCACAGTGTCCTGAATGGGTATATGACACTCACACCACAGTTGAAATTCCTACCTCAAAGAGAATAGAAGATATGCACCAAAATTCATGACAATTCTCGAAACTTGGTCAGAGGTCAAGGTCACATTGACCCAAGGACGGTATACATCACTCTATCCTGCATCTGCACAACGAAATTGGGATTCCTCCCTCAAATAATATAAGAGATATGCTCCAGACAAGATTATTAAAAAAAAAACTAGGTCAGAGGTCAAGTTCAGAGTAACCCGTAAATGGTACACGACACTCCGTCATACCAATATACATCCACACACCAAATTTGGGATTCCTACCTTAGATAATGTAAGATATATGCTCCGGATATCATTATTCTTAAACTAGGTCAGTTCAAGGTCACAGTGACCTGAAAATGGTATGTGACACTCCACCATCTCCAGACGCATTCACACACTAAATTTTGAATTCCTACCTCAAAGAATATAAGAGGTATGCACTAGACACAATTATTTAAAACACGAGGGCCCAAGAGCCCTGGATCGCTCACCTGAGTCCATGCACATGAGTAGCTGATGTATTGGCCTGTGGCTAAGGAGATATTATATGATTTAAAGATATTTCTATTTTTAGCTCTGGAAGCCATGTTGTTCAGCCAAGCTGAACATTCTAATCGATTTTGGTAGAGGGCAACTTGAGACAATTTCTGTGAAATTATTTTGATTTTGGACCAGTGGTTCAGGAGATTTCATTTTGAAGATATTTCTTATCTGTAGCTCTGCCAACCCTTTTTCCACTGAGCAAAACTATTTCTGCAATTTTGGTAGAGGGCATCATGAGAAACATTTCTTTGACATTATTTTGAATTTGAACCAGTGGTTCAAGAGGAAATGTCATTAAAAGACATTTTATCTAGAGCTCTGGCAGCCCCATTGTTCAGTGGAGAGTAACCATTTGTGCAATTTTGATAGAAGGCATCATAAGTAACAATTCTGTGAAATAACTTTTAGTTTGGACCAGTGGTTCAGAAGGAGGTGTCTTTTAAAGATATTTCTTATCTGGAGCTCTGGCAGCCCTTTTGTTCAGCAGAGCAGAACCATTTGTGCAATTTTTGTAGAGGGCAGGGTTGTCAAATTGTTTTTGAGTAACAGATCAAGAGTGAAAAGTAACAGATTTTGGCCAGGGGTCAAGGGGGCCGCCGAGGCCCCCTGTGGGTCCAGGGCAACGCCCTGGTAGGGGGGCCATGGGGGCGAAGCCCCCCGGCCGAAAACGAATTTCATCATTTTGAAGTCCCAAGGAAGCCCTCTCCTTGGATGGTTTATCCATTGTATTTTGTAATCAAAAGATGAAGTTTCACCCATGTAAAATCTTAAAAAAATATGATAGAGCTTATACTGTATGATTTAAAAGCATGACAAAGAATTTTCAGTAGTTTATTCAATTTTAATCTAGGCACATTCAAAACATTTGTCAAACTCTTCTTCAAATTCTTCATCAGACTCAGATGCTTTCTCGTCACTGTAATCCTGAAGGTGAAAGGCCTTAACAGCTGCTTGTACCTCCTCTCTTAGTGACTCCTGATCTACAACAACAACTGGGTCTGTCTGAACCTCTACAGTTGCTGTAGCAGGAGGCACTGACAGAGAAGGGACTGAGGATTTCTTTGCCAACTTGTACCTCTTTTTTGCTGCTAACCACAGGCTGACTGCTGTTTTGACAAGTTGCCCTGCCTCAGAGACTGCAGGCCCATTGATGCTGACATGCAGGAGAGCGTTTAGCATGTCAGAATTTATCCTATTTCTGTGCCTAGTTTTGAGGTTTTTAAGAGCACTGGCTCCCCGCTCTGGCCATGCATTTGTTACAGGCAAGGTAGCTACTACTTCAGCTATGAAACATAGCAATGGGAAGAAGCCCCTGTATGTTGGTTGTATTAACAGTTGTAGGATAAACCATTCAGTGGGAGTCTGCTTCTCTGAGCCAGTCCTAACTTTCAAAGGCATTTTGGGTATCAACACATCAGCAATATGGTATTTCATCCCCTTCCATTCAGTTAGTAACTTATCTTGATCAATTGAAAAATGGTCTGCAATAATGGTCATATCTGATGAGCCATGGTCTTTGAAGCCTGGCTGCTTAACGCCAGGTACAGACAGGGGATCGAAAACTCCAAGAGCAGCCAATATCTCAGATGACGACTCAAATCGTCTTAAAATATTCTGCTTTAATGCAGGGATGTACTTTTCAAAGAGATTCCTAAGCTCATTCATTCCTCTTGGTGATAAATTGAGGTCATCACTGATCCTAGAAATTGAGTCAATATCTTGCTGAAGTTTATTGAGGGGTGTTCCATGTTCAAGGATGTCATCCAGGCGGCCAGTGGTCAACTCAATTTGGGGCCTGATTGAGGAAAAATTGAGGGAATCTCTCTGAAAAGATCTTGACAAATTACCCAGCACAGGTAGGACATCCACAAGGATGTACAATACACCAAGGAAGTTGATCGTTTTCATTTTTTTTAGCAAACCACTGGCTGTCGCATCAGAGTTTTCAAAGAAGTCAAGGGTTTGCAACACAGCTTCATAGTCTTGAAAAACAGCTTTGACTGATGCCTCCAGACTCAGCCATCTGGTCCTGCATGCTTTTTTCAACTTTGAGGCAACAGTTTTGGTAGTGCTTTTGCTTAAATTCACCTTCTTCAGTGCAATCTGGGTTTTAAGATATTTCGCCATTCTTTTTGGTGAATTTTCAAAGAAGTACCAAAGCTGTTTCAGCCATGTCTCTACCTCTTTAATATACTTCAAGCTTTCATTTGTGTCTGTACAAGAAAGAGCTAGCTTGTGACACACGCAGTGGATATTTATAAGAGAAGGATTTTGTCTACGAAGCTGTGTTGCAACACCTGACTTTTCCCCCATCATCACTGATGCCCCATCCGAAGAAAACCCAGTCAGCTTTGCCACCTGTAACCCATTTTCTTCCAGAGACTTGAGAATAAGTTCTGTTAATGCTGTTGCATTAGCAGATTCATATTCTTTAAGAATGTTTTGACAGGACAGAAATGATGTTTCTACTTGTCTAGTTTGATGATCATAATATTGTATGAAAGAAATAAGGTGCTCTGTAACACTTACATCTGAGACCTCATCAACTAACAGACCGTATGACTCCGCAGATTTCATTTTTGTCATAAGTTGCTGCTTTAAGGCTTCACCTAGAAAAAGGAATACATCTCGTTGAGATCCCTGACCTCTGTGATCATAATGCTTCATTTCTGAACAGTCAAAAACATCCTTGATGAAATCTATTAATGGTATGAGCTGCCCATTAGAAATGAAACTTTTCATCAAGAAATATGCAGTGTGAAAAGCTCTTTCATACACAGAATTTGCAACTGCCTTCTTCTCTCTATCATCTTTTTCAAACTCAGAGAACCTTTGAGTAAACTCAACTTCATATGCAGACTTATGAACAGAGGCAACTGCATGACTCTTTACAGCATCACTAATAAATCTCTGGCCAGGAGTATTAACAAAAACATCACGTTTGTTTATATCATTTTTCATGTTATGCTTTTTGCAAATTAAGCAAAATAAGCCCTGGCCTTCAACAAAGACCAGCCACCAATTATGGGCTATCAGAGCATGACTAAACTTTTTGGGTGCAATTCGACTCTTCTCTGCTAATGACAAATCACTACAACAGTTTTTTGCACAATTGAATTGATTGTGAACAACTGCATCTTCAGGAAAAAAACTTGAAATCAGTTTAAGGCACTCATCAGGGGTGAAAGGACATTTGGCTTTGGAAGGTTCACCAGGCTCTGAAAAGAGAATTATTGAAATATTTAGGCACAGGTTTAGATAAACAAAAATATTCAGTGTAAAATTGTAAATATTTTTATCCATAATTTTTAGCATATGTTTTGGGTGCTCAAAAGAACCGTCTCATTGAGTCAGTTCTTTTGAGTACCCACAACATATGTTTTGGTTGAGAAATAAGAAAAATATTTTTCTGTTACAAACTCTTAACTGAAGGCTAGGGGTTCAAAAGTAGGATACAGTGGAAATTGTAAGGTAGGAGTTTAGCAACAATTGAAAATTCACAAAACAGGAGCCGCAACACAAGATTTCCAACAATGTGGTATGTGTGACCAGCAAAGGCTCAAATCAGCATGCACATATGTGCAGTCTGGTCAGAGCCTTTGCTGGTCGCTTGAATATTCTATGACTGTTAAACTACCAGAGGAACAGCTTTTTTTTAGTTTCTAAGCTTAACAGGAGGCTGCACAGGTTCGTCTGAGTCTATTCATGCCAAAAATGCCACATTGTTGGAAATCACATGTCACGGCTCAATTATGTTGTTGGCACTCATTAACACCACCTAGCAGAGATGATTTCAATGACTGCCCACAGCTTGTGTTGTTGTTGGACAATATATGTTATGTATCATTACACTTAACCCTGAAAAGCATCCTAAAAAATGTTGACATTTAAAAAAGATCTTGAAACCATGCATAATATTTTTGTTAAATTGCTACATATATGAACAATGAAATAGCTGAAAAATTTGTTTTAACTAACCCTCTGGTTTACTGCTATGTGCCTCCAAAGTGTTCCCAGTCTGTGAGGTATCTAGTGGATTACCAGCACATGGATTTTCATCACCTGACAAAAAAAAACAGCAATTCAACATCAATTATAGGGATTAACAGCTTCAAACAGCTTCACACAACAAATTCTATGCAAGAATATATGTTTTTTCTCAAACTGTGAAACTAATAAGCCATTAGGTTTGTTATATTTAACATATAGTTAATGTAGTGAATAACCTATCAGGGGAAAGCGCTGCATTGTTCAATTTACTGTGTTTGCCTCAGGTATCCATCAATACCTAGGTGTAGGTCTCATTTGGTTATGAGGCCAGGATATGGGTTCTGATTGTGTCAAATAAAAGTAACCACTTGCTTATCTTTCATGTAAACAGTACCATTCCAAATACTTGAAAAACATATAAATTTAGTATGCAGAAACAGCCATAAAGTTAACAAACCTAACGCCTTGCAATCAAGTTTAGCCTGTTTAACCACACTGCCATTTCCAGCATCAGATTCAGGAGTGGGAGTGTCTGCATCTGTTTCAGCAGAGTCAGTGGCTGCAACTGTTTCAGCAGAGTCAGTGGCTGCAGCAGCAGGACCGGACTTGTTTTCTGAAAAAAAAGAAAGACTTTACATCTTTTTATGTTGTTAGGGCTGTGTGAAGAGCCAAATTTAAAAATAAAAATCAGGTGAGGGGCCCTTAAAATTAGGCTTAATGTGCCCAAACAAAAATAGCATTTTGGGGTGGCTATAAAAGACATTTCTGTGAACATTTTAAGATTTTCTTGTAAACATTTACAATGTTTCTTACCACGTCCATGACTGCACAATACTGCAAACCCAATAGACTCTGCTGTCCACACCCCCCAAAAAATCTAAAAAAACACAAAGTCCACACCAGAAAAAAAATTGAGCAGGGGTTCCCCCTAGGCGCTGGCCAGTATTGTTCACCCCCCACCCCATAAAACCCGGGCCTTCAAAAGTGTTGGGCTAAGACAGAGTGAAGAAGTGGGTGGGGTGTCTGAAATGCAGTGTAAACAAAAATATTTCAGCAACACCTTCTTCAATTGATAGATAATTTTGAAAAACAGAAACTGTAAGAAATTTCCACTAACCTCCGAGCTTCCAAGTCTGTAATGACGGCAAAATAATACTTCGAAGGGTCGAACCTTTTTGGTGCGAATCATTCTACTTGTCGATCTTTAATACGCTGAATTCGGTCGGCTAAATGGAGCAATCAGTAGGATAATACTTACCAGTGTCATTCTTTATCGTGAAACCGAATTTGAACAGGTTCCCTGCTTCAGATTTTCTCTTAACGGCGGGCTTTACCGCTTTCATTTTCGATCGATTCGACCTTTCTTCTTTGTGTAAGTACACGCTCCAAGCGGTGCTCGAGTAGAATTCTACTACGCAAATTTGATCTTGGTAATCCTACTTTCGTTTTCGCCATTTCGTTTTTTTTATTAGCGCGAATCTACAGCAAAAGTAGCCGATCAAAACGTGTTTTTAACCGATGATTTCAATCGGCGATCGGCTTATTTTGACAACCCTGAGAGGGTATCAAGAGAAACCAATTTTGTGAAATTATTTTGAATTTGCACCAGTGGTTCAGGAGAAAATGTCATTTAAAAGATTTCTTATCTGGAGCTCTGGCAGCCCTCCTGTTCCATGGAGCAGAACCATTTGTGCAATTTTGAAAGAGGGCGTTATGGGAAACATTCATGTGAAGTTATATGAAGTTTGGACAAGTGGTTTAGGACGAGATGTAGTTAAAAGATATTTCTTATCTGGAGCTCTGGCTGCCCCTCTGAGCGGAACCGTTTGTGCAACTTTCTAGAGGGTATTATGAGGAACAATTCTGTGAAATTATTTTGAATTTGGACAAATGGTTCCGGAGGAGATGTCTTTTAAAGATATTTCTTATCTGGGGCTCTGGTGGTCCATTTGTTCAGCGGAGCAGAACCATTTATGCAAGTTTGGTAGAGGGTATCAAGAGGAACAATTCTGTGAAATTATTTTGAATTTGGACCAGTGGTTCAGGAGATATCATTTTAAAAAATCTTTTCTGGAGCTCTGGCAGCCCCACTGTTTGGTGGAGCGGAACCATTTGTGCAATTTAAAAAGAGGGCATCATGGGAAACATTCATATGAAAGTAAGTAAGGGTGCAAAATTCAGGAATCGATACAATCTAGTACCACACCTGACCCAGGATACCAATGGAAAAGTGACAAACTCACAGTTTGACACCACAAACGAGAGCCAAGAGGTCAGCACTTTCCCAGCAGGTGACCACAAGGCACATATAAACAGTTGCGCGCAAAGGCATAGCAAACACAAGACAGAAAAAAAACATAAAAGATCCACAAAAGAAGTACCGCCTTGAAGATATATGAAATTTTGACCAGTGGTTTAGGAGGAGATGTCGTTTAAATAGAAAGTTTACGGACAGACGGACGCACAACGGACGAAGACCAATCACAATAGCTCACCTAGAGCCTTCGGCTCAGGTGAGCTAAAAACTAGGTCAGAGCTCAAGGTCACAGTGATCTGAAAATGGTACGCGACACTCCGCCAACCCAGGATGTAACCACATCCCAAATTTGGGATTCTTTCCTCAAAGAATATAGATGCACCGGACACGATGCGAGGCGGACGGATGGACCCTGGGGTCTGATGTCGTTGAATGATAGCTTACCCTACAAGCGTATGAATGTTTTCTGACATGTGGTTGTCAAAATAAGGACTTCTAGAAAACTTTAATGCAAAAATCCTATCTTTTGGATATGTACTAGATTTTGACCTCTAGCTGAAGATAAAAAAGTGTTGAGAGGAAGAAATAGATCAATAAGAGCGAAAATGTATTTGCAAAAAACCCATCTCATCAGACTTTAAAAGTCTACCTACACGTTTAAAGTATCCATGGTGCAAGTATGAATGCATTTCTGACAAGCGGTTATCAACATATGGACTTTTAGAAATCTTTTAATTTACCCTGTAAGCAATTGACCACCCAAGCAATAGTTGTATTTAGCTGGGTGGAAGATTCTGTCTGTCAAGAAAGTGTTAATACATTATTAAATTTGACCATTCGATTTAGGCTACGTACACGTTTTGTACACATAAAATATCAGGAATCCATCAGAATTGTGATAGAATCTTCACCTATATGTTTTGTCCAAATGTGTACGCACATGCGTTATTGCCTATACGTAGCTACAAAGTATTTATCTGAAATAAACCGTTTTGACCCTGATCAGACGCAACCTTTTCTTCAAATAAGCTGTTTGACAATCTGACGGTAGTTCCTGATTTTAGAAATAATTGGCAGACGACAAAAACTTATGGTTAAATGAAAAGTTGCCCAGCAGGCAAAGATTTGTTCGCCAATTATTACTGCAGCCGCCTATATCATTTTTTTGCATTTTCTTTATGAAAAAAATGCTCGATATAGCATTGAATTGTCTCCAGATGCTTCACATGAAACATTTGGCTATTAAATACTGCAGCAAATAAAAAAATTTGCGGCGGGAAAATAATGCTTGCTTGATATTTCATTTAAGAAAAATAAGGCATAATATTCCATATGAATCATTAGCAGACAATTCACAATAAATATCATACCTATTGTCCCCCAGATCAATCATCAGGGTAGTTTTTGAGAAACCAAACAAGGGTTTCTCGTTAAATGTCTTCAAACTCAGTCTGTTCCCAGTAAACATCGAAAAGCGGACCACTATCGGTCCACCAGCGAAACGCTATTTAAATGGCGTTTCGCTGGAGGGCCGACGGTGTCCCGACACTGCATGCTGGCTGGGTTTTCCCATTTCATCTGTCCTTTAATATATATCAACTAATTTCAAATAGTTGAGAAATTGAAATAACAATTCATCTAAAAATGGCATTGTTAAATGTCTCTCGCCAATTAACAAGATTATTGAAGGCACGTCCTTGTCTGATGCCATGACAAGAATCTGCTCACTAAAGAACTAAAATGCAAGAAGTTTTGTCTTCGTTTACCAGTAAATGAGAGTGAGAATTTTTTACAGAGGAAGTGCAGGTTTTTATATATGTATGTGCACATATATTACTATTGCTGTTGACATGTATGATGCCAGTCTAGCACTCCAGCTGTGATAATCCCATTTAAAAATGCATAACCTGGTAATTTTGCATTTTTGTCATTTCTTAATCATTGTTTTACGAAAAACTGTGTCGCGATTACCACCAGAGTGTCATACAGTTTGGAACCAGGTTAGGCTTGACTTTTTCTGGGACCTGATTTGGGTCTGGGCTTGATTCCCCGAAAGATTCAAGCAAGTCTACAAAATAGGCTAACTAGAATATTGAAAGTTTGGTTATATTAAAAGATACATTAAAGAGTGGGTATTGATTTTTTTTATTTCTCAACCAAAACATATTTTGTGGGTACTCAAAAGAACCGTCTCAAGTTGAGTATCCTGTAGTGACCATAAACGTCACTGATTTCCGATCTAGCATATTTTATAGATCGATGTTATGTTATAAATAAAAAATACTTGTGATCAAAATCGTTTTTGTCGTTGTTTTTTCGATTTGAAATGCAGCTTTGAGATAAATGAGTGTATTCCCAGCCGCCGCCTACGCGGTGTGGAAATTGTTGAATGAAATGAAAATGTTGCATATCCTAAAGAAGTATATTACAGATCACGCTGAATTTGATTATTTTTATGTTCCATCAACAATCTTTCAGTTATGTTTGGGCGGGTCTTCCTTGGTTGAACCAGTACTAAGCTAGGATTAATGTGTCTTGCTCAATGACACAACGCAGTGAAGCCCTTCAGTCTCAAGCCAAGCACTCCACCATTGAGCCACTGCGCTCCCACTGCTGACTGTTACTGAGTTCTATTTTTCGAGGAGTACGTTTTGAGTAAGAAAAGCGAGTTTTGAGTAAGAAAAGCCAGTTTCGGGTAAGAAAAGTGAGTTTCGAGTAAGAAAAGTGAGTTTTGAGTGAGAAAAGTGAGTTTCGAGTTAGAAAAGAGAGTTTCAAGTAAGAAAAGCGAGTTTCAACTAAGCTTTCTTCTACAGACAGACGCTAGACTGATCTCTGTATCCTACGAGCTTATATGATCTGAACGGTCTGAACCCAAACATAACCTTGATGGCTTTTTAACACTCTGGTGTTTCTGAAAGGAACAATGAATAAAAACACATGACGACGACAAAAAATGCGAAATAACCAGCATGCAAAGAAGAGTAAAAAAGTTTACTTGCAACTTTTAGGCAGTGTACTAAATGGACGCCATTTCCTCTCAAATACTCCGCAATTAATTCTAATTTTTCATTCTGTGTACAAGAAGAATGTGTAAGGCAAGGCTGGATAGGTCATGTATAACATATCTCCTCCTGAGATGGCTTATCAGTAGAATAAAAACACACACACTCTGATAGATAAATATTGAGTGTGCACTGACCAAACCACTGCATTTACCTACTTCTTTCTTCTTGTTTGTCGATAGCTTATTTTATGTGGGCGGTTGAAATTTCGTGCTCGGTTGAGTCGGGCATAAACGAGGATTTGAAACCTCACTAGGTAGCTGCACATGTATATTTTGGAGAAAGGTGTCTTATTATTCATCTCAGAAACTCTTCCTATAGTGTCTTCGAGATTTTGCCTACGACGTGGGAGGACCTAAGGGTTTGTGGCCGAGAGAGACTCATACCAGTCTGCTCGGTTACAGAGACTGGCTTAAATATAGAAATATTTCATGTAGCAGGCTGGCATAATATGGGTCTCGACGTGAGAAAACCTGTCTTCGGGGGTTTTCGAACAACAAAGGCATAGACCAGCCTGATCAGCGCCTTTGCTTTCAGTCGCTTTGTAGAAACTATGATATCTAAATTTGCTACGAGCGAAATTTCAATTTTTGTAGCTAGTCTCAGTAGCTAGGGAGACTGGTATAAGTCTCTTTTTATCGGAACCCCGAAGCAGGGTTTTGTTTCGACGAGGCCGATATGCTTTCGAGAAAGCGAACAACAGGGTAGACTGGTATCAGACCAGTAAATAGAAAAATAGTAAAATATGTGCACATACATAAACAAGCATTTACATCTCTGAAGAAAAAAAATCACTGACTGTCTTATTTACTGTATTCTGAGCAATGAGGAAGTAATAAAGTATCATAAATTTATCTCTGTAGTAGTTATAGAACTTTCATTTAGATGTCTTAATACAGGGCCTGAAGACAGGCTAACAACAGGGGTGCTGGTCTACGTTTGTGTTGTTCGCATTCTCGTGTAGAGGCTAATAACTTCATAAACGGGTATACAAGCAGCGAGGGCTCAGAAGAGCCTGCGCAAATGTACAGGATCTTCAGAGCCTAGACCGCTGGTAAGCAGACCATACAGACTTGCATTAACCAAAATAGAGGGATCTAGCCTTTCTGGATGACTCAGATGGTAGGCCTATTCTAGTACTTTGCGCATATGCGATACGTCGCATAGAATTATCAAAAACACATGAAAATACATATTATCATGCGGGTCGAGAGTGCGCAAATGTCCAATCTCGCCTGAGCTTTTTTCTGCTTTTCCTGCTTATCAAATATCAAAGTAGGAATTTGACAAATACCTAGGTTCTTACACAATCAAACAAGCAACAAGACCCCGGGCTTGTAGGGATTTTTCATTCTCATTTCGCCGGGGCATGAGATTGAAATTACTCAAAAAAAGCAAAAATACTAAAAGATGAAAGCTTTTCTGTTGTTCAGGATTTCTCATGTTGTGTTTGTTATGCTGATTGATGTTTGAATGCCAACAATTAGGGGCATTCGACATTCATGAGCATGATAGATATCATGCTAATTGGTTGTGCATGAAAATCTGTTAAAACCTATACATTGTATTTGTTTCGCTTAGGATGAGAATGGATGGGATTGATACAAATGTAGCTTCGGACCATGGGTGAATACACAGGCCGAGATGCAAAGGCGTCTTGCCCCACTTGAAAGCGGTAAATGAATGGTTTAAGATTTATCCCGTCGCGTATGCGATAAATACCATGACTTGGCTGAACTATCTTTCACAAGCATTAAACTGTAGCTACATAAAAGTGCTGTGTTTGTTATGCTGATGGATGTTTAAATGCGAACAAGTTAGCTTTATTGTAAATTTTACGAGTGTATATACAAATGTTCCCTCTTGTAGGCGGGACGAGTCGAGTTTCCCGCTACAAGAGGGAATATTTGTATATTCACGAGTATTTTACAATAAAATTCTTGTATCATGACCAATGAAACAATCACGATTTAATGTATTCATCAGATATTCAAGTCAATTATAAGCTCCACCTTTGACAGGGTCTTGTGGGGACATTATTGAACAGTTTTGCAAAGTCATGATACACTTTATTGTTTATATTTTAACATTTATGAGCATGATAAGTTTCATGCTAATGTATGTTGAGCATGAAAAAGGTTTCTAACTAAACATTAACTTTTACAAGTAATCTAATTAAGTAGCGTCATAAAAAGCGCCAAATGCTTTACAAGACAAAACATGTGCATGTCTTATTATCCATGGCGTTTAACATTTGTTTAACATTTATTTTCAGTGCTCAAGACAACTGTCTGATTCAGATCCACAATATAAGTTTTCGGTCGATCTTATTTGGATCCAACTGTTTGCAAGGATAATCAGCAGACGGCAAAGGTCGCAAGCGTAAAGATTTATCCCATTTATTTCCACTTAGACAATGAAAATCAACTTTTAATGAAGACTCTATGCATGCTATGCTTTTTGTCGTCTACTGATTTAAAATATAACATTGAAATGACAATCAGTCTAGATCTAGACCAAACCGGACTCATCTCTGCTTTCAGGGATATTTCCTGCTTTCCACCAAGTTGGTGGTTTTAAATGCTTGCAGAGAGTGTTTATATGCCAGGCCATAGTTCGTTACCATAGTAACTAGTTGGTGTGTTGAATTTTCCTCAGTCCCTGGATAAAGATACTTTACTCTACAGGGTCAAGCGCAGCTAAACAGGGCCATTAAAAAGCCATTAGTCTGCCATACAGGTGCGAGACCTCTCAGATTCCGATCAAATATTCTGAGTCTTAGATAGACTGGCCCCAGTCTCTAATGCCAATGTTTTTACTGTAAAACTGATAATCTCTCTAAGATAGCAATTTATAAACTTTACTTTGAAGTAGAAGTCCTCGGCTTGGACATCATTTGACTATCAGAGAGGATAGATTTTTAGAAGATGATTTTTTTCATAGTTAAATATAATTATAAATGTAATTATATATATTTAGTGGACTGATGCCAGTCTAAGTCTTAGACTGAACTCATTACACTTTCCATGTGCATTAAACACTTTATGATGTGTCTTTTGTGATTTTTGTTGTTTTTTCAGGAAATGAAGAATATGAAAGGAATCATTGTTTATCATAGCCATCTCTCATTAACTGTCGCCTGCTGATAACCTTTGCAAACAGTTTGGACCCAGACCAAACCTGGGCCTGAACTAGATCCAAACTGTTAGACATTCCGATTGTATTCTGGAAAGACTGTTTTTTTAAAGTTGATTAAAGATAACAGCAGACAAAAAAGAATGAAAACATACCTTGTAAGCAATGAGTTAACATACAGTTTTGGTACACTCAAGGTAGCGAAGACTCAGAGAAGCATACCCTAATGCTTAGTCTAGAAAGCCATAAACCCTATTTAACTGTCGTCAGTTTATAACCTTTGCAAACAGACTGGACCCAGATTAGGCCCGACAATATGTTGGATCCGGTCTGGATCCAAACTGTTTGACACTTGTATGGTATTCCCGAAACTATTTTAGGATTTATGGGACTGGGCGGGATCGAACTCATGTCTCCTGGATCTGCAGTCCGACTAGCTACCAGCTGCGCTACAGGCCCATTTATAAGACTGTTTTAGGCCGGATAAGTTGATCTGGATCCAAATTGTTTGATAAACGTACAAAATTAACCAGGACCCCTAGAAGTGTGGGGGCACATTGGGATAGGCTTGTGCAGCGACTTTTGAAAGATGTTCTTTTTCTACCATCTTTAAACAATAACACACAGGCTAACCCGAGCAAGCCTTTTTGTGAGGAAATCCGACTTGGTTGCATATGCAAGGAATATATAGATCAGTCTTCACATGTCCTCAGTTCGAATAAGCACATTTATTATTAGAAAATAACTAAACTTCGCCACACTCCTTGCGATAAAGTGCAATTTACAGGGTCAAGTACTAGCTACTGTATCATCCCAGCTCTCTCCCGTTGCATCAACGCTGAAAGGCCCTGCAACGTATATTCAGATTCAGAAATTACAATGCGTGTGTATTATATGAGCCTCATCGGGAGAAAACCTGCTCTATTACGTATGTTAAAAAAATCATTACAAGGATACGCCTATGAGTTTGCTCAGTCTGCCCAGCCTCTTGATTATTCATGCATATTTTAATAACCACTAGTTTCAATTGCCAAAATTGCAAGATTCAGCTGGTCTTTGTAGCTGTACCAACTGATTTGTGCCTTGTCTGGTTGAATGCTCTCGGTACGGGGATTATATTTAAACACTGTTCGAAATATACCCATAGGACAGAGACCGATGGTCGTGTGTCTCCTTGGTAAATATGTTTTAAAACTTTTAATGCATCTTTGGATGACCATGTCTTCCTGAAAACAGTCGTGTACAAGCTGCCTCTTGGTTCATTACCTAACAGTGCCATCTGCTTATCATTTGCAAACAGTTTGGATCTAGATCAGGACCGACAAAACTATTTGCCACTGTGATGGTAATCCTTGGGAACATTTCGAAAAGGTTTGTATATTTGGAAAAATATAATATATATCCAGCAAGCAAATAAAAAAAAATCATGAAAACTATCCCAGCATGCAGATGTCAGGGAGCGAACATTTGATTTTTGTGGGGGGGGGATTACTTTGGTCTTGGAATTTGTTTCCTGGCTTTATTAGTTTTTGCGCGGTACTGTCCTGGATTTTTTCAGCCAGGATCATGCCTATAAAACAAAACAAATATTTATGGTGTACCGAATGGGTCAAAAAAAAGATTGACCATCCGAATTAAATTATTTTTAGTCCCACCAAAAGTTTATATTATATATATAAAAATACATCCTACCATAATTGATTTTCAATCTCATGTACTTATTTTATGTCGAACTAAAACTGATTTTAGTCCTACCAAAATTACTTTCAGTGCGACTTTAAATCAATTCTAGGCCGACGTAAAATAATTATGGCGCGACTCAAAAGATTGATTTTTAGTCGAACAATAATTATTGTTTTAAGTTGGACTGAAATTAATTTCGGTTGGACTTAAATTGATTATAGTTCGACGTAATCTAATTATGGTGAGACAGATAAAATGTATGGTTCGTGTTATAATAAGTTTAGTCGGGTATTTTATTTACTTTTGACCCATTTCATACACCATATTTATGATATAAGCGTTGATAGTGACCTGGAGATGGACACGAGACAAATAAAAAGTCTTGATTTGTAAAATTGGGATACAAGAATTAATAAAAGTCTTGTTTTGAAAAAAAATGCAATATTAAAATTGAGTAACAATTCTCAATGTTCATCTGTTTGCAGTTCAGACTGTCCAAATATATTTATAGATTGAGCATGAAAAGTTCACTAAAAACAGAGCCTTAAGAAACGTTGATAATTTCAAGTGAAATATTGGCCCAAAGATTATTTATCAGCAGATGCCACTAGGAGATTTATAGCCATTCCTGTGCAATGTGCAAAGTAGTGTCAAATATGTGTATATTTGTATTAAGTTTGAATCATATACATGCATAAGTTTGTTTTCAATATTTCAGGGGTGTCCTACAACCACAATATCCAAATTCTGATTCTTATTGTACCCTGTCAAAGCAGATCTAGAAAAAAACGATTAAAACTTGAGTTTGATGAGGTAGACATCGATAATCCTTACATTATTATTTTTCTTTTTCTTTTGATGCTCTATGTCCAAATCAAACTTTTTTCAGTCATGCCGAACAATTTACTGGGCCCGGAATTACAATACCTCCTTAAAGTTAAGGACGACTTAAGTTAAGTATTGATTTCTCAGGATACGAAAAATAACGTTTAAAACTGATTAAAATCAAAATAGTTTTAATTTTTCTGAAGATCACAACGATATCTGACCACAAATACCACATTGATCCAGGCAATTTATTTAGCGTTTAATATAGCATGTTGAAATATCAATACCTAACTTAAGTCTTGCTTAACTTTAAGGAGGCATTGTATTTTCGGGCCCTAGTCTGTTGATTTCGAAATAGTTAACTTTTTCGAAGAATGCCAAACAGATTGAGTCCAAATTAGGTTCCTACGTTTTGTTGGGACCTGATCTGGGTCCAAACGGTTACAACTTTTGACTGCGCATGACAAAAGTCCCACTTGCAAAAACACTGGACATATTGGTTTCATGATTTGAACCGTACATGTACATGTATTATTCTAAGTGCCAAGTGAAGACTCTTGTCAGCCAGAGCATTTGTAGTCTGATCCAGACCGGGACTATTCAGTATACAGTCTAGGAGAGGAAACTTCATCCAAAACACCACTAAAGTGGCATCATGATGGGCCTTGACGCGAGAAAAGCTGTTTGGAACCAGCCAGGCCAGCTTGCGCAGCTTCAGAGAATAGTTAAATTGTCCAAATTTTGTGTGTAGCAGACTTTTAAATAAGCCTAAACTTTCCAGAGTATTCCATAGTAGAATCTCCCAGGTATGATCATACTGTATGGATGTGCAGGCTGGTCTGAGCTTTTTTGTTCCGACCTTTTCTCATGACATGACCCATATTGTATAACTGGCCATAAATTGCCCATTTGGAAATAACTGTGGTCTGTAGCAAGCATGATAAATTGATTAAATATGCTAATTTGGTGAGCTGTTAGACACTCTCAGAGAATATTGGTAAAAGTAGTGCTTTGGAAATGACTGTCCTGTGCTATTTACTCCCATGAAAAGCCCTGACATGTTTGGTAAAAAAGTAAATGAATATGGTCAGGATATACCAAAATCACACACAGCAGACCAACCCACTGCACCGTGAGGAAGAGCCACAGGACATTTAAAGTAGCAAGACATCTGAACGCAAAGCAAGCAGCTCTCTCTTCCTCGTCAAGATGATTGCAAACTTAGTAAGGACATAAAGTAATGCATGCCAACACAAAACCCCACAAACAATGGGAGGAACGCAATAAATCAACAACAGAACCGCCACCTGATAAAGGACAGCACCCTAAGCTACCAGGGTATGGGGGGCTCATATGCATTTAATGCCCCTTAATCTTCGCCCTAGATTCTGTGGCTGTTAAAACACAAACGTGTTGGCTTCGATGGATAAAGGTCTGCTCAGACAATTTGAGAAACAAGCACAGGCATATCAAGTTAAAAATATGGCATTTGTGATCTGGATCCAAACTGTGTGACGCTATGATAGTTATTCCTGACATAATTTTTTTGAAAGATGATTTTGAAAGAATCACCAGAAAAGCATGCACACTTACCCAGTAGACAAAGTGATCATTATCTTCATTCTGAACTTAGTCAATAAATACGGGGTATTAGTGAACGAGTTTAGATTGTTTTCCCTCAATTATTAAGTGACTATAACCAGCAAATGCCACACCACTGTGTTGTTAGGAAGCGTCATGGAACGATAACAGGAACATGACATTAAGAAAACCACCAAAGTAACGCAACCATCTCTCTTTTCCCCAGCGAGACGATTGAAAAAAAAAAGAAATAGCGCCCAACACAATGCCTGTCAACAAGTTTCATTGTATGACATTTGAAGATTTTCAAGCTGACTTTCATGGCAGCCGCCTTGGATAGCGGATGGAATTATTTTATAAATTTTGATCTTCCATGTTGCCCCTATGCCTTCCACCAAGTGATACTTTAACTCAATCTAACATATGGTGTGAAGGATACATTGTTTGAAGAAATTCAAAATTCACTGGACAAAATATTTAACAATTAACTCTGAGTGTCTGAGGTAGAATTTAGAAAATGCTTTTCGAATTTAATGATATCTATAACCCCATTTTAATAACTTAGCAGTTGAAATAAGTTTCTGTTGTTGAAGTCATCAACATTAGAACACACTCTTGCAAAACGAATAAGCTGAGAAATATTATACACCATAGGAAGGGGAGCGAGGAACAACTCCATCAAGAAATGGGAAATTTACTATTTCAAAATTAAAATCATCCCGTTTATAATAAATTTTAGAAGAAACTAAACTGCCATCTGTCGTGGACAAGGTCAAGTCCAAAAACGGAGCTTCAGTATCAGAAGAATTCGCCTTATTTAACTGAAGTTCAGTAGGATATATCTGACCTACCATTTGTTCAAAATAAGGATTATCAATATTAAGTAAGTCATCTAAATATCTTGATGTGGAGTTAAAAGCTTCAATAATATCAGTTTGATTATTATCTGACGGAGACAACATACAGTCTCTCTCATAACGAAACAAAAACAAATCTGCAATAAGAGGAGCGCAATTAGTACCCATTGGAATGCCTACAATTTGTCTATATAATTTCGAGCCAAATCTTATAAAGATAATGGAGAGCATCACATATTTTCTGACATAACCACAACTTATATCGTTTAGGTTTTTGCAGAAGTAAAAAATGCATTTATATCATTATAAGCCAAATAAAGTGAGCCCTCTCTGTTAAATGTTTGTTCAATTAATTATGCTAGTTTTTCTTTGATTAGATTATGAGGCAATGTAGTATAGGGAGAAGAGAAATCATATGTAGACAAACAAGATGCTAGAAAACATCTAGACTATAATATATAAAGAATTTCACCTGAATTTTTAATAGACCAAAATAATCTTTACCATTCTTTTCATAAACTGCTGTGCAATATTTAATGACATGGTTTTTGATCGCAGTGAGGCTAGAAGTCAAAAGAATAGACAACTCGGTAGTTGTACATGAACTAGAATTAGCAATAAAACGTGACTTATAGGACCTTTTATGAAGTTTAGGTAACCATTAGCACGTAGGAAGCTTGCTATGGTCGACATCAAGAAACACCCGAAATTTAGCTGCCAAAGACCTAAAAAACGTTACCCCTGTATGTTAAATTCCTTAAAATGAGAAATACATACGTACTTACTTTACAGGTTAATTGCATGAAACTTGGTTTTTGAGCTAAAAGGGTAATTGAGATTCATGTCTTTCTCATCTTTTCTGGAAAATCGTAAATTTCGTTACATTGATATAATTGGATGTATAGTTTGGTTCTTCATTTGGCTTTTAGATAGGGCACTATTATGAAAGGTATATGTAATTCACTAAGTTATATTGTAATTCACGTAATGAGTTCACTTGTCTGGCTTAAACTGAAATGTTGAATGTAACAAAATATCACTGATTGTAGTTGTATTCTTGCTTAGTTATTATTATTTCTACTATTAATCATAGTTAACAAGTTTCATCTACAGTTAGAAATTTAATGACAAAAATAGTAAGTGAGTATGATCAGGAAATACCACAATCACAAACCGCAGACAATCCCGTGGCAGCGCGAGGAAGCGCCGCTCAACCATCACAAGACACCAGGAAGACAAATTAAGCAAAGCAACCAGCTCTCTCTTCCCCATCAAGATGATTGCAATACTAGAATGGACATAAAGTAACATACAACAAAACATAGAACAACTACAGACTCCCACAATGGGAGTAACTATAAACAAAAAGTCACAACAATAGACCCACCGCCTTAGAACGGACAGCAGCCTAAGTCACCGCTTTATACAATTTTAATTATAACGTCTCATTTGCTCACCTGTCCATTCCTGTTGATTATATATACTTTGCTGACAGCTCCTACAGTGTCTATGATTGATAAAATAAACACACTTCTGAGGCATTACTTTAATCGCAATTGGTTATATGTGTAATAAGTAACCTAGAATATTTTGGTACTCTTTCTGATAGATTTTTGTGTATATTTCAATCTTTACTTTTTGTAAGATAATAACTGAATATGTGTTTGGTGAATCAGGGTGTTCGTTATTCATTGCTAAAGCGAATCACAGCAAGTTTTGGGCAATACGAAATTTAAACTAATTTGCTAGTTTTATTTTTGATGCGTTTTGTATGCAAAATAAATAAAACAAAAACATTGGTCCATAACTAATGTGCAAATAGCAATGTAAATAGTGCAAAGCTTAAAATTTGGGCCTGATATTTGAAGAGAATATATATGTTTTACAGAGTACAGTCAAGGGTACCTATATATGAATTGCGTAACTCGTAAAAAAACAATTGTCATATTTCATGACGCCACTTTAAATATTCTTTGTAATCATAAAAGAAACATTTAAATCTTATTCATTCTGCTTCACATTAAACAAACTTTAACTACATGCATGCAAATGAAAAATATTTTATTTGCTATTTATTTGATCATCGCGATATCTAAAAGTAAAATCTACAAATGCTGTTAAATTTCCCTTGTCATAGAAATATTGCGTAAAATTGTGATTTATCACAGTAAGGTTATTCATCTAAAAGTCAGTACTGTTTTCTAACAAGCCGAAAGGTATATCAGGTTTCACCTGCTTGGAAAGGGCTGACCTCTTGTCTCTCGTTTGTGATGTTTGTGGTATCCTGGGTCAGGTATGGTTCTTGATAGTATCGACTCCTGATCTTTGCCACCTTTCTCACATTTAAACAAACCAATTGGACCAAATACACTAAGTAGAAAATACACAGGAAATGATAATCTAAGCAAAACAATATATGGTTCAAAAAAAGGCTCATATTTTGCAAAGTTAAACCGTTTGGCTGTTCTGCCAGTGCAGAACTTTAGGATTTGCTATAATATGATATTTAGCTGCTAAAAAGGGTTTTGACTGCCAGACTACACTACTGATGCTTAATTTGAAAATGAAGAGGAAATTGGACAATCATAGCTTTGTTCGAGACATAGTTATGTATTCATCCAATACCTTTTATAAATTAATTGTCTCCCCAAAGGTATTGGCATTGGTAAGGTGGCAGCCTAAGACCTCTATGACTAAGCATCTTCCTTGCTGCAAATCTACCTCTCACATAGGAAACAACTGGTAAAGCTAGGACAAAGTAAAATTATTTTCCAAAAAATCCTAAACGGCGTTTCCCAGGGGTTCACCCTTGGACTACTACAATTTAGCATATTTTAAAGTACATTCCGTTACAAGGCGGTGTTTCTATTGTGGATCATTTTCGTGATTTTTTCGTGTTACTTTTGCTTTCTGGCTTATTCATTGCAGCCTTGTTTCTCACGCTGGGAAGGGCTGGCCTCTTGGCTCACTTAAACGTGACGTGATTTTTTTGTGTGTTTTTGTCACTTTCTCCATGTGGTGTCCTGAGTCAGGTGGTGTGCTTGATTGTACAGATTCCTGATTTTTGCCTCGTTACTTACTAATATTTTATTTTGTCCAAACAATAAGTATATATAATTATGCAGATGATAATTCTCTTTTTACAGTAGCCCTGAACGAACGTTAACATATCATTTTGTGTGGTTTGATTTAAACCAGATGCATGCTAATTTTGGAGAGTTTCAGAGAGGGAAAGGGAGGGAAAGATGACTTTTAGACCTTCAGAATACAGTACAATACTATAAAATGTGCAGCTTCATGTTGTTTCATTTTTTATGAATATACATTTTAAATTTTGACTTGCATATCTTGTATTTCATATGTCTGTAAAAAAACAGCCAAGTAGATCAATGTCTTGTGCCGACTCATTCGCAACTTAAGCAAGGAAGCGAAACTTCATATTTACAAGTCTTTTGATATAATTTTAGGTATTGTCCAGTAGTCTGTTCCAAGTCAAATATATGCAAATGAATAGGCTACAATACAGATCTCTGAGACTGGTATTTAGTGTCAGTTTTAGCTCTTACAAGGATCTTCTTAAGACAGCACACATTAATGCACTACAAATAAATCAATTTCATAAAAATTGCCAAAGTAACAATTCAGATTCTAATTAATTTGTTCACTATTGTTTTAAAATCGAAACTCCTCTTTCAGATACCACAATCTTGCCAAGTTTCCCAATGTCTTAAAATATGAAAAGATGGGGTCTGGGTCTCATGAACCCCTTTTGTCCCCCCTTTCGACTTTTGTCCATTATGTCCTCCAAATAAACTCCAACGAAAGTCCTGATTTAACCATATGCTATGTGTATTTTTTGAATGGTAACTGAGCATAGCCAGAAAATACCACATTCACAAGTTATAGACCAACCCACTGTTCAGAAGCAGGACCATGATATTTGGAATACTGCAAAAAAGTAAGAAATCAACTCTCTTTTCCCAGGCGGTATGATTGCAAAGCTAGAATGGACACTAAGTACTGCAATACAAAACAAGGAGCCAACTTAAAACCCCAACAAACAGTGAGAGTAACAATAAACAATGAACCAAGTATTGCTAGAAACTGTCTGTTTATACAATTTTATCTATATTATTTTTTCTTACATAGGATCTATTCTTTTAAATAACTGTGCAATATAAATGTAAATTTCTGTGCTACTAATCCTGATTCTTGTTAATTTTGTTACCATTCTGTCGGTAGACTAATGTTTGATATGAATGCCTGCATAAAATAAATGTTCTTGTATCTTGTAAAACCAAACTTTAAACAAAAAGTAAAAACATAAATCACTGGCTTACAACTTTCAAGTCAAGCCACATGCTTTTGCCTAGAACCCTTACTTGTATACGAGTGAAAACATTTCACAAATGTGGGTTTAATGGGAGTTCCTGACCCATAACACTGGAAACGAAGAAGTCGTGCCAGCATAACGGTCATGGTCTGTTTACTGCATATTTTGAACACACCCACTATAGTACAGACCGATTTACTCTTCTGTTTCATTTTTACTACTCGTTGTCCTATTTAATGGGTGGTTGGGTGGGTGGGCGGGTAGGTAGGACATGCATGGATATTCAATTCTATTCTATTCTGTTCTGAAAGTTAGCTACTAAATGGTCGCCCATCAAGGATTTACTTACTGTATTTCAGCTTCAAAAACAAACATTTAACATGTTTAGGTATTGAAGCAGATTAACGGCACTGATTGAGAACAAATTTTTATAGAATGCTTTCAAGAGCTGGGTAAGTAAGAATTTTTTTTACTTCAAGGAAATTGAAAAATTCTGGTTCTGACCAAATCGTTTAGACAAAATCGTATTTGCGCAATATCTGTGTAGGGTAAAGATAAAGAGATGGTACCAATGTCGTGACCCTTGACCAAAGTTTACAAGCATCAAAATTCTATTCAACATGCGAATATCAGCATGAAAATCGGATCACTTTATGACAGAAAGCGAATAACAAAGGCACTGAGCAAACCGCACATATGCGCAGGCTGGTGTGCCCTTTTGTTGCATGTGCGGATCCAGAAAGTTTTTTCAGAGGGGGACCATCTTTTTTTTAAGGTTATGAGTGGATCCAATATACCACTAAAATCGGGCCATCATCGGCCCGCCAGCGAAACGCCATTTAAATGTCGTTTCGCTGGCATGCCGATGATGGACCAACATTGAACGCTGGCTTGGTAGCTTTGTGATTTTTCAGGGGATACGGACCAGTTTTGCTAAGAAACCCTATATTTTTGTGATATTACAGGGGGGTCCGGACCTCCTGTCACCCCTCTGGATCCGCACATGTGTTGTTCGTATGCAAGTCAGCTTTGTCAGACCCGAGATAACCTCTATTATGGTCTGGATCTGAACTATTTGATTCTTGTCCAGGCCCCAGATAAGAAGGGCAAACTGAAAAATTAGTTTTCTTATTTCTCAACCAAAACATACGTTGTCTGTTTCTCGATGAGACGGTTCTTTTGAGCACCCAAAACAGATGTTTAAACTGATAGAAAATAATCGCAATTTTACGCAAATTATTTTTGCTTATTATCCTATGTGGTCATACTCCAGAAAAAAAATATTTTGAAAACATATACCCCAAAAATATCAGCAGACCGTCGAGAAAATACATTAAAAACAGCACAATCTATTAAATATGTGTAGTTAAATTCTGGAAGGCTATAAACTCTGATAAGAGGCTGGACCTCCCCTGAGATATCATTTATCTCATGATCTGACAGTAATCGAGAAACTGAGCACTGCAGTTGTTACCGTATTTATATTTATAATAACTCATGCTTCCCCTCACTTGGACGTCAAAAATGGCGATTTTTGGGAACATTTTTTTTTCATTATCGGTAGGCCGAAATGACCCATGGAGCAAAAAATGGTGGGTCATTTTCTAAATGAAGGGCTCAAGCATATCAAACTGAACAGTCGACATTCGGATAGTATACTTTACCTACACACTGACATAGACACTTGTATGCATATATGTATATTGACTGCTGATTATACAGTAAAACCTATCTAAAGCCGCCACTCAAAAAGAAGACAAATTATTGCTTAATGCAGGTCAAAAGTATTGCATAATGCTCCTTGGGGAGCATTCTGCAATCCTTTCGGTCTTCATTAAGCTACTATTTGTTATTAAGATCTTTGTTTTGTCTTTTTGAGTGGCTGCTCAAGACAGGTTTTACTGTATTGACAACTTGCATGTACTTTCTGTTTCGTGGAGTTCGTATACTCGCTGTAAGATGAATATTCTTATAAAGTGGGATTTTTTCACAACTAAAAAGGATGGATCCACTGGGCCCACTACCTTGGGAAGTGATGGGTCATATTATGAAATCATGGGACCTTAGGGGTTGAAGAAATGGAAATTATGTTTTGTAATTTATAAGTTTCTCTAAAATAACCCTTCGCGGGGGATATAAATTCGACAAATTTGCCTTGTTTTACTTCTGTTTTGGCAGGCGACACATTAGATTCTCGGAAATCTAGTTGGACATATCAGGGGTGTAGCTAGTCTAAAATTCAAATTACGCACTTGTGGAGCAGGCTAAATACGTGCAAAAAGGGTCATATACAAACGGCTTAGCCCCAGATAAGACGCCAAAAAACGGGGCGTCTAATCAGGGTCTGCACTGCTTGCCAAGATAAACACACTCTTGGTAATGGTAGAATATAAAAGCTATATATGATCAGGCCCTCGTTCATTTTGCGATAAAAAATCGGTAGGTGGTTATGGGGACATACATCATCACAAATTCTGTCATAATTGGAGATATTTAAATTAAGCAACACTCCTGAGTTTAAATCAACAAATTTTCAAAAAAGATAGAAATTGGTCCACTCTGGACATTTGCAATATGATATGGAGTATTAAATAACACTCAAACGGTATTCTTAGTCAAATCCATGATTTTTCAATAGTGTCAATTTTCCGTCTCACAAAAAATCATCGTGTATCTTCTTGGAATTTCCTATCTGTTCACGCGGGCATGCGCATCAAAATAGATAACGGAGCCATATGCGCGAAAAGACATTACGTGGTGGGCAAAAACTTCATTGGCAAGGGACTAAATCAATTTATGGAAGGAATTAGAAACCCCAAGATGTAGGGTATTCATGGGAAAGCTCGAAGCAAGGTGGGTGAAGTTAATAAGCGAACCTGCACTAAGAAGCAAAAGTGATTGCTGTTTTTTTCTGGGTTTACGAGAATCTGATCTGGCAATATGTACATGTAAACATTCGGAGGCGTCTGAAGGGAATTTCATGTTGTTTAAGTGGCGTAACATCGCTGTTCGAATAATATTGTGTCTGTTATTTACCAAATATTCTTCGCTAAATTGGTGCCCAAATTCTTTTTAGTTGCAAACAACATAGAACATTTGCGTGTAGAAACGGTAATCATTCAGCAGTTGAATTAAACTGCCCCTGTCACATTCTTGCGAGACCTGACGATACCTTATCTAGATCTCTCGCATTTCGCCCTTTGCATCATGGGTAGCTAGCGATATTTCGCTAGTCCCGTTCAATTCTCGCACTCCTGTAGTGACAGAATTTAGTGTTAAAAATAGCAAAAGGTTAAATTTTTGACAGTTTATCATTTCTCTTTTAGTCAATATTTTCTGAATGTAAAGCCCTGAGTCATGCAAGCAGTAATCGCATAATATATTTTTAATAAAGATGGCAGTTCAATCCCGGTGTGCACCGAGCGAAAGGCGACAGGTGAGTACGTGCTAGCGTGCTTCATGTTTGCGACAATGGCCCCTGTCATAAATACTTTACATGTACTGATTACGCTTGCCCGTGGAGAACCTCAATTCCGTTTGTATAGTACTTTGAATAGCTATATGACATAATTACATCTATGAATGCAAACTCATTCTTTGTGGTGTGGCATTGGTATGCAATGATTTTTGCAACTCCCATCGCTAAATGTTTTGTAAATTACAACATATAAATTCCAGGTGCCAGCTGTTGTTTTGAAATATTTTGCGCATGACCAGTGTCTGTTTATTAAACGCAGCGAAATCAGCTGAGAAAATTCCCAGCAGGCACACAACGTTGAATCAACATTGATTCAACGTTGATACAACGTCATGATTTTGAATCAAGGTTTATTCAATGTTGAGTCAAATTGTGTGCCTGCTGGGTTTATAAAGTTTGTTGTTTTACATAGTTTTGTAATAATGATATTTGCATTTGCGAATAACGTTCAGATCGTTCTTTATCTTTATTCTAGACGTCTAGAAAGAAAAAAAAAATTAGGGAGCGATATATCATTATGTCAGCGTGTACAGCCAGACAAAATTCCATGGGATGGATGAAAACTCGGAGCCAGTGTCCCGAGATGTAAACAAACCATCTCATCAGCTCCATGAATTCCGCCAGTTCAAATCTGGATGATATTAGTTCTTCTTGTCTATTCAAAAGTATATTAGTGGAGAGCCTATCAAATTACATTTTACAGCTTATTGAAAATAATAGGTCATTTGTTTTAAATGTGATTTAAAGAGTCAGATTAGCCTGCATAGCCATTCAGTATCACACATATTGCTTTTTTAAGACATAAAACAATATATAAATTATGTCGGACATAAAAGATAGGTGAGCGAGCAGCCTGCGAATCCATTAGATTTTTACAAGTTCAAGACATTTTCATCAGATCATTTTTCTAATGAAACTACGACTACGTATGCTGGTATCGAAGCCAAATGTAGACACTGATCAAACCATAGTCTAACTGCTAAGTTAGTCGACTGTTACACCTTAGTAGTTATGAATAGCTTCATACTTGCACCATAGATACTTTGAAGGATAAGCTTACATTCTACAACATCCGACCCAAGGGCCCATGCTGGGGGTGCGGCTAGAGGTCAAAAGCTAGTACATATCCAAAAGATATGATTTTTGCATAAATTTTTCAAGAAGTCCTTTTTTGACAACCACTTGTCAGAAAACATTCATGCTTGTACCATAGATACCTTGTAGGGTTAGCTGCCATTCAACGACATCAGACCCAGGGTCCATGCCGGATGGTGGGGCTAGTGGTCCGTCCCGCTTCGTGTCCGGTGCATATCATTTATATTCTTTGAGGAAGGAATCCCAAATTTGGTTTGTGGTTGCATCTTGGGATGGCTGAGTGTTGCGTACAATTTTCAGGTCACTGTGGCCTTGACCTCTGACCTATTTTTTTGATAATTGTGTCCGGTCATTCTTTGAGGTAGGAATTCCAAATTTGGTGTGTGAATGTATCTTGGGATGGTGGAGTGTCATATACAATTTTCAGGTCACTGTGACCTTGAACTGACCTAGTTTTTAGAATAGTGATGTCCGGATCATATCTCTTACATTATTTAAGATAGGAAGTGTGGATGTATATTGGGATGACAGAATGTCGTATACCATTTTCAGGTCACTGTGACCTTGACCTTGAGCTCTGACCTTGTTTTTTTTAATAATTATATCCGGTGCATACCTCTTATATTCTTTGAGGTAGGAATTCCTAATTTGGTGTGTGAATGCGTCTTGTTATGATGGAGTGTCACATACCATTTTCAGGTCACTGTGACCTGGAACTGACCTAGTTTTAGAATGATGATGCCCGGAGCATATCTCTCACATTATTTTAGGTAGGAATCCCAAATAATGTGTGTGAATGCATATTGGGATGACAGAGTGTCTTGTACCATTTACCGGTCACTCTGAACTTGACCTTTGACCTAGTTTTTAAAATAATCCTGTCTGGAGCATATGAGAGAGGAATCGCAATTTCGTTGTGTAAATGCGTCTTGTGATGATAGAGTGATGTATGTCTTCCTTGGGACAATGTGACCTTGACCTCTGACTAGTTTCAAGAATTATCATAAATTTTGGTGCATATCTTCTATTTTCTTTGAGGTAAGAATTCCAAGTTTGGTGTGTGAATGCGTCTTGGGATGGTGGAGTGGCATGTACCATTTTCAGTCACTGTGAACGTGATCTTGATATGTGACCTAGTTTTTAGAATAATGTTGTCCGAGCATATCTCTTATATAATTTGAAGAGAAATCCCAAATGTGGTGTGCGGATGCATGTTTGGATGTCGGAGTGTCATGTAACATTTAAGGGCCACTTTCAACTTGACATCTGACCTAGTTTAAAGAGTAATCATATCAGGAGCATATCTCTTGTATTATTTGAGGCATACATCCCAACTTTGTTGTGTAGATGCATCTTGAGATGATGGAGTGTCGCATACCATCCTTATGTCAATTTGACCTTGACCTCTGACGTAGTTTCTAGAAGCAGTATTAAGTCTGGTGCATATCTTTTATATTCTTTGAAGCAGGAATTCCAAATTTTTGGCTCAGTTGGTAGAGTGTTCTACTGGGGATCAAAGGGTTGCTAGTTTGAGACTTACTGCCGATGGAGTCACTGTTGTGTTGATGCATCTATGGATGGGGGAGTGTCACGTACAAAGGGCTAGGTTCACGAAGGGGTGAAATCGGCCTTGCCATAGAAATGCAAACTGACTTGAAATATGTTTATATGGTTTATTTCATTGAGAAAAATCGAAATTTTATCTGCCTAGTGCTTAAATTGTGAAAACTATGAGTTTCTAAAGACAAGGACCCTCTGTAATTTTTGCGCAAAAAGTAACGTCATTTACATTGCAATGTAACGCCGAAGACGTCGCTAAGTTTGGTTAACAAATTTATGTTAAAAAGTGTGTGCCGCACCCAAATTTGTGCCAAAATGTATTATAAACCTCGATAAACAGTCTATCATGGCGATACGCCCGCCAACCCTATGAAATGTGAGTGTTTGTTTGAGGCTTTATGTCCATGTATTTTTCATCAATTTTAGTCATACATGTATCACGGTAGCGGTCAATGTATCCTATACCGCTGCTTTACAATTGGTTTATCAGTATCAAGTACCTACTAAATACTCTCATCAGAATCAGTAGAAGAGAGAAAATAATTTCAACAAAACTGAACAAGGGTTCAAACGCATGACTAATGAACCCCCCCCCCCCGCCACCCTCAAGAGTAGTCCATAGAAGTCAGACTATACATAGAACTCTGCCGACCACGCTTCGCGGGTCCGAGAAAAAGCGTATTAAAACTGTATGCACACAAGCTTACTGATGCGATGGATAACAAAATCGTAACGCATTTTATGCAATTGAATGCAGAGTGGTCATTTTACGGCAGTCTCGTCATTTTCAGACAGGAGCTTGTCATTCTGACTGATCTTAAATACCCGTGCTTATATATATATATATATATATATATATATATATATATATATATATATATATATATATATATATATATATATATATATATATACATTGTAGTTGGGTTTCCTGGGCATGGTAACTTATTGTAGAGTGATGCTGTAATATTTAACCCTTAAAGCGCCAAGAAAAAAATGCATCTGAAAATGTTGTCTGCTGAAGTCATCTGCTGCAAATAATTCCATAGCATTACTGACGAATTTAGTATAAAAGCAAAAAGTGTGGACCCATAACAGAGTGCTCCTATAGGAGCAGTCTTACCTGGTTCCACACTGTTTTCCACAGAGGATTCTTAAACATTTCAGCAGACGAGAAAGCATACGGCTTTTGTTGCGATTGGCGCATTAAGGGTTAAGTCAGCTCAGAAGATATTTATGTTTTTTTATCATTGGCGACCAGCGCAAGTGCAGGCTAGATTGAGCATTCGAACAGACTAGCCAGAACCTTCCCTGATACTGTCCGCTCAAATTAAAGACAGCGTAGAAGTTTCATGTGCAAGTTTTGTGAAACCATTTGTTTTTGATAAAGTCCCAGCTAACCACAATCGGCCAACGGCGAAAGGTAATTGCACATTGCTGGGCCGATGGTAAGCTGCTATTTTTGATTCTACCCGCCTCGCTAAAGTGGGGCAGGCTTGTCAAAATATGATAATGGGACTTACACTAAGCATTTACACAAAACAAACATTTTTGATGGACGGAATTCAATAGTGATAACAGTAAAACCTTGTTTGCCAATTAAGTAGGGACGGGTCTTACTGTGTAAAACCATAACTAAGCTATGCTTAATGTGTCTTGCTCAAGGACACAACGCTGTAGCGCCGGTGAGGCTTGAACCCACTGACACTCGGTCTCGAGTCAAGCACTCTACCACGACAGTCAATCTCAATTTCTCAATCCTGAAAATAAGTTATTATACGAAATGAAAAGCAAATGCAGCTGCTACTCTTTCGCAATAACGTTTTTATCTTCAATTTTAGCAAAATGAGTTAACGATAAAGCTGTAGAGATGACTTTCCAAGGTCTGGTCTTTGTTGCACGTACAGATTTTGTGTACAGTAAAACCTCAAAAATTCGAACTCCGATTTTTCGAAATACTGGCTAATTCGAAATAATTTTGGGACACACTGAATTCAGAGTATAGGACCTATTCATGATCTATTTTAATAACTTTCTATAATAATATATGTTTTGGGTGCGCAAAAGAAACGTCTCCCTGAGACGTTTATTTTATGCACACAAAACATATATTTGATAAGAAAAAAATATTTTTTATACTTTCTGGGGGCTATATATCTTTTATTTCTACCTCACTATAATTCGAATTTTCGATAATTCGAAATAAAACCTCTAGTCCCTAGGACTTCGAATTAACGAGATTCAACTGAATTTAGATGAAATTTTTGCAATTAATTGAACTCGTTTAATATTTCAAAGTTTGTTTTATTGACGGGTAAAATTCGTATGGGCGTGTCAGAAAGAGGTATTATATAAAAAAAAAAAAAAATCGTGAACGATGAAAATCCTGTTATCCAAAGGTTGTGTATAACATGAAAGTGATAAAACTGCCATTTGCATGCTCAGAATTTTCGATGCACGCACAGAATCAACGTCAGACAGGCTCATTTGTACGAACAAAGTTTGGGTTTTTGCACAACGTACCATTTTCCTTAGCACGTGTTCTAAAATTCACGGTTCAGAGATGATCCCACTAGCTTAACGCACGTGCGAATCCCCACTAGCTTAACGCACGTGGGAATCAGGTATTTGAACAAGCCATACATGGCTTTAACAAGTGAATTGTGGCGGTACAATGTAACATTTTGATTGACATCTTTTTACTTGTTATATTTGTGCTTTGCTTAAAATGCTTCGAGTGCATCTATGCACAGATGTAACTTCATCATCTTGGATGTTGGAACCGTTTTGAGAAGTTGGCAGGGATGTTTCTGAATACTTTTCATCGGATAAGGATTTCGAAAAAATGAAGTAGTAAAAATCATCGCAAAACAGGTCTAAAACTTTTCAGGTGGAGTTTAATTATTAGTATTATAATTCAAACTTCTAAGTTTTACATGGATCTTAATTTTCAAAACGATGTGCCTGACTCCTGAAATCATGATAAATCCTAAATTATATCACCTTTCTTTAGTCTCCCCATGCAAATACAAGTGTGACAAAGTATAAAAAAATCCGTTCACCCCACAGATTGCTCGTACTGATGTTTCAAAGATGCAGAATAATCAGACTATACCACATTGTATTTTTTCCATTGAAACGGGTAAATAACGGTCAATGAAATACTGCAGTTTGAGGCAGTTAATGTAATATACCTGTGTAAAATACACATAACCTGGATTAGTTCATATTTTTGTTTACGGTGGTTCTCATCTATCTTTGAATCAACTGTACCTCTTGCCTAACGTATGTGAAACATGCGTCATTACCGATTATTGACCAAAAATCCCCAGTTCTTAACATTACATGCAGCTTACACATGGGGCACACGGGGACAATGAGGGACATATATATAGTAGACCTATCACTTTATCCAAACAGCTGTACATCGCGAATGCCCAATGCGATTTTTCTTTCGAAAAGGTCTCCAACTGTGTCACATTTCTAAAGATACGCATGCATATTGGCGATCGAATACGTTATTTTTGCAATAGGAAAATCAGTGCAATACAGACTAAACTTAACTCATGATTAAGACATGAAACACGATCATTTTGTGAGGGATCAGTCATGCACGGACCCAGAGAGGAGGTGGGGGTAACAGGTGGCCCCGACTCACCTTGAAAATCACAAGTTCTATAGGGAATAAGCAATTGAGTTCGACCCCCACCCCTGGAAAATGTTGGACCCCCATTGGAACCAAAAATTACAATTTTAGTGAGCTTATGGAATACAATAAAGGCATGTCAAATATGCTTGGCGTAAGTATATACTGGACAGTGGAAGATTTTTGAAACAAAACGACCAGTACATGTGGTAAATTAGTTTCAGCTATCAGATAAACCTCAAAGCTTGCAATTATATAATAAACTAGCACTTTGAGAAGGTATTAAAGAGAAACGAGAAAAAACAGGAAAGAAAAAAAGTTGACGTCGCTGGGGATTGAACCCAGGTCCCCCTGCAAAACATACAAAGAGCTATGTACTTAACCTCACGGCCACGTAGATGGTTTATTGAGATATAGTGCACTTAAATCCATATATTTTTAAATACGAACAAAACAACAATAGGCTTTTACAAATATACCAAAATAAACAAGCTGACACCCATAAATTGTAAAAATATGACCCCGTGTTTTTTTTAATAGTGCTTTATGAATAAATTCTCATCCCGTTAACCAAAAACGGTAGTATATACCTGGGAAAGCAGACAGAAACTAACGGCAGCACGACGAGCGTCTCTTACTGAATGTAAATTTCGGATGTAACATTATTTCGGCATCGGCAATGTATGAACTGAAAAATGTGAGAAAGTATGCGTATTTTCGGCTTCTAAAATAGTCCAGCCCTGCTTTCATGAGATAATGTAGTCATATCTGTAAATTGTAAGCCTTAGAACATGTATAAATCACTTTTAAGACCAAACACAGACAAAATATCCAAACGTGATCGTTTAGGTTACGTAATATTACATTATGAAGCCATAATTTCGACACCAAAATATCTTTGGTCATGGGTTCTCAATGTTAATTTGCACAGCTAAGCAAAAAATTGTGGTGTCAAAATAATGGCCTCATGTTTTGTTATGGATATATTTACACTAAATCCCCACAATATCAGCCATTTTGGGGAAACTGGGGGTCATAATATGGATTTTTGCGGTATAAGGGAAGCATCCAAGAAATTGTTTGGTATGTATTTGAAGAGAGGGAAGATCGTTTTCTTCAGAAATAATGTCATTTATATTATATTCATACATTTCTAAAATAAGATTTTACAGGGCCGATTTTACCCCTTCGTGAACTTAGCCCTTTGGCGTGTGGATGGATCTTGGGATGACCGTGTCCTGTACCATCCTTAGGTCATTGTGACATTGACCTTAACCTCTGACCTAGTTTCTGGAAACTTGCATCGAGTCTGGTGCATATCTCCTATATTCTGTGAGGTAGGAATCCCTAATTTAGTAGTTGGTTGCATCTTGGGGTGGCGGAGTGTTGTCCTCCATTTTGGATCACTGTGACCTTGAACTATGACCTCATTTCTAGAATAATCGTGTCCTGAGCATATCTCTATTTGTTTTTTGAAGTAGGAATCCAAAATATTGTGTGGATTGATCTTGGGATGGTTGAGTGTCACATATCCTTGGGTCACTGTGACCTTGACCTATGACCCAGTTTTTAGAATCCATTTTGGTGCATATCTCCTAATACTATATTATTTGAGGTAGGGTTCCCAAATTTATGGCTGGATCTTGGGGTTGCGGATTGTCACAAACCATTTTTCGATCGCTGTGACCTTGATTTCTGATCTATTTTCTAGAATAATCGTGTCCTTAGCATGTCTATTATTATAATCCCAAATTCGGTGTGTGATTGCATCTTGGGATGATGGAGTGTCATGTACCTGTTTTGGGGTCATTGTGACCTTGACCTCATTTTAAGAATACTCGTGGCAGAAGCATTTCTCCTATATATATTATTTGGGGTAGGAATCCAAAATTTGGTGTATGGATGCATCTTTGGATGGGGATATGTTGCTTACCGTTATGGGGTCACTGTGACCTTGACCTATGACCTAGTTTCAAGAATAGTCTTATCTCGAAAATATCTCCTATATTATTTGAGGTAGGAATCACAAATTTGGTGTGTGGACTCTTCTTGAGGTGGCAGATCGGTACATACCATTTCGTGGTCACTTTTACCTTGACTTTGACTTCGGACCTATTTTTATCCCCACACTTTTTTAAAAAAGCGTCGGGGATATTGCAATCACCTCCACCCGTCCGTCCGTCTGTCCATCCATCACGCTATCTCCTCCTAAACCATTGGACGAAATCCAACCAAATTTGGTGTCCGAGTTACACACATGAATCGGGCGCACAGCGGCACATTTTTAGCCCTGCCCCCTGGGGCCCTGGGGAGGGACCAAAAGTTCAAATATCATTAAATATCATAAAATTTCAAGAACAAAGTCAATTTCAAAGTTTTTAAAACCAAACTTTGTATGTCTTCTCACAAATGAAAGATACAAAACATATCAGACGGGATTTTCATTTGGCCGCCTGGCTCATACACCAGGGGTGGGACTTGAGGGTACCTTGGGGGGTTGGGGGGTCAAAAAAATTCCGAAATTCAACCAGATTTGGTGTATGAGATACTTACAAGAATGCCACATAGAATGGCACCATTGTTTGGGTCCCAGCCCCCTGGGGTGGGGCCAAAAGGTCAA
The DNA here is from genome assembly GCA_964019695.1 of Loripinus fragilis. NCBI lineage: Eukaryota > Metazoa > Mollusca > Bivalvia > Lucinida > Lucinidae > Loripinus > Loripinus fragilis. The sequence goes on from OZ026524.1 coordinate 45,629,548, forward strand.
ATATCATTAAATCTATATTACAAAGTCAGTTTCAAAGATTTTTAAACCATACGTTGTGCATCTTCTCACAAATGAAAGATATATAACATATCAGACGGGATTTTTATTCGGCTGCCTGGGTCATGCCCAGGGGTGGGACTTGGGGGTACCGTGGGGGGTTGGAGGGTAAAAAAAAAAAATCTTCAAAAATTTAACCAGATTTGGTGTGTGAGTTACTTACATGAATGGCACATGCACCAGCACAATTTTTGGGTCCACACCCCCTTGGGCCTTGGGGAGGGGTCAAAAATTTAATTTTCTGAACATGGTCATGTTGCATATCAAATTTAAGGGGATGAGCAGTAGACCAGGATACACTGAAAATTTTTTACCTATGATCAAACTGGTGACCTTGGGATGGGGTCAAAGGGTCTATTACCATTAGATTTCTTTGAGAGCATGGGGATTTGCGATGGCACGCCATCGAATGTGTTCTAGTTTACCCTTTTTATGTGTCTGGAGCATATCTCCTATATTACAAATAAATTTCCTCAAATGTGTCTTATGCTAGACCAAATCCTTTTGGGGCATTCATCACGTTACTGTATTTTTTTCATTGGCCTAACCTTATAACAAGACGTTTCGCCCCCAAGACCTTCCCCCCCCAGTCGTTTCACCTCTATTTATTTTCAACTTTGGTGGTTTCGCACCCATACCCTAGTCGTTTCACCCCAATACAATTTCCTCCCTAGGCTGCTATTATAAGAGGCCCCAGGTCTTTAGATAAGCCTGCGTACCGATAAAATACGAAAATATTTGGCAGGATATGCATTTATTTAAATTCTTGTGCGTATATATCATGTACGAAAATCAAAATGAGCATTGCGCAATTAATGTTTTTTCAGAGTGTAATGTCCGAAATGTTATATTTCGTTTCTTTTTTACACGTTTAGGAAAAGGTAGAGGAAATTCGACTTGGTTTCCCTTCGGGCATGTTCTTATAATTACAGAGACATCGCAAATCTTCGTAACCACATTCTAAATATAGACCAGTTAGAAATGAAATGCATGTTAGTCTCCGGTGGATCAATATTTTAGCTTGCGGAAACAATCGGAAACCACAAGTGCGGATCCAGAGGGGGGGGGGGGGCAGGGGGTCCGTACCCCCCTGGAAAATCACAAGTTTTATGGGTTTCTATAGGGAATAAGCAATTGGACCTCCCCCCCTGGAAAAAGTTGGACCCCCCAGGAAAATGTTAGACCCCCTCTGAAACCTTGAAAAATGATATATTGCTTTGAAATTGACCATTTGACTTCTGTAAAATAAGCTGAGGACTAAGAAAAAAGCAAAAAAAAACGTTAGAGCTTTTTTTGTCAGACTGACCTGGACCCCCCCCCCCCCCCCCCTGAATCCGCTCATGAACCACCGACTTTGTTTTACTTTCCTTTTCACAACACGCTGTCCAGCGCAGAAAGTTATAAAAATACAAGCCATCCAGGCTGGTTTGCATTCTTTCAAGAAAACACAGTAATTTCTTTTAACATTTCTGAAATCCAGCTGCTTTTTCTTTTTATAAAGGTGATTAGAGGTGATGGGTGTTGCGAGAAATTAATACACAAAATCCAAACAAGTACTGGCTTATGCAAAAGTTGGTCCTGTTGTATTACGGTCTGTCTAATGGTTTATGAGAATAAACTCTTTCAGATCAGGTTTTCTTAAACTTTTAAGTAGCTGTATAGTTCACATCCTGTAATATATTTTGATGATTTCAACTTAACCCCTCACTCACTGACCCCCTCCCAAAGTGTACAAAAATCACCAAAATGGGACACAGAATGCTGCAATTGGCACCTTATTTCCCAAACCCACACCACCATCTCCCAACCGCATCTGCTGTATTCCCAAAAAACTAAAAACCTACTATGCCAAAAAGAAATTCATACAGGCCACTTAGCCCAGTCAGTAACGGTTACGTGTCTGGCAACAGATGCGAGTCTGACTGCAGATCCAGGGGTCGCGAGTTCGATCCCTGCCTGGTCCCATACTTTTGTGGAGATTGATTACTGTCATTCAAATCCCTTCTGCTGAATCAAGAAGGATTGTTGTCGATTACAATCGAAAATATGTGCATGAACTACTGGTTAACTACTTGTTCAAGCTTGCCTAGAGGAAAAGTGTGGTTAGGTGAACTGATCATCCTGCCATGACCATAGCTGTTGACTTGGAACGTAAAGCAACAAAACAGACAAAATGAAATTCAAATTCATTATCTCTACTATTTGCTTTCTTGTAAATGAATAGCCTAGGAAAACAAGCAGTAAGCACAGGCTCAATTAATCAGCGTGTTGAGATAGCTTTGTTGTTTCTTTGTGAGTGTTTTAAGACAAACAGTCAGTACTCCTTAAAATCTCTCGTTACTCCTTTTTTTTACAAAATGGATGAGTACTGTACTCTTTTGAAAATAAAGCTTATCTTAAGCCCTGCAGGGTTATAGATAAGAGTGTAATTCAAATTTCTTATTTCTCAACTAAAAACATAAGTTGTGGGTACTCAAAAGAACCGTCTCAAAGAAACATTTCTTTTGAGCACCCTACAAATATTCACAATTTTACGCTAAAAAATTGTTTTGACCTATGTATTATGTTGAGTATGGAAAAATGGGTCAAAATTGATATTTTCAGAGAAAGATGGGTATTTGTTTCAGTTTGCTGGCAGTTATGAGCTTGAAGTACCTTTCAAATCAGACAAAGTCACCAGCCACTTCAGCCAGTAAAGAAGCTACGACGAAGACCTTTACATGTCAATGTCATCCCAAGTCAAGAGAAAATCTAGAACTAGGCAAAAAAAAAAGGTTAGTATAATATGCAGTAAAACCTATTTAAAATTGCCACTCTCAAAAAGATCAAAAATTGGTTTTCAAAACCAATTATTGCTTCATGCAGGTCAAAAGTAAGGCAGAATTGGGAGCACATTAAGCTACTATTTGTCATTTAGATCTTTGTTTTGTCTATTTCAGTGGCCGTTTTACTGTAATTCATTACACATTGCAGCACATATAATATATTATCTGGGCCTCGATGTGAGAAAACCTGACATTGTTGTATGCAAACAACAAAGGTGCAGACTAGCCTGATCATCTGCACAGTTTGATCAGCACCTTTGTTATTAGCTTTCTGGAAAGTAAATTGGCTACATTTTCTGTACCCAAACTTCAAGATTCTAGCTAGTCTGTGTAGCTGAGCAGGCTGGTTTGAGTCTTACATGGTCGCAAATCCTAAACATTGGCTTTCTCATATTTAGATGGACAGTCAATGAGATAAATCTGCACAGCAATGTCATTCTTTAAATATGCATGAGTAGATATTCAATACTGTAGGTTTTAACCTTCATGAACATCCATATTATGTCACAATATGTGTGAACATCAGGTCCACAAGCTTATCGGCTCAGACTCATTCGAGCATTTTATGGTCACCTAATGCAATAAATACAAAATTCTTCCAAGTGGGATCAAATGATAAAATATCTGGGTGTTAAATGAGCAAATGCCTTAGAAAAGTGTAGGCAGCAGGACTTTAGTTAAGAGTGTTTAACGAAAATTTATTTTTCTTATGTCTCAACCAAAACATATGTTGTGAGTACTCAAAAGAACCGTGAGACGGTTCTTTTGAGCACCCAAAACATCTGTTAAAATTGATGGGTAATAAAATATTGACAATTTCACGCTGAACATTTTTGTTTATCTAAACCTGTGGGTCTTCCTTTCAATTTTGTAAATATAAGAGGATTTCAGAAAGATTTTATTGAAGAAATAGATCAGCTCTAGCAGTGAATTGTTGTGTAATAATTCACTGTTTGGAGGTCAGTTGTCAAGAAGATCAAACCACGAGCATGCATCGCGAGTGATTTATCCTGTAAAACTGACCGACAAATATTGAATTATTACACAACAACTTACACACTAGAAATGATCTATTTCAATTCTAACACACAATAAATGACGAAAACTCATTTGAAGTCTTCAACTTCATCCAACTTTCCGCCATTGCACTGAAGAATTCCCGCCAATAGTTAGACTATCTCGCATACATGTACATGTATTTGTAACTTCTTTTAAGCGTAAAAATGATTTTACACCGTCTAACGCCATGAATTACGTCACAAATGACGTCAACTAGCACGCGTTTTCCTGGTGCTTTCAAAACTGTTTTGTTTGTTTGTTTGATTTGATTCTTTACGTCCACTCAACAATCTTTCAGTTATGCGGGACGGTTCTTCCTGGGTTGAACCAGTACTAAGCTAGGATAAATGTGTCTTGCTCAAGGACTTTTCAAAACTGTAAATTATCGTTTGATATAACACTGATATTTTTTTACAATTTACTCTATAGGCGAGGTGTGTTAGAATTTCCTTTTTGCTCCTAGATCGTGTGAGAAGCCACATTGTATATTTATTTTTATGGGAAAATCACTATTTTCTCTTATGTATATTGGCACCAGTAAAAAAATTGACTCTTGGATATATCACTTATTATAGCAGTGATTCAGTTTGGCGTCGCCATCGGACAAAGTCTGAAAATATAGTCCTGCCGCAATAATAAGAAGCGCGAAAATCTGGGATATTTTTTTATTACTTGTATTTTTCCGAAACATAAAGCACATATCCGGATTTAGAAAATCCTGCAGTGTCAGGAAAAATTTGTTTGATGATTCTTCTACCACTGCACTGACCCCTAATCTCTTGGGAATTTCTACATTTTTAGGCTTTCTGAAAAGCGGGGGGGGGGGGATTTAAACAGTGTAACAGCCATGTGACGGCCTATATAGCTTTACTTAAATTTCTACAGGTAAGTGTCATAAGCATTACACATTTTAACAGCGTGATTGCTTTGTACATGCCAGTTTTATTATTTAAACACTGTCATTCAGTTGAAAGTATTGATTCAATCAGCGTTGACACAGATCCAACTGATACATTATGATCAAGCTTGTAATTTCAAGCTTGGCCAATTTAATGAAAAACCCGCTTTCTATGGTTGCTTTTCTAAACGATCAAAACACATTTCTGATTGTCAAATGTCGAAGCTTTCCATTTCGTTCAGTTGGATTTGGTTGGCAGTTGATGTCTGAAGGCCTAAACTGTGTGAGATTTCTGTTCAAATTTGTATCCTGAAAAATTGGACCCCTGTCACATTTAAATGACTTTCATGTGTTTCCTCGTGACACATCAGTAAACATTTCACTTTATGCACAACCCTGTCTTTGACCATTAAGATACAATTTACTTTACTGTCTTGCATCGTTTCGCATATAAACGGATGGGAGCACAGTGGCTTAATGGTAGAGTGCTTGGCTTGTGACCGAGTGGCCGCGGGTTCGAGCCTCACCGGCGTTACTGCGATGTGGTCCTTGAGCAAGACACAAGATCCTAGCTCAGTAATGGTTTAACCCAGGAAGACCCGTCTCTGTTTAACTGAAAGATTGTTGATGGGACGTAAAGAATCAAATCAAACAAACAAACAAAAGCCTATAAATAGTAACTATTCAGGTGTAGCGTTTTCACTTTGTTCAGTATAAAACCTACACGGCGATCACTGACCTGAAACGTCATCGAATTATTTAGTCAACCGTTGCATATTATTAATAAACTGGGTCAGTTTATGTCCATTCTACCAACAGTAATACTCTCCCGTCAAAAAGAACGAAAAAATGCGAAAATTCCATCTTACAGAAAAAACGCAGCAAAAACATCAGGTTGAAAATTTTGTCAAAAAATACTGCAGCTTTTTCTACCCGCATAACGAAAATATCAAGAGAAAATAACGTGAAAAGATGCAATTTAAGTCGAATTTTCGCGTTATTAATGCGGCAGTACTATAGTTCCAGATGTCTGAGAGTTTACTGACCAGTTTGGACAGTTTGTCCGAGATGATTTTCGGAAACGCACACTGTATAGTAATGCACAGTGATGCATTATTATTTTTGTTTTAAAAAACGATCGCTGATTGGCCAAATTTCTGTAAGCTTCAGACTGGTTTGACTTATTTTACCCTGCAAATACTTATTCACTAAAGCAAACTAGTCATAGTGTTTTGTTACGTTGTGTCTGATTGGTCTTTTGCATCCTTAGTTTACTTCCCTTGATTTTATCTCCAAGCAGAAAGCATGTTTGCCTTGGCATTTACCGATAAAATGACTAAAAAACTTAACTGCCACCAAGAAATAACAGAAGTTTTTTATGCCCCAAAACAGTTTGTCCGCTCAATCATTACCTGAACAGTCATTTTCCATGACTAACAAGTCGTACAGCGGCCACAAAAAGCAGCAATAAACAGTACCCCACCCACTTCCACCGATCAACAAGCTCCAGTCTCCTCATGAAATAAAAAAGCCAGACAATCAATCAGGTTGCACTTACCATCCGTAATGGTAGCAAAACTACCCCTGGTTTCAATTTGTGAAGGGCAGATGACAATTTCCGTTTATGGTGGTAAAAATGAATGTTAATGAATGTCCTAAAAAATTCTAAATGTCCGAACAATAATGGGGCTGCTTGGACAAAATGTCCAAAGTAAATTTCAGTCCAGCTGAAACCCTGTATAGTACACATTATTTGTTTATAATTCATTTTTGGCATGTGCCATAAATTTCTAAAAAATAGCTGTGGTATAAACTTTGGTAATGTGTTTAAGAGGCTCAGGCCTTAAGTAAAGAGTTTATACCAAAAAAAAGGAATTTTCTTATTTCTCAAACAAAACATATATTGTGGGTGCTCAAAGGAACCGTCTCATTGAGACCATTCTTTTTAGAACCCAAAACATTTGTTAAAATTGATGGGTTTAAAAATATTTACAATTTTATGCTCAAAAATTTTGTTTATCTAAACCTATTAGGCTCCCTTTACTTTCAGAAATTCAACAGGCACTGAAGTACCAGCCTTTACATTTGGACAGACTGGATCCAGCGTTTCTACTTGTCCTACATCACCATATGTTTTGGTAAATTCAATAATTGACATTGGAAACAGTCAACATTTCTATTCATCCTACAGCATAAGGGCTAAAAGGCACTCGCCATGGCAAGCGGACAAGTGTGTTTTCGGCGGCTGCTCAGGTCATTCAGTAAGGACAGGTTTACCAGGTGACAGCAGAATACCCTGCACACCATATTTAAAAGATCAAGGTCGTCGGACAGTCTGAGCAGTTTAGCTCCATGGGAGACACTACAATATTTGAAAAACAGTCAGTTCCAGCCAGCAAACCCTTTAAAATTTTCTATAACTACGCCAAATTCCTCGCTGTTTACTTCCAAATTATATGAGATCAGTGCACTTAAGATTTGAGGAAACAGAAGAGCTGACACAAGCTTAGTGATTAGATTAGCAATGCTTTTAAGTAAAAAAATGTTAATATTTTCTTACCCATCAGTTTTAACAGCCGTTTTTGGTCTCATTGTGACGGTTCTTTTGAGTACCCACAACATATGTTTTGGATGAGAAATAAATATAAAACAATATATTCACACTCTTATCTGGAGGTTTTTTTTATGCATATACTATATAAACCCTCTTCATTCTGGATACAGTAAACAGGACCTTTGGCAAACAGTGAAGACCCTGATGAAATACTGCATAAGGTGGTATTTCCTCAGGGTCTGCACTGTTTGTTAAAATTAAAACAATCTTCAGGGGGGTGGGGGCTGGTGTCAATCAGACTATGAGGATCACTCTATATTTTTGGCATATGGCATAAAGGTCTCTTTGGTTACATGCATAGGTCCAGATTAGCGAATTATTAAATCTTAAATTTGTGATTATTTTTTTTATCCAAAAATTTGTATTTTGGGTGCTTAAAAGACCGATCCATTGAGAAGTTTTTTTTTTAGTATGTACAGTATTGACCCGGCAAGAAGCAGTCTAATCAGAGCTTGTAGTGTTTGCTTACACATTTTTGGAAATCATACATTTATTCTGGAGCAGGCAAAATAAGTTTTGTAAAATATTTTACATTCATTTGATATTTTTATATGAACTATATATTTCAAACAGTATGGAACCAGGTCAGACTGCTTAGAAGCAGTCTGATCAGTGGTCATAGTGGTTGGTTACATGATATATATTTATTCTGGAGTAAATTTTAAAATCATAAAGACAGCACTTTTTGTTAAATATTTTACATGCTCTTCTGCTTAATGCATTTTTGTGGCCTATATTGCAAACAGTATGGATCAGCTCAGACCTTTGAGCAGTCTCGTCAAGATTCATAATGTTTGCTTATGTGATTGAATTATTTTAGTGTAAATCAGATGAGATTTTGTGACCTATATTGCAAACGGTAGGAGCAGTCTGATCAGGGTTCATAGTGTTATCTTACATGATACGATTTGTTTTGGGGAAATGAAAATATGCAGCAGGTGTAATAAGCAGACAACTCCTTATTTAATACTGTCATCTGCTAATGACCAAATGAACTTATATATAACGCTTATATAATATTGCAAACAGTATGGACCCAGATCAGTCTAATGAGCAGTCTGATCACGGTTTATAATGTTTGCTTACATGATGAAATTATTTTGGAGTAAATTTGGTGTAATTTTGTGATCTATATTGCAAACAGTATGGACCCAGGTCAGAATGCTTAGGAGCATTCTTATCAGTATTCATAGTGTTTGCATGATACAATTTTTCGAGAGAAAAACTTAAAATGCACAGAAAACATTATAAGCAGACAGCACTGTTTTGTTAAATATCTTTGTATGAAGTGATTATCTTGATGAATAAAAACAAAAACAACTATTTAATTTTTTTAATGAAAATCGAAACATCTTGGTTCACAGTCGGTATGACACACCGATGCAATGTCAGAGTTCTCACAAGTATTTTGAAATAATTCATAAAAAAAATAATAGACTTCGAGCTAAAAAAAGGTCCTGCTCCCCCCCTAGGGAATTTCGCAGACATATCCTATCTTGAAGAAAATTTCATGCCGCATCTTTTAAGAGATGTTTGCACTCTGTGCTCCGGGGCGTTAGTCTCTGACAGCATGTTACATATGTTACTGTAACAAACTAAGGAAAAAATCAAAATGAAAGTTTGAGCTACAGAAAGAAGACACTAAACCATCTAATTATTCAAATTTCTTATGTAGTTTGCAAGCTGGATGCCTAAGCTACATAAAAGCAGCATTTTAAACAAAATTACAGCCTTCAATGATGTTTTATGCGTTACATAGATTAAATTTCCCTTTGAAAGTTGAAATCTTGACTAACATCATTCATTTTACAGATGATTTGTGCATTTTTACAAGTATTCACAATCTTAGTTTACTAAAATACTCATTTGACTAATAGAAAAAACAAAGTTTGTTTTTCTGTCTCAAATACATTGTTTTATATGAGCTATTAAACAACCCTACCCCCAATTTTAAGTATCCAGTTTTGATATCTATTATTGAAGAAAAATATATGAAAATATTTGACGCTCGTGGATATCTTACATTTTTGGCACTGTCTTGCTAATGCAATAAGGAATCATACATTTGCAAGTTCGACATCAGGATCAGAGCACTTATTAAAGTATGTAACGTATGTTACATGGTTTAATGAATGAGCTAGGAAATTTTCTTGGAAGTAAGAGATGTTATTTCAGAAAAATACCGTTTTTCACATGTTTTCCTATTAATCTCTAGCCTCTAATGCCTTAGTCTTAGTAATTACAGTCATTGCTGATAACAAGCCCATGGAATTGTGTTACCTGTGTTATATATAACCCTTTTAATCACATATTTCCTAATGCCTATAATATTAAAATATATAGACATATAGATAGAAAATAATAGTTCTCATTTAATAGCGCAATTTAATAAATATTCCTATTAAATAAAAATTATTCAAAAACAATCTTTATTCAAGTCACCCTCACAATGTCTATCATTGTGTCTGCTTCTATTGCAAAATAATCACCCATTTCATCACAACCAGTAGAATCATGGCATTGTTTTAGGACTGCAAACTGAGTACAATCCTGTTCCTCTCCACCCCTTTGGGAATTTTGCAGACATGTTCTACCTTAAAGAACAATTCAAGCTGCATCAAATATAAGAGATGTTTGCACTCTATCAACTAGGGGGTTAGCCTGTTATGGTATGATACGTATGTTACCATATCAATTTAAGAATAAATGAATTGAAAGTCTGAGAAACAGAAAGAAGACATAAAACTATCTATTTATTTGAATTATTCATGTAGTGTGCATGCTGAATACCTTTGATACATAAGAAAAGATTTTTCAACAAATATACAGCTTCCTATGGTGTTATATGTGTTACATTAATTAAGATTACTTTTTAAAATTGGTAATTGTGACAAACATCACTTATAAGCATTTCGTGTGATCCTCCTCTTTAGCCATCAAAAGACTTAATTTTCTTTGTATGTGTGGCCAGTTCCAGCGTCAAACAACTTGACTCAGCCAAACTTGAATCCTTAGCATTCTTCAAAAGCAGAAACAGCATGTCAGTGTCATGGGATCAAACACCTGATCGAATATGGGTTTAATGCCATTTACCATATATGCATACAATGGAGTATGACTGGTATTTATCTCTTCCTGTGAAGTGACAAGAGCAATCTAACTGCAGCTGACTTTGCTCTGATTTTGCAAAATCTATGTCTCTACCGTGTACCTCTAAGAATACTTTAAGATTTCTGACATTGGTCAAACAGAAATTTGATAGGCTGCTTTTTGCATCATTTGCCATAGAACCTATCCAGCCTTTTGGTGCTTAAGTCCTCAGGTCTTAGACCAATAGTATTTTGCTGCGCCCAAAGAACTTTATAAGTTTTCTTTAGTTACAATGTTGACTCTTGATAGTTTTGGCAGACCGTCTGAAACAATTTCTGTTACACCTTGAAAGTTATCTGGTATAAGAGAAAGAATATGAAGTTGGACATTGCCATCAATTATGTTTGCAGTTGGTTGTTTTTTGATGTCAGTACATTGAAGCATGTCTTAAAATAATGTAAAACCTATGATTTCTCAGTTTTTGCAGCCATATTATTAGCTGTTGCATTCAAAAGAAGGAAAGTGGACTATAGGTAGAATGGGATAACCAGTAGTTCTATATTATGCTCTATGTTAGAATTATACAGAGTAAACAAGTTGATAAGGTGCCTCATTTCATGATCCATTGAAAACACTGAAATTGAAAACACTTGCCTCTGACTGTGTAATAAAAAGGATGTCATGACAATGCCCTTGCTCATTTATTATGACGAGTTATACATGTTACATCCTATAGCGCTCTTATCCTAGAGACTTAGTGAATCATTGAATTGAAAGGGTCTAGTTTGCGCTCTTCATTGCTTTACCTGCTGTGATACATCTAGTTCGTTTATCTGAAGGGAAATAGTTACCTCAGTTTCAGCACTTCAGAAGTACTAAGACTTCAAATAAGTTTTTGAATCCCTGGGGAAAGATAATAAGTGCAGAGACATTATTAGATGAAAATATGTGGGTTGCATGTATGGAAAGGCTACGTATATAAAAGTTAATCAGCTAAGATATGATTCTTTATCACAGAAATATCAAGGTACATCAGTCCATGTACTCATTGCTCTTAATGGCATAGTTTTCCTCCTAGTATAGCTTTAGTTTTTCTCCTACTTGCAGAGTATCACTTGAAACACATACTCAAAGAGACAACTATTTGGAATTCATATCAGTTTCCGAATGTTCCAAGCCATAAATGGCAAAATTGGAAAGTTGATAATAGCTCATCAATTTTGAGTGGACTGGTGGTAAAATTGAATAACAGTAAATGATTGAAATATTGTGTTATGATTCTACTAGCTGTAAGGAGGTGTGTGATAATAATGATTACCACAGAAGCAGACAATGACAAACGTTTAACATGAGTATTAAATCGATGAGAAATAGTTTGGACCATTTCATTTATTGTATTTTCTTGTAAAAATGTAAAACTATCTTTAGTATTTGTGGCTCTATATTTAGCATTATATGCATAGTATTAGGAAATGAGTCCAAAAGGTAATTGATAACATCTGTAACACCAGTCCATGGGCTTGATATTCAGAAATGAATATACTTTCTAGTGTTTTGGCACCAAAGACTTATAAGTACACATTAAGTGTCCTGATCTTAAACTTAATGACATCTTATAGATATATGAGCAAGACAGACTAAGAAAATGAAAAATATCCACACGCTGCAATCGCTTTCATGTGTTTTACTTAAACGGTAATAACAAAATTCGGTTCTCTGTAAAACTGGGAGTAGGGCTGTGTACTAGCTCCTATAAGACAATCTATTTAAGATAGAAAAGCAAACTTGGTTTTTCCTATTCATCAATTGAGTATATGTTTGTAAAATCTAATAAAACAGTTTGAAACCAAGTCATAGTAGTTGTTTAACTACATGACGATAGCCACAATTATAGCTTTTAAATTATAATTAGGTTTATGTAACGCACATAACACCACAGTTAGCCGTATAAATGTTAAACAGCTTCCATATGTAGTAAAGACATCCAGTATAAAGACTATAAGAATGTCAATTTATTAGATAATTTTAATGTCTTCTTTTGGTAGCTCAAATACTCAAATTTCTTTTTCTCAAATTGATATAGTAGCATATGTAACAAACTGTTACAGGCTAACGCCCCGACTTACAGAGTGCAAACATTTCTTATTAAATGCACCTTGAATGGTTACATAAGATGTAATTTGTCTGCAGAATTCCAAAGGGGATTAGGATGGAGCAGGCCCTTACTCAGCTTGATGTCAAAATATTGTTTGATGATTTTACTTATCACGCTTACATATGTAACGCTCTCTGATCTTTAAAACTTGATGACAACTAGCAGATCTATAAGTCTTTATCATAGCAGCCAGTTTACAATCCCTAAACAATGTAAGATATCCAACAGCTGCAAGTTTTTTCACAATTTTAGCTCAAGCTTTTAAACTACATTTCCTTTATTTGATATAGTAACGCATGTAACACGCTGTTTCAGACTAATGCCCCAACATAGAGAGTGCAAACATCCCTTATTCGATGCAGCTTGAGTTGTACTATAAGAAGGAATATGTCTGCAAAATTCCCTCGAGGAGATTAAAACATTTTTAGGCATATCTTACGTAAAGACAATGAGCTTGCCCATTTATTACATAAGGTAACATATGTTACAGCCTCTGATATTAAAAATTTTGCAACAAACTTGCAGATTTATGAGTCTTTTCATATAAGCAAATAAATCCCAAACAATGAAACACATTTGTCAACTGCAAATATTTTTTAACTATTTTTACTTTAGTTTTAATACCAAACATTTCACCTTATAACTGGGTAGGGGTAGGGTTGTTTAATTGCTTATTTCAGAAAAAAATATTTAAGCTAGGGAAACAAACTTTAATTTTTCTGTTAGCCAATTACATAAGCTAGTCAGACATGGTTAAAAACATTTTGAAAAACACACAGAGAGATTGTGAATGTAAATGACGTTAGCCACACTTGCAAATTTTAATGGGTTATCTGATTTATGTAACGTATATGACACCCTAGGAAGCCGCAATTTTGTTCAAATGGCTGTCATACGTAGTTAAGATATTCAGTATGCAGACTATATGAATGATTTTTAAAAATGAATATTTTAATGTCTTTAATTTGTAGCCCAAACTTTCAATTTACTTTTTCTTAGTTTGATTAAGTAACGTATGTTACAGGCTCTTATAGACTAACGCCCCGGAGCACAGAGTGCAAACATCTCTTAAAAGACTCAGCTTTCAATTCTCTACAAGATAGGATATGTCTGCAAAATTCCCTAGGGGGGGGGGGGGGAGCAAACCCATTCTCAGCCATCCGTCTATAATATTTCAGCTGAAGCTGCCAAGTTTTCTGGATCAAACTCCACATTTTTAGTTTTGACTCCCAACTTTTTTCCAGGAATGGATTCTATAACTTCTGTTTTCAAAATCCTAGTGAGAATACTGACTCTGATCAGCTGCATTGTTACTACGTGTATGTAGATGACCAGTCCCCACTGAAAAGAACTTTTTTAAAGAAGGCTTTCTCATGATGTGGTTCAATTCTTAAAATGGGTCATACGTTTTCAAGTGTTTAGTCCTCACATTTTAGCTGGGGTTTATCATTTTCTTGTTACAGATTTATTTTCTTACCCCTGGTTTATGCCTGCTGCACCCCAATTGTGGGATGGATGCAATACATTGTGAGTCTGCATTGATTAAGCCTCATGATATGCTTGAAGAAACGTAATTCAGCATTTATTTGGCTCCTTTTTTAAGGTTGAATTAGTGTTGTATTTGGGGTTGAATCAAAGTTGATACAGTTTTGATTCAACGTTGAGTCAGTGTTGAAATAGCAATGTTGATTCAATGATTGAATGTCAACGTTGAATCAAAGTTTGTATGTCAGCGTCGAATCAACGTTTGTATGTCAGCGTTTATTCAAGTTTCAAATTCAAATATATTTTCAACTTTATTTCAACATATATTGTCAACGTTGAATCAACATCAACATCAACAAACTCGTGCCCCCTGGGATCTGACTATCAGAATTCTTGTCATTCAGTATAATATGATTTCATATAGCTAGTCTCATCTATTCTGTCTTAGTAACCCTCACCTAATCAGTAATCACACATGGAAAGAGGAGAAAAAAGAAATCATTATTTAATAATAAATTTATCATTTATTAAAGAAAATGATATCATCTACCTTTGAAGTGGACATAACCGTTTTGACTTTTGCTCACTGGGCTGTCACTGTTTGTATTCATAAACATTAATAACCCTTCCTGGCTCAGTGGCAGGGAGAATAACCATAGAAATAATTAATTATCAATCTCCACAAAAGTATGGGACCTGGTGGGAGATCTAATTTGTGACTCCAGTATCTTCAGTCAGACAGATATCTGCAGCCAGACACACATTACTGACTGTGCTACGTGGCTTAGCGACTTCAGCTTTTAGACTGGTAGTTTATGAATACAAACAGTGACAGCCCAGTGAGCAAAAGTCAAAACGGTCATGTCCACTTCAAAGGTAGATGATATCATTTTCTTTAATAAATGATAAATTTATTATTAAATAATGATTTCTTTTTTCTCCTCTTTCCATGTGTGATTACTGATTAGGTGAGGGTTACTAAGACAGAATAGATGAGACTAGCTATATGAAATCATATTATACTGAATGACTAGAATTCTGATAGTCAGATCCCAGGAGGCACGAGTTTGTTGATGTTGATTCAACGTTGACAATATATGTTGAAATAAAGTTGAAAATATATTTGAATTTGAAACTTGAATAAACGCTGACATACAAACGTTGATTCGACGCTGACATACAAACTTTGATTCAACGTTGACATTCAATCATTGAATCAACATTGCTATTTCAACACTGACTCAACGTTGAATCAAAACTGTATCAACTTTGATTCAACCCCAAATACAACACTAATTCAACCTTAAAAAATGAGCCAAATAAATGCTGAATTACGTTTCTTCAAGCATATCATGAGGCTAAATCAATGCAGACTCACAATGTATTGCATCCATCCCACAATTGGGGTGCAGCAGGCATAAACCAGGGGTAAGAAAATAAATCTGCAACAAGAAAATGATAAACCCCAGCTAAAATGTGAGGACTAAACACTTGAAAACGTATGACCCATTTTAAGAATTGAACCACATCATGAGAAAGCCTTCTTTAAAAAAGTTCTTTTCAGTAGGGACTGGTCATCTACATACATGTAGTAACAATGCAGCTGATCAGAGTCAGTGTTCTCACTAGGATTTTGAAAACAGAAGTTATAGAATCCATTCCTGGAAAAAAGTTGGGAGTCAAAACTAAAAATGTGGAGTTTGATCCAGAAAACTTGGCAGCTTCAGCAGAAATATTATAGACGGATGGCTGAGAATGGGTTTGCTCCCCCCCCCTAGGGAATTTTGCAGACATATCCTATCTTGTAGAGAATTGAAAGCTGAGTCTTTTAAGAGATGTTTGCACTCTGTGCTCCGGGGCGTTAGTCTATAAGAGCCTGTAACATACGTTACTTAATCTAACTAAGAAAAAGTAAATTGAAAGTTTGGGCTACAAATTAAAGACATTAAAATATTCATTTTAAGAATCATTCATATAGTCTGCATACTGGATATCTTAACTACGTATGACAGCCATTTGAACAAAATTGCGGCTTCCTAGGGTGTCATATACGTTACATAAATCAGATAACCCATTAAAATTTGCAAGTGTGGCTAACGTCATTTACATTCACAATCCCTCTGTGTGTTTTGCAAAATGTTTTTAACCATGTCTGACTAGCTTATGTAATTGGCTAACAGAAAAATTAAAGTTTGTTTCCCTAGCTTAAATATTTTTTCTGCAATAAGCAATTAAACAACCCTACCCCTACCCAGTTTTAAGGTGAAATGTTTGGTATTAAAACTAAAGTAAAAATAGTTAAAAAATATTTGCAGGTGACGAATGTGTTTCATTGTTTGGGATTTATTTGCTTATATGAAAAGACTCATAAATCTGCAAGTTTGTTGCAAAATTTTTAATATCAGAGGCTGTAACATATGTTACCTGATGTAATAAATGGGCAAGCTCATTGTCTTTACGTAAGATATGCCTAAAAATGTTTTAATCTCCTCGAGGGAATTTTGCAGACATATTCCTTCTTATAGTACAACTCAAGCTGCATCGAATAAGGGATGTTTGCACTCTCTATGTTGGGGCATTAGTCTGAAACAGCGTGTTACATGCGTTACTATATCAAATAAAAGAAATGTAGTTTAAAAGCTTGAGCTAAAATTGTGAAAAAACTTGCAGCTGTTGGATATCTTACATTGTTTAGGGATTTTAAACTGGCTGCTATGATAAAGACTTATAGATCTGCTAGTTGTCATCAAGTTTTAAAGATCAGAGAGCGTTACATATGTTAGCGTGATAAGTAAAATCATCAAACAATATTTTGACATCAAGCTGAGTAAGGGCCTGCTCCATCCTAATCCCCTTTGGAATTCTGCAGACAAATTACATCTTATGTAACCATTCAAGGTGCATTTAATAAGAAATGTTTGCACTCTGTAAGTCGGGGCGTTAGCCTGTAACAGCTTGTTACATATGTTACTATATCAATTTGAGAATAAGAAATTTGAGTATTTGAGCTACCAAAAGAAGACATTAAAATTTTCTAATAAATTGACATTCTTATAGTCTTTATACTGGATGTCTTTACTACATATGGAAGCTGTTTAACATTTATACGGCTAACTGTGGTGTTATGTGCGTTACATAAACCTAATTATAATTTAAAAGCTATAATTGTGGCTATCGTCATGTAGTTAAACAACTACTATGACTTGGTTTCAAACTGTTTTATTAGATTTTACAAACATATACTCAATTGATGAATAGGAAAAACCAAGTTTGCTTTTCTATCTTAAATAGATTGTCTTATAGGAGCTAGTACACAGCCCTACTCCCAGTTTTACAGAGAACCGAATTTTGTTATACCGTTTAAGTAAAACACATGAAAGCGATTGCAGCGTGTGGATATTTTTCATTTTCTTAGTCTGTCTTGCTCATATATCTATAAGATGTCATTAAGTTTAAGATCAGGACACTTAATGTGTACTTATAAGTCTTTGGTGCCAAAACACTAGAAATTATATTCATTTCTGATTATCAAGCCCATGGACTGGTGTTACAGATGTTATCAATTACCTTTTGGACTCATTTCCTAATACTATGCATATAATGCTAAATATAGAGCCACAAATACTAAAGATAGTTTTACATTTTTACAAGAAAATACAATAAATGAAATGGTCCAAACTATTTCTCATCGATTTAATACTCATGTTAAACGTTTGTCATTGTCTGCTTCTGTGGTAATCATTATTATCACACACCTCCTTACAGCTAGTAGAATTATAACACAATATTTCAATCATTTACTGTTATTCAATTTTACCACCAGTCCACTCAAAATTGATGAGCTATTATCAACTTTCCAATTTTGCCATTTATGGCTTGGAACATTCAGAAACTGATATGAATTCCAAATAGTTGTCTCTTTGAGTATGTGTTTCAAGTGATACTCTGCAAGTAGGAGAAAAACTAAAGCTTTACAAGGAGGAAAACTATGCCATTAAGAGCAATGAGTATATGGACTGATGTACCTTGATATTTCTGTGATAAAGAATCATATCTTAGCTGATTAACTTTTATAAACGTAGCCTTTCCATACATGCAACCCACATATTTTCATCTAATAATGTCTCTGCACTTATTATCTTTCCCCAGGGATTTAAAAACTTATTTGTAGACTTAGTACTTCTGAAGTGCTGAAACTGAGGTAACTATTTCCCTTCAGATAAACGAACTAGATGTATCACAGCAGGTAAAGCAATGAAGAGCGCAAACTAGACCCTTTCAATTCAATGATTCACTAAGTCTCTAGGATAAGAGCGCTATAGGATGTAACATATATAACTCGTCATAATAAATGAGCAAGGGCATTATCATGACATCCTTTTTGATTACAGAGTCAGAGGCAAGTGTTTTCTATTTCAGTGTTTTCAATGGATCATGAAATGAGGCACCTTATCAACTTGTTTACTCTGTATAATTCTAACATAGAGCATAATATAGAACTACTGGTTATCCCATTCTACCTATAGTCCACTTTCCTTCTTTTGAATGCAACAGCTAATAATATGGCTGCAAAAACTGAGAAATCATAGGTTTTACATTATTTTAAGACATTCTTCAATGTACTGACATCAAAAAACAACCAACTGCAAACATAATTGATGGCAATGTCCAACTTCATATTCTTTCTCTTATACCAGATAACTTTCAAGGTGTAACAGAAATTGTTTCAGACGGTCTGCCAAAACTATCAAGAGTCAACATTGTAACTAAAGAAAACTTATAAAGTTCTTTGGGCGCAGCAAAATACTATTGGTCTAAGACCTGAGGACTTAAGCACCAAAAGGCTTGATAGGTTCCATGGCAAATGATGCAAAAAGCAGCCTATCAAATTTCTGTTTGACCAATGTCAGAAATCTTAAAGTATTCTTAGAGGTACACGGTAGAGACATAGATTTTGCAAAATCAGAGCAAAGTCAGCTGCAGTTAGATTGCTCTTGTCACTTCACAGGAAGAGATAAATACCAGTCATACTCCATTGTATGCATATATGGGAAATGGCATTAAACCCATATTTGATCAGGTGTTTGATCCCATGACACAGACATGCTGTTTCTGCTTTTGAAGAATGCTAAGGATTCAAGTTTGGCTGAGTCAAGTTGTTTGACGCTGGAACTGGCCACACATACAAAGAAAATTAAGTCTTTTGATGGCTAAAGAGGAGGATCACACGAAATGCTTATAAGTGATGTTTGTCACAATTACCAATTTTAAAAAGTAATCTTAATTAATGTAACACATATAACACCATAGGAAGCTGTATATTTGTTGAAAAAATCTTTTCTTTTGTATCAAAGGTATTCAGCATGCAAACTACATGAATAATTCAAATAAATAGATAGTTTTATGTCTTCTTTCTGTTTCTCAGACTTTCAATTCATTTATTCTTAAATTGATATGGTAACATACGTATCATACCATTACAGGCTAACCCCCTAGTTGATAGAGTGCAAACATCTCTTATTTGATGCAGTTTGAATTGTTCTTTAAGGTAGAACATGTCTGCACAATTCCCAAAGGGAAGGAGAGGAACAGGATTGTACTCAGTTTGCAGTCCTAATACAATGCCATGATTCTACTGGTTGTGATGAAATGGGTGATTATTTTGCAATAGAAGCAGACAAAATGATAGACATTGTGAGGGTGACTTGAATAAAGATTGTTTTTGAATAATTTTATTTAATAGGAATATTTATTAAATTGCGCTATTAAATGAGAACTATTATTTTCTATATATATGTCTAATATATTTTAATATTATAGGCATTAGGAAATATGTGATTAAAAGGGTTATATATAACATAGGTAACACAATTCCATGGGCTTGTTATCAGCAATGACTGTAATTACTAAGACTAAGGCATTAGAGGCTAGAGATTAATAGCAAAACATGTGAAAAACGGTATTTTTCTGAAATAACATCTCTTACTTCCAAGAAAATTTCCTAGCTCATTCATTAAACCATGTAACATACGTTACATACTTTAATAAGTGCTCTGATCCTGATGTCGAACTTGCAAATGTATGATTCCTTATTGCATTAGCAAGACAGTGCCAAAAATGTAAGATATCCACGAGCGTCAAATATTTTCATATATTTTTCTTCAATAATAGATACCAAAACTGGATACTTAAAATTGGGGGTAGGGTTGTTTAATAGCTCATATAAAACAATGTATTTGAGACAGAAAAACAAACTTTGTTTTTTCTATTAGTCAAATGAGTATTTTAGTAAACTAGGATTGTGAATACTTGTAAAAATGCACAAATCATCTGTAAAATGAATGATGTTAGTCAAGATTTCAACTTTCAAAGGGAAATTTAATCTATGTAACGCATACAACATCATTGAAGGCTGTAATTTTGTTTAAAATGCTGCTTTTATGTAGCTTAGGCATCCAGCTTGCAAACTACATAAGAAATTTGAACAATTAGATGGTTTAGTGTCTTCTTTCTGTAGCTCAAACTTTCATTTTGATTTTTTCCTTAGTTTGTTACAGTAACATATGTAACAGGCTGTCAGAGACTAACGCCCCGGAGCACAGAGTGCAAACATCTCTTAAAAGATGCGGCTTGAAATTTTCTTCAAGATAGGATATATCTGCAAAATTCCCTAGGGGGGGGGGGGGGAGCAGGACCTTTTTTAGCTCGAAGTCTATTATTTTTTTATGAATTATTTCAAAATACTTGTGAGAACTCTGACATTGCATCGGTGTGTCATACCGACTGTGAACCAAGATGTTTCGATTTTCATTAAAAAAATTAAATAGTTGTTTTTGTATTTATTCATCAAGATAATCACTTCATACAAAGATATTTAACAAAACAGTGCTGTCTGCTTATAATGTTTTCTGTGCATTTTAAGTTTTTCTCTCGAAAAATTGTATCATGCAAACACTATGAATACTGATCAGAATGCTCCTAAGCATTCTGACCTGGGTCCATACTGTTTGCAATATAGATCACAAAATTACACCAAATTTACTCCAAAATAATTTCATCATGTAAGCAAACATTATAAACCGTGATCAGACTGCTCATTAGACTGATCTGGGTCCATACTGTTTGCAATATTATATAAGCGTTATATATAAGTTCATTTGGTCATTAGCAGATGACAGTATTAAATAAGGAGTGTTGTCTGCTTATTACACCTGCTGCATATTTTCATTTTCCCCAAAACAAATCGTATCATGTAAGATAACACTATGAACCCTGATCAGACTGCTCCTACCGTTTGCAATATAGGTCACAAAATCTCATCTGATTTACACTAAAATAATTCAATCACATAAGCAAACATTATGAATCTTGACGAGACTGCTCAAAGGTCTGATCTGATCCATACTGTTTGCAATATAGGCCACAAAAAATGCATTAAGCAGAAGAGCATGTAAAATATTTAACAAAAAGTGCTGTCTTTATAATTTTAAAATTTACTCCAGAATAAATATATATCATGTAAGCAATCACTATGACCACTGATCAGACTGCTTCTAAGCAGTCTGACCTGGTTCCATACTGTTTGAAATATATAGTTCATATAAAAATATCAAATGAATGTAAAATATTTTACAAAACTTATTTTGCCTGCTCCAGAATAAATGTATGATTTCCAAAAATGTGTAAGCAAACATTACAAGCTCTGATTAGACTGCTTCTTGCCGGGTCAATACTGTACATACTAAAAAAAAAAACTTCTCAATGGATCGGTCTTTTAAGCACCCAAAATACAAATTTTTGGATAAAAAAATAATCACAAATTTAAGATTTAATAATTCGCTAATCTGGACCTATGCATGTAACCAAAGAGACCTTTATGCCATATGCCAAAAATATAGAGTGATCCTCATAGTCTGATTGACACCAGCCCCCACCCCCCTGAAGATTGTTTTAATTTTAACAAACAGTGCAGACCCTGAGGAAATACCACCTTATGCAGTATTTCATTAGGGTCTTCACTGTTTGCCAAAGGTCCTGTTTACTGTATCCAGAATGAAGGGGGTTTATATAGTATATGCATCAAAAAAACCTCCAGATAAGAGTGTGAATATATTGTTTTATATTTATTTCTCATCCAAAACATATGTTGTGGGTACTCAAAAGAACCGTCACAATGAGACCAAAACGGCTGTTAAAACTGATGGGAAAGAAAATATTAACATTTTTTTTTACTTAAAAGCATTGCTAATCTAATCACTAAGCTGGTGTCAGCTCTTCTGTTTCCTCAAATCTTAAGTGCACTGAGCTCTGAGTCAGTTTTCTTGATCCACATCTGAATTAAGGGTGAGGTTGGCGCCGTTAAACCGGTTTAAGCCCTCCAGTAAAATATTTTACTGACCGTTCCAAGGCGGTACTTCTTTTGTGGATCTTTTATGTTTTTGTTCTGTCTTGTGTTTGCTATGTTTTGTGCGCGTCTGTTTATATGTGCTTCGAGGTCACCTGCTGGGAAAGGGCTGACCTCTTGGCTCTCGTTTGTGGTGTCTTCTGTGAGTTTGTCACTTTCCCATTGGTATCCTGGGTCAGGTGTGGTACTTGATTGTATCGATTCCTGATCTTTGCAACCTTACTTACTTTCTTTGAGTCATAGAATTTGGAAGTAAACAGCGAGGAATTTGGCGCAGTTATAGAAGATTTTAAAGGGTTTGCTGGCTGGAACTGACTGTTTTTCAAATATTGTAGTGTCTCCCATGGAGCTAAACTGCTCAGACTGTCCGACGACCTTGATCTTTTAAATATGGTGTGCAGGGTATTCTGCTGTCACCTGGTAAACCTGTCCTTACTGAATGACCTGAGCAGCCGCCGAAAACACACTTGTCCGCTTGCCATGGCGAGTGCCTTTTAGCCCTTATGCTGTAGGATGAATAGAAATGTTGACTGTTTCCAATGTCAATTATTGAATTTACCAAAACATATGGTGATGTAGGACAAGTAGAAACGCTGGATCCAGTCTGTCCAAATGTAAAGGCTGGTACTTCAGTGCCTGTTGAATTTCTGAAAGTAAAGGGAGCCTAATAGGTTTAGATAAACAAAATTTTTGAGCATAAAATTGTAAATATTTTTAAACCCATCAATTTTAACAAATGTTTTGGGTTCTAAAAAGAATGGTCTCAATGAGACGGTTCCTTTGAGCACCCACAATATATGTTTTGTTTGAGAAATAAGAAAATTCTTTTTTTTGGTATGAACTCTTTACTTAAGGCCTGAGCCTCTTAAACACATTACCAAAGTTTATACCACAGCTATTTAAAATTTATAGCACATGCCAAAAATAAATTATAAACAAATAATGTGTACTATACAGGGTTTCAGCTGGACTGAAATTTACTTTGGACATTTTGTCCAAGCAGCCCCATTATTGTTCGGACATTTAGAATTTTTTAGGACATTCATTAACATTTATTTTTACCACCATAAACGGAAATTGTCATCTGCCCTTCACAAATTGAAACCAGGGGTAGTTTTGCTACCATTACGGATGGTAAGTGCGGCCTGATTGATTGACTGGCTTTTTTATTTCATGAGGAGACTGGAGCTTGTTGGTCGGTGGAAGTGGGTGGGGTACTGTTTATTGCTGCTTTTTGTGGCCGCTGTACGACTTGTTAGTCATGGAAAATAACTGTTCTGGTAATGATTGAGCGGACAAACTGTTTTGGGGCATAAAAAACTTCTGTTATGTCTTGGTGGCAGTTAAGTTTTTTAGTCATTTTATCGGTAAATGCCAAGGCAAACATGCTTTCTGCTTGGAGATAAAATCAAGGGAAGTAAACTAAGGATGCAAAAGACCAATCAGACACAACGTTACAAAACACTTTGACTAGTTTTCTTTAGTGAATAAGTATTTGCAGGGTAAAATAAGTCAAACCAGTCTGAAGCTTACAGAAATTTGGCCAATCAGCGATCGTTTTTTAAAACAAAAATAATACTGCATCACTGTGCATTACTATACAGTGTGCGTTTCAGAAAATCATCTCGGACAAACTGTCCAAACTGGTCAGTAAACTCTCAGACATCTGGAACTATAGTACTGCCGCATTAATAACGCGAAAATTCGACTTAAATTGCATCTTTTCACGTTATTTTCTCTTGATATTTTCGTTATGCGGGTAGAAAAAGCTGCAGTATTTTTTGACAAAATTTTCAACCTGATGTTTTTGCTGCGTTTTTTTCTGTAATTAGATGGAATTTTCGCATTTTTTCGTTCTTTTTGACGGGGGAGTATTACTGTTTGTAGAATGGACATAAACTGACCCAGTTTATTAATAATATGCAACGGTTGACTAAATAATTCGATGACGTTTCAGGTCAGTGATCGCCGTGTAGGTTTTATACTGAACAAAGTGAAAACGCTACACCTGAATTGTTACTATTTATAGGCTTTTGTTTGTTTGATTTGATTCTTTACTTCTCATCAACAATCTTTCAGTTAAACAGGGACGGGTCTTCCTGGGTTAAACCATAACTGAGCTAGGATCTTGTGTCTTGCTCAAGGACCAGAACGCAGTGACGCCGGTGAGGCTCGAACCCGCGGCCACTCGGTCACAAGCCAAGCACTCTACCACTAAGCCACTGTGCTCCCATCCGTTTATATGCGAAACGATGCAAGACAGTAAAGTAAATTGTATCTTAATGTTCAAAGACAGGGTTGTGCATAAAGTGAAATGTTTACTGATGTGTCACGAGGAAACACATGAAAGTCATTTAAATGTGACAGGGGTCCAATTTTTCAGGATACAAATTTGAACAGAAATCTCACACAGTTTAGGCCTTCAGACATCAACTGCCAACCAAATCCAACTGAACGAAATGGAAATCTTAGACATTTGACAATCAGATATGTGTTTTGATCGTTTAGAAAAGCAACCTTAGAAAGCTGGTTTTTCATTAAATTGGCCAAGCTTTAAATTACAAGCTTGATCATATTGTATCAGTTGGATCTGTGTCATCGCTGATTGAATCAATACTTTCAACTGAATGGCAGTGTTTAAATAATAAAACTGGCATGTACAAAGCAATCATGCTGTTAAAATGTGTGATGCTTATGACACTTAAAAAATTTAAGCAAAGCTATATAGGCCGTCACATGGCTGTTACACTGTTTAAATTCCCCCCCCCCCCCCCCGCTTTTCAGAAAGCCTAAAAATGTCGAAATTCCCAAGACATTAGGGGTCAGTGCAGTGGTAGAAGAATCATCAAATTTTTTCCTGACACTGCAGGATATTCTAAATCCGGATATGTGCTTAATGTTTCAGAAAAATACAAGTAATAAAAAAATATCCCAGATTTTCGCGCTTCTTATTATTGCGGCAGGACTATATTTTCAGACTATGTCCGATGGCGACGCCAAACTGAATCACTGCTATAATAAGTGATATATCCAAGAGTCAATTTTTTTACTGGTGCTAATATACATAAGAGAAAATAGTGATTTTCCCATAAAATTAAATATACAATGTGGCTTCTCACACGATCTAGGAGCAAAAAAGGAAATTCTAACACACCTCGCCTATAGAGTAAATTGTAAAAAAATAACAGTGATATATCAAACGATAATTCACAGTTTTGAAAAGTCCTTGAGCAAGACACATTTATCCTAGCTTAGTACTGGTTCAACCCAGGAAGAACCGTCCCGCATAACTGAAAGATTGTTGAGTGGACGTAAAGAATCAAATCAAACAAACAAACAAAACAGTTTTGAAAGCACCAGGAAAACGCGTGCTAGTTGACGTCATTTGTGACGTAATTCATGGCGTTAGACGGTGTAAAATCATTTTTACGCTTAAAAGAAGTTACAAATACATGTACATGTATGCGAGGTAGTCTAACTATTGGCGGGAATTCTTCAGTGCAATGGCGGAAAGTTGTTTGAAGTTGAAAACTTCAAATGAGTTTTCGTCATTTATTGTGTGTTAGAATTGAAATAGATCATTTCTAGTGTGTAAGTTGTTGTGTAATAATTCAATATTTGTCGGTCAGTTTTACAGGATAAATCACTCGCGATGCATGCTCGTGGTTTGATCTTCTTGACAACTGACCTCCAAACAGTGAATTATTACACAACAATTCACTGCTAGAGCTGATCTATTTCTTAAATAAAATCTTTCTGAAATCCTCTTATATTTACAAAATTGAAAGGAAGACCCGTAGGTTCAGATAAACAAAAATGTTCAGCGTGAAATTGTCAATATTATATTACCCATCAATTTTAACAGATGTTTTGGGTGCTCAAAAGAACCGTCTCATTGAGACGGTTCTTTTGAGTACTCACAACATATGTTTTGGTTGAGACATAAGAAAAATAAATTTTCGTTACACACTCTTAACTAAAGTCCTGCTGCCTACACTTTTCTAAGGCATTTGCTCATTTAACACCCAGATATTTTATCATTTGATCCCACTTGGAAGAATTTTGTATTTATTGCATTAGGTGACCATCAAATGCTCGAATGAGTCTGAGCCGATAAGCTTGTGGACCTGATGTTCACACATATTGTGACATGATATGGATGTTCATGAAGGTTAAAACCCACAGTATTGAATATCTACTCATGCATATTTAAAGAATGACATTGCTGTGCAGATTTATCTCATTGACTGTCCATCTAAATATGAGAAAGCCAATGTTTAGGATTTGCGACCATGTAAGACTCAAACCAGCCTGCTCAGCTACACAGACTAGCTAGAATCTTGAAGTTTGGGTACAGAAAATGTAGCCAATTTACTTTCCAGAAAGCTGATAACAAAGGTGCTGATCAAACTGTGCAGATGATCAGGCTAGTCTGCACCGTAATACAACAGGACCAACTTTTGCATAAGCCAGTACTTGTTTGGATTTTGTGTATTAATTTCTCGCAACACCCATCACCTCTAATCACCTTTCTAAAAAGAAAAAGCAGCTGGATTTCAGAAATGTTAAAAGAAATTACTGTGTTTTCTTGAAAGAATGCAAACCAGCCTGGATTTTTGTATTTTTATAACTTTCTGCGCTGGCATTTTTTAGACAGCGTGTTGTGAAAAGGAAAGTAAAACAAAGTCCGTGGTTTATGAGCGGATTCAGGGGGGGGAGGGGGGGTCCAGGTCAGTCTGACAAAAAAAAGCTCTAACGTTTTTTTTTTTGCTTTTTCTTAGTCCTCAGCTTATTTTACAGAAGTCAAATGGTCAATTTCAAAGCAATATATCATTTTTCAAGGTTTCAGAGGGGGTCTAACATTTTCCTGGGGGGTCCAACTTTTTCCAGGGGGGGGGGGGGGGTCCAATTGCTTATTCCCTATAGAAACCCATAAAACTTGTGATTTTCCAGGGGGGTTCGGACCCCCTGCCCCCCCCCCTCTGGATCCGCACTTGTGGTTTCCGATTGTTTCCGCAAGCTACAATATTGATCCACCGGAGACTAACATGCATTTCATTTCTAACTGGTCTATATTTAGAATGTGGTTACGAAGATTTGCGATGTCTCTGTAATTAAAAGAACATGCCCGAAGGGAAACCAATTCGAATTTCCTCTACCTTTTCCTAAACGTGTAAAAAAGAAACGAAATATAACATTTCGGACATTACACTCTGAAAAAACATTAATTGCGCAATGCTCATTTTGATTTTCGTACATGATATATACGCACAAGAATTTAAATAAATGCATATCCTGCCAAATTTTTTCGTATTTTATCGGTACGCAGGCTTATCTAAAGACCTGGGGCCTCTTGTAATAGCAGCCTAGGGAGGAAATGGTATTGGGGTGAAACGACTAGGGTATGGGTGCGAAACCACCAAAGTTGAAAATAAATAGAGGTGAAACGACTAGGGGGGGGGACGTCTTGGGGGCGAAACGTCTTGTTATAAGGTTAGGCCAATGAAAAAAATACAGTAACGTGATGAATGCCCCAAAAGGATTTGGTCTAGCATAAGAAACATTTGAGGAAATTTATTTGTAATATAGGAGATATGCTCCAGACACATAAAAAGGGTAAACTAGAACACATTCGATGGCGTGCCATCGCAAATCCCCATGCTCTCAAAGAAATCTAATGGTAATTGACCCTTTGACCCCATCCCAAGGTCACCAGTTTGATCATAGGTTAAAAATTTTCAGTGTATCCTGGTCTACTGCTCATCCCCTTAAATTTGATATGCAACATGACCATGTTCAGAAAATTAAATTTTTGACCCCTCCCCAAGGTCCCAGGGGGTGTGGACCCAAAAATTGTGCTGGTGCATGTGCCATTCATGTAAGTAACTCACACACAAAATCTGGTTAAATTTTTGAAGATTTTTTTTTTTACCCTTCAACCCCCCACGGTACCCCCAAGTCCCACCCCTGGGCATGACCCAGGCAGCCGAATAAAAATCCCGTCTGATATGTTATATATCTTTCATTTGTGAGAAGATGCACAACGTATGGTTTAAAAATCTTTGAAACTGACTTTGTAATATAGATTTAATGATATTTGACCTTTTGGCCCCACCCCAGGGGGCTGGGACCCAAACAATGGTGCCATTCTATGTGGCATTCTTGTAAGTATCTCATACACCAAATCTGGTTGAATTTCGGAATTTTTTTGACCCCCCAACCCCCCAAGGTACCCTCAAGTCCCACCCCTGGTGTATGAGCCAGGCGGCCAAATGAAAATCCCGTCTGATATGTTTTGTATCTTTCATTTGTGAGAAGACATACAAAGTTTGGTTTTAAAAACTTTGAAATTGACTTTGTTCTTGAAATTTTATGATATTTAATGATATTGAACTTTTGGTCCCTCCCCAGGGCCCCAGGGGGCAGGGCTAAAAATGTGCCGCTGTGCATGTGAGTAACTCACACACCAAATTTGGTTGGATTTCGTCCAATGGTTTAGGAGGAGATAGCGTGATGGATGGACAGACGGACGGACGGATGGAGGTGATTGCAATATCCCCGACGCTTTTTTAAAAAAGTGTGGGGATAAAAATAGGTCCGAAGGCAAAGTCAAGGTAAAAGTGACCACGAAATGGTATGCACCGATCTGCCACCCCAAGAAGAGTCCACACACCAAATTTGTGATTCCTACCTCAAATAATATAGGAGATATTTTCGAGATAAGACTATTCTTGAAACTAGGTCATAGGTCAAGGTCACAGTGACCCCATAACGGAAGGCAACATATCCCCATCCAAAGATGCATCCATACACCAAATTTTGGATTCCTACCCCAAATAATATATATAGGAGAAATGCTTCTGCCACGAGTATTCTTAAAATGAGGTCAAGGTCACAATGACCCCAAAACAGGTACATGACACTCCATCATCCCAAGATGCAATCACACACCGAATTTTGGATTATAATAATAGACATGCTAAGGACACGATTATTCTAGAAAATAGATCAGAAATCAAGGTCGCAGCGATCGAAAAATGGTTTGTGACAATCCGCAACCCCAAGATCCAGCCATAAACTTGGGATCCCTACCTCAAATAATATAGTATTAGGAGATATGCACCGAAATGGATTCTAGAAACTGGGTCAGAGGTCAAGGTCACAGTGACCTAAGGATATGTGACACTCAACCATCCCAAGATCAATCCACACAATATTTTGGATTCCTACTTCAAAAAAAAAAATAGAGATATGCTCAGGACACGATTATTCTAGAAATGAGGTCATAGGTCAAGGTCACAGTGATCCAAAATGGAGGACAACACTCCGCCACCCCAAGATGCAACCAAATACTAAATTAGGGATTCCTACATCACAGAATATAGGAGATATGCACCAGACTCGATGCAAGTTTCCAGAAACTCGGTCAGAGGTTAAGGTCAATGTCACAATGACCTAAAAATGGTACAGGACACGGTCATCCCAAGATCCATCCACACGCCAAAGGGCTAAGTTCACGAAGGGGTAAAATCGGCCCTGTAAAATCTTATTTTAGAAATGTATGAATATAATATAAATGACATTATTTCTGAAGAAAACGATCTTCCCTCTCTTCAAATACATACCAAACAATTTCTTGGATGCTTCCCTTATACCGCAAAAATCCATATTATGACCCCCAGTTTCCCCAAAATGGCTGATATTGTGGGGATTTAGTGTAAATATATCCATAACAAAACATGAGGCCATTATTTCGACACCACAATTTTTTGCTTAGCTGTGCAAATTAACAATGAGAACCCATGACCAAAGATATTTTGGTGTCGAAATTATGGCTTCATAATGTAATATTACGTAACCTAAACGATCACGTTTGGATATTTTGTCTGTGTTTGGTCTTTACAGGTCATTTATACATGTTCTAAGGCTTACAATTTACAGATATGACTACATTATCTCATGAAAGCAGGGCTGGACTATTTTAGAAGCCGAAAATACGCATACTTTCTCACATTTTTCAGTGCATACATTGCCGATGCCGAAATAATGTTACATCCGAATTTTACATTCAGTAAGAGATACTCGGCGTGCTGCCGTTAGTCTCTGTCTGCTTTCCCAGGTATATACTACCGTTTTTGGTTAACGGGATGAGAATTTATTCATAAAGCACTATTAGAAAAAAACACGGGGTCATATTTTTACAATTTATGGGTGTCAGCTTGTTTATTTTGGTATATTTGTAAAAGCCTATTGTTGTTTTGTTCGTATTTAAAAATATATGGATTTAAGTGCACTATATCTCAATAAAACATCTACGTGGCCGTGAGGTTAAGTACATAGCTCTTTGTATGTTTTGCAGGGGGACCTGGGTTCAGTCCCCAGCGACGTCAACTTTTTTTCTTTCCTGTTTTTTCTCGTTTCTCTTTAATACCTTCTCAAAGTGCTAGTTTATTATATTATTGCAAGCTTTGAGGTTTATCTGATAGCTGAAACTAATTTACCACATGTACTGGTCGTTTTGTTTCAAAAATCTTCCACTGTCTAGTATATACTTACGCCAAGCATATTTGACATGCCTTTATTGTATTCCATAAACTCACTAAAATTGCAATTTTTGGTTCCAATGGGGGTCCAACATTTTCCAGGGGTGGGGGTCGAAGTCAATTGCTTATTCCCTATAGAACTTGTGATTTTCAAGGTGAGTTGGGGCCACCTGTTACCCCCACCTCCTCTCTGGGTCCGTGCATGACTGATCCCTCACAAAATGATCGTGTTTCATGTCTTAATCATGAGTTAAGTTTAGTCTGTATTGCACTGATTTTCCTATTGCAAAAATAACGTATTCGATCGCCAATATGCATGCGTATCTTTAGAAATGTGACACAGTTGGAGACCGTTTCGAAAGAAAAATCGCATTGGGCATTCGCGATGTACAGCTGTTTGGATAAAGTGATAGGTCTACAAATATATGTCCCTCATTGTCCCCGTGTACCCCATGTGTAAGCTGCATGCAATGTTAAGAACTGGGGATTTTTGGTCAATAATCGGTAATGACGCATGTTTCACATACGTTCGGCAAGAGGTACAGTTGATTCAAAGATAGATGAGAACCACCGTAAACAAAAATATGAACTAATCCAGGTTATGTGTATTTTACACAGGTATATTATATTAACTGCCTCAAACTGCAGTATTTCATTGACCGTTATTTACCCGTTTCAATGGAAAAAATACAATGTGGTATAGTCTGATTATTCTGCATCTTTGAAACATCAGTACGAGCAATCTGTGGGGTGAACGGATTTTTTTTAAACTTTGTCACACTTGTATTTGCATGGGGAGACTAAAGAAAGGTGATATAATTTAGGATTTATCATGATTTCAGGAGTCAGGCACATCGTTTTGAAAATTAAGATCCATGTAAAACTTAGAAGTTTGAATTATAATACTAATAATTAAACTCCACCTGAAATGTTTTAGACCTGTTTTGCGATGATTTTTACTACTTCATTTTTTCGAAATCCTTATCCGATGAAAAGTATTCAGAAACATCCCTGCCAACTTCTCAAAACGGTTCCAACATCCAAGATGATGAAGTTACATCTGTGCATAGATGCACTCGAAGCATTTTAAGCAAAGCACAAATATAACAAGTAAAAAGATGTCAATCAAAATGTTACATTGTACCGCCACAATTCACTTGTTAAAGCGATGCATGGCTTGTTCAAATACCTGATTCGCACGTGCGTTAAGCTAGTGGGGATTCGCACGTGCGTTAAGCTAGTGGGATCATCTCTGAACCGTGAATTTTAGAACACGTGCTAAGGAAAATGGTACGTTGTGCAAAAACCCAAACTTTGTTCGTACAAATGAGCCTGTCTGACGTTGATTCTGTGCGTGCATCGAAAATTCTGAGCATGCAAATGGCAGTTTTATCACTTTCATGTTATACACAACCTTTGGATAACAGGATTTTCATCGTTCACGATTTGTTTTTATAATACCTCTTTCTGACACGCCCATACGAATTTTACCCGTCAATAAAACAAACTTTGAAATATTAAACGAGTTCAATTAATTGCAAAAATTTCATCCAAATTCAGTTGAATCTCGTTAATTCGAAGTCCTAGGGACTAGAGGTTTTATTTCGAATTATCGAAAATTCGAATTATAGTGAGGTAGAAATAAAAGATATATAGCCCCCAGAAAGTATAAAACATATTTTTTTTTATCAAATATATGTTTTGTGTGCATAAAATAAACGTCTCAGGGAGACGTTTCTTTTGCGCACCCAAAACATACATTATTATAGAAAGTTATTAAAATAGATCATGAATAGGTCCTATACTCTGAATTCAGTGTGTCCCAAAATTATTTCGAATTAGCCAGTATTTCGAAAAATCGGAGTTCGAATTTTCGAGGTTTTACTGTACACAAAATCTGTACGTGCAACAAAGACCAGACCTTGGAAAGTCATCTCTACAGCTTTATCGTTAACTCATTTTGCTAAAATTGAAGATAAAAACGTTATTGCGAAAGAGTAGCAGCTGCATTTGCTTTTCATTTCGTATAATAACTTATTTTCAGGATTGAGAAATTGAGATTGACTGTCGTGGTAGAGTGCTTGACTCGAGACCGAGTGTCCGTGGGTTCAAGCCTCACCGGCGCTACAGCGTTGTGTCCTTGAGCAAGACACATTAAGCATAGCTTAGTTATGGTTTTACACAGTAAGACCCGTCCCTACTTAATTGAAAGAGTGTTGATGTGACTCATGGCAAACAAGGTTTTACTGTTATCACTATTGAATTCCGTCCATCAAAAATGTTTGTTTTGTGTAAATGCTTAGTGTAAGTCCCATTATCATATTTTGACAAGCCTGCCCCACTTTAGCGAGGCGGGTAGAATCAAAAATAGCAGCTTACCATCGGCCCAGCAATGTGCAATTACCTTTCGCCGTTGGCCGATTGTGGTTAGCTGGGACTTTATCAAAAACGAATGGTTTCACAAAACTTGCACATGAAACTTCTACGCTGTCTTTAATTTGAGCGGACAGTATCAGGGAAGGTTCTGGCTAGTCTGTTCGAATGCTCAATCTAGCCTGCACTTGCGCTGGTCGCCAATGATAAAAAAACATAAATATCTTCTGAGCTGACTTAACCCTTAATGCGCCAATCGCAACAAAAGCCGTATGCTTTCTCGTCTGCTGAAATGTTTAAGAATCCTCTGTGGAAAACAGTGTGGAACCAGGTAAGACTGCTCCTATAGGAGCACTCTGTTATGGGTCCACACTTTTTGCTTTTATACTAAATTCGTCAGTAATGCTATGGAATTATTTGCAGCAGATGACTTCAGCAGACAAAATTTTCAGATGCATTTTTTTTCTTGGCGCTTTAAGGGTTAAATATTACAGCATCACTCTACAATAAGTTACCATGCCCGGGAAACCCAACTACAATGTATATATATATATATATAAGCACGGGTATTTAAGATCAGTCAGAATGACAAGCTCCTGTCTGAAAATGACGAGACTGCCGTAAAATGACCAATTTGCATTCAATTGCATAAAATGCGTTACGATTTGTTATCCATCGCATCAGTAAGCTTGTGTGCATACAGTTTTAATACGCTTTTTCTCGGACCCGCGAAGCGTGGTCGGCAGAGTTCTATGTATAGTCTGACTTCTATGGACTACTCTTGAGGGTGGCGGGGGGGGGGGGGGGGGGGGGGTTCATGAGTCATGCGTTTGAACCCTTGTTCAGTTTTGTTGAAATTATTTTCTCTCTTCTACTGATTCTGATGAGAGTATTTAGTAGGTACTTGATACTGATAAACCAATTGTAAAGCAGCAGTATAGGATACATTGACCGCTACCGTGATACATGTATGACTTAAATTGATGAAAAATACATGGACATAAAGCCTCAAACAAACACTCACATTTCATAGGGTTGGCGGGCGTATCGCCATGATAGACTGTTTATCGAGGTTTATAATATATTTTGGCACAAATTTGGGTGCGGCACACACTTTTTAACATAAATTTGTTAACCAAACTTAGCGACGTCTTCGGCGTTACATTGCAATGTAAATGACGTTACTTTTTGCGCAAAAATTACAGAGGGTCCTTGTCTTTAGAAACTCATAGTTTTCACAATTTAAGCACTTGGCAGATAAAATTTCGATTTTCTCAATGAAATAAACCATATAAACATATTTGAAGTCAGTTTGCATTTCTATGGCAGGGCCGATTTCACCCCTTCGTGAACCTAGCCCTTTGTACGTGACACTCCCCCATCCATAGATGCATCAACACAACACTGACTCCATCGGCACTAAGTCTCTAACTAGCAACCCTTTGATCCCCAGTAGAACACTCTACCAACTGAGCCAAAAATTTGGAATTCCTGCTTCAAAGAATATAAAAGATATGCACCAGACTTAATACTGCTTCTAGAAACTAGGTCAGAGGTCAAGGTCAAATTGACCTAAGGATGGTATGCGACACTCCATCATCTCAAGATGCATCTACACAACAAATTTGGGATGTATGCCTCAAATAATACAAGAGATATGCTCCTGATATGATTACTCTAAAAACTAGGTCAGATGTCAAGTTGAAAGTGGCCCTTAAATGTTACATGACACTCCGACATCCAAACATGCATCCGCACACCACATTTGGGATTTCTCTTCAAATAATATAAGAGATATGCTCGGACAACATTATTCTAAAAACTAGGTCACATATCAAGATCACGTTCACAGTGACTGAAAATGGTACATGCCACTCCACCATCCCAAGACGCATTCACACACCAAACTTGGAATTCTTACCTCAAAGAAAATAGAAGATATGCACCGAAATTTATGATAATTCTTGAAACTAGTCAGAGGTCAAGGTCACATTGTCCCAAGGAAGACATACATCACTCTATCATCACAAGACGCATTTACACAACGAAATTGCGATTCCTCTCTCATATGCTCCAGACAGGATTATTTTAAAAACTAGGTCAAAGGTCAAGTTCAGAGTGACCGGTAAATGGTACAAGACACTCTGTCATCCCAATATGCATTCACACACATTATTTGGGATTCCTACCTAAAATAATGTGAGAGATATGCTCCGGGCATCATCATTCTAAAACTAGGTCAGTTCCAGGTCACAGTGACCTGAAAATGGTATGTGACACTCCATCATAACAAGACGCATTCACACACCAAATTAGGAATTCCTACCTCAAAGAATATAAGAGGTATGCACCGGATATAATTATTAAAAAAAACAAGGTCAGAGCTCAAGGTCAAGGTCACAGTGACCTGAAAATGGTATACGACACTCTGTCATCCCAATATACATCCACACTTCCTACCTTAAATAATGTAAGAGATATGCTCCGGACATCACTATTCTAAAAACTAGGTCAGTTCAAGGTCACAGTGACCTGAAAATTGTATATGACACTCCACCATCCCAAGATACATTCACACACCAAATTTGGAATTCCTACCTCAAAGAATGACCGGACACAATTATCAAAAAATAGGTCAGAGGTCAAGGCCACAGTGACTTGAAAATTGTACGCAACACTCAGCCATCCCAAGATGCAACCACAAATCAAATTTGGGATTCCTTCCTCAAAGAATATAAATGATATGCACCGGACACGAAGCGGGACGGACCATTAGCCCCACCATCCGGCATGGACCCTGGGTCTGATGTCGTTGAATGACAGCTAACCCTACAAGGTATCTATGGTACAAGCATGAATGTTTTCTGACAAGTGGTTGTCAAAAAAGGACTTCTTGAAAATTTAATGCAAAAATAATATCTTTTGGATATGTACTAGCTTTTGACCTCTAGCCGCACCCCCAGCATGGACCCTTGGGTCCGATGTTGTAGAATGTAAGCTTATCCTTCAAAGTATCTATGGTGCAAGTATGAAGCTATTCATAACTGCTAAGGTGTAACAGTCGACTAACTTAGCAGTTAGACTATGGTTTGATCAGTGTCTACATTTGGCTTCGATACCAGCACACGTAGTCGTAGTTTCATTAGAAAAATGATCTGATGAAAATGTCTTGAACTTGTAAAAATCTAATGGATTCGCAGGCTGCTCGCTCACCTATCTTTTATGTCCGACATAATCTATATATTGTTTTTTGTCTTAAAAAAAAGCAATATGTGTGATACTGAATGGCTATGCAGGCTAATCTGACTCTTTAAATCACATTTAAAACAAATGACCTATTATTTTCAATAAGCTGTAAAATGTAATTTGATAGGCTCTCCACTAATATACTTTTGAATAGACAAGAAGAACTAATATCATCCAGATTTGAACTGGCGGAATTCATGGAGCTGATGAGATGGTTTGTTTACATCTCGGGACACTGGCTCCGAGTTTTCATCCATCCCATGGAATTTTGTCTGGCTGTACACGCTGACATAATGATATATCGCTCCCTAAATATTTTTTTTCTTTCTAGACGTCTAGAATAAAGATAAAGAACGATCTGAACGTTATTCGCAAATGCAAATATCATTATTACAAAACTATGTAAAACAACAAACTTTATAAACCCAGCATGCACACAATTTGACTCAACATTGAATAAACCTTGATTCAAAATCATGACGTTGTATCAACGTTGAATCAATGTTGATTCAACGTTGTGTGCCTGCTGGGAATTTTCTCAGCTGATTTCGCTGCGTTTAATAAACAGACACTGGTCATGCGCAAAATATTTCAAAACAACAGCTGGAACCTGGAATTTATATGTTGTAATTTACAAAACATTTAGCGATGGGAGTTGCAAAAATCATTGCATACCAATGCCACACCACAAAGAATGAGTTTGCATTCATAGATGTAATTATGTCATATAGCTATTCAAAGTACTATACAAACGGAATTGAGGTTCTCCACGGGCAAGTGTAATCAGTACATGTAAAGTATTTATGACAGGGGCCATTGTCGCAAACATGAAGCACGCTAGCACGTACTCACCTGTCGCCTTTCGCTCGGTGCACACCGGGATTGAACTGCCATCTTTATTAAAAATATATTATGCGATTACTGCTTGCATGACTCAGGGCTTTACATTCAGAAAATATTGACTAAAAGAGAAATGATAAACTGTCAAAAATTTAACCTTTTGCTATTTTTAACACTAAATTCTGTCACTACAGGAGTGCGAGAATTGAACGGGACTAGCGAAATATCGCTAGTTACCCATGATGCAAAGGGCGAAATGCGAGAGATCTAGATAAGGTATCGTCAGGTCTAAATGTGACAGGGGCAGTTTAATTCAACTGCTGAATGATTACCGTTTCTACACGCAAATGTTCTATGTTGTTTGCAACTAAAAAGAATTTGGGCACCAATTTAGCGAAGAATATTTGGTAAATAACAGACACAAT
Source organism: Loripinus fragilis (assembly GCA_964019695.1). NCBI lineage: Eukaryota > Metazoa > Mollusca > Bivalvia > Lucinida > Lucinidae > Loripinus > Loripinus fragilis. The sequence continues at coordinate 45,667,562 of OZ026524.1, forward strand.
ATTATTCGAACAGCGATGTTACGCCACTTAAACAACATGAAATTCCCTTCAGACGCCTCCGAATGTTTACATGTACATATTGCCAGATCAGATTCTCGTAAACCCAGAAAAAAACAGCTATCATTTTTGCTTCTTAGTGCAGGTTCGCTTATTAACTTCACCCACCTTGCTTCGAGCTTTCCCATGAATACCCTACATCTTGGGGTTTCTAATTCCTTCCATAAATTGATTTAGTCCCTTGCCAATGAAGTTTTTGCCCACCACGTAATGTCTTTTCGCGCATATGGCTCCGTTATCTATTTTGATGCGCATGCCCGCGTGAACAGATAGGAAATTCCAAGAAGATACACGATGATTTTTTGTGAGACGGAAAATTGAAACTATTGAAAAATCATGGATTTGACTAAGAATACCGTTTGAGTGTTATTTAATACTCCATATCATATTGCAAATGTCCAGAGTGGACCAATTTCTATCTTTTTTGAAAATTTGTTGATTTAAACTCAGGAGTGTTGCTTAATTTAAATATCTCCAATTATGACAGAATTTGTGATGATGTATGTCCCCATAACCACCTACCGATTTTTTTATCGCAAAATGAACGAGGGCCTGATCATATATAGCTTTTATATTCTACATGTACCATTACCAAGAGTGTGTTTATCTTGGCAAGCAGTGCAGACCCTGATTAGACGCCCCGTTTTTTGGCGTCTTATCTGGGGCTAAGCCGTTTGTATATGATCCTTTTTGCACGTGTTTAGCCTGCTCCACAAGTGCGTAATTTGAATTTTAGACTAGCTACACCCCTGATATGTCCAACTAGATTTCCGAGAATCTAATGTGTCGCCTGCCAAAACAGAAGTAAAACAAGGCAAATTTGTCGAATTTATATCCCCCGCGAAGGGTTATTTTAGAGAAACTTATAAATTACAAAACATAATTTCCATTTCTTCAACCCCTAAGGTCCCATGATTTCATAATATGACCCATCACTTTCCAAGGTAGTGGGCCCAGTGGATTCATCCTTTTTAGTTGTGAAAAAATCCCACTTTATAAGAATATTCATCTTACAGCGAGGATACGAACTCCACGAAACAGAAAGTACATGCAAGTTGTCAATACAGTAAAACCTGTCTTGAGCAGCCACTCAAAAAGACAAAACAAAGATCTTAATAACAAATAGTAGCTTAATGAAGACCAAAAAGATTGCAGAATGCTCCCCTAGGAGCATTATGCAATACTTTTGACCTGCATTAAGCAATAATTTGTCTTCTTTTTGAGTGGCGGCTTTAGATAGGTTTTACTGTATAATCAGCAGTCAATATACATATATGCATACAAGTGTCTATGTCAGTGTGTAGGTAAAGTATACTATCCGAATGTCGACTGTTCAGTTTGATATGCTTGAGCCCTTCATTTAGAAAATGACCCACCATTTTGTGCTCCATGGGTCATTTCGGCCTACCGATCATGAAAAAAAAATGTTCCCAAAAATCGCCATTTTTGACGTCCAAGTGAGGGGAAGCATGAGTTATTATAAATATAAATACGGTAACAACTGCAGTGCTCAGTTTCTCGATTACTGTCAGATCATGAGATAAATGATATCTCAGGGGAGGTCCAGCCTCTTATCAGAGTTCATAGCCTTCCAGAATTTAACTACACATATTTAATAGATTGTGCTGTTTTTAATGTATTTTCTCGACGGTCTGCTGATATTTTTGGGGTATATGTTTTCAAAATATTTTTTTTCCGGAGTATGACCACATAGGATCATAAGCAAAAATAATTTGCGTAAAATTGCGATTATTTTCTATCAGTTTAAACATCTGTTTTGGGTGCTCAAAAGAACCGTCTCATCGAGAAACACACAACGTATGTTTTGGTTGAGAAATAAGAAAACTAATTTTTCAGTTTACCCTTCTTATCTGGGGCCTGGACAAGAATCAAATAGTTCAGATCCAGACCATAATAGAGGTTATCTCGGGTCTGACAAAGCTGACTTGCATACGAACAACACATGTGCGGATCCAGAGGGGTGACAGGAGGTCCGGACCCCCCTGTACTATCACAAAAATATAGGGTTTCTTAGCAAAACTGGTCCGTATCCCCTGAAAAATCACAAAGCTACCAAGCCAGCGTTCAATGTTGGGCCATCATCAGCATGCCAGCGAAACGACATTTAAATGGCGTTTCGCTGGCGGGCCGATGATGGCCCGATTTTAGTGGTATTTGGATCCACTCATAACCTTAAAAAGAAGATGGTCCCCCTCTGAAAAAACTTTCTGGATCCGCACATGCAACAAAAGGGCACACCAGCCTGCGCATATGTGCGGTTTGCTCAGTGCCTTTGTTATTCGCTTTCTGTCATAAAGTGATCCGATTTTCATGCTGATATTCGCATGTTGAATAGAATTTTGATGCTTGTAAACTTTGGTCAAGGGTCACGACATTGGTACCATCTCTTTATCTTTACCCTACACAGATATTGCGCAAATACGATTTTGTCTAAACGATTTGGTCAGAACCAGAATTTTTCAATTTCCTTGAAGTAAAAAAAAATCTTACTTACCCAGCTCTTGAAAGCATTCTATAAAGATTTGTTCTCAATCAGTGCCGTTAATCTGCTTCAACACCTTAAACATGTTAAATGTTTGTTTTTGAAGCTGAAATACACTAAGTAAATCCTTGATGGGCGACCATTTAGTAGTTAACTTTCAGAACAAAATAGAATAGAATTGAATATCCACGCATGACCTACCCACCCACCCACCCAACCACCCATTAAATAGGACAACGAGTAGTAAAAATGAAACAGAAGAGTAAATCGGTCTGTACTATAGTGGGTGTGTTCAAAATATGCAGTAAACAGACCATGACCGTTATGCTGGCACGACTTCTTCGTTTCCAGTGTTATGGGTCAGGAACTCCCATTAAACCCACATTTGTGAAATGTTTTCACTCGTATACAAGTAAGGGTTCTAGGCAAAAGCATGTGGCTTGACTTGAAAGTTGTAAGCCAGTGATTTATGTTTTAACTTTTTGTTTAAAGTTTGGTTTTACAAGATACAAGAACATTTATTTTATGCAGGCATTCATATCAAACATTAGTCTACCGACAGAATGGTAACAAAAATAACAAGAATCAGGATTAGTATCGCAGAAATTTACATTTATATTGCACAGTTATTTAAAAGAATAGATCCTATGTAAGACAAAAATAATATAGATAAAATTGTATATTAACAGACAGTTTCTAGCAATACTTGGTTCATTGTTTATTGTTACTCTCACTGTTTGTTGGGGTTTTAAGTTGGCTCCTTGTTTTGTATTGCAGTACTTAGTGTCCATTCTAGCTTTGCAATCATACCGCCTGGGAAAAGAGAGTTGATTTCTTACCTTTTTGCAGTATTCCAAATATCATGGTCCTGCTTCTGAACAGTGGGTTGGTCTATAGCTTGTGAATGTGGTATTTTCTGGCTATGCTCAGTTACCATTCAAAAAATACACATAGCATATGGTTAAATCAGGACTTTCGTTGGAGTTTATTTGGAGGACATAATGGACAAAAGTCGAAAGGGGGGACAAAAGGGGTTCATGAGACCCAGACCCCATCTTTTCATATTTTAAGACATTGGGAAACTTGGCAAGATTGTGGTATCTGAAAGAGGAGCTTCGATTTTAAAACAATAGTAGTCAAGAATATAACTAGGTGAACAAATTAATTAGAATCTGAATTGTTACTTTGGCAATTTTTATGAAATTGATTATTTGTAGTGCATTAATGTGTGCTGTCTTAAGAAGATCCTTGTAAGAGCTAAAACTGACACTGAATACCAGTCTCAGAGATCTGTATTGAAGCCTATTCATTTGCATATATTTGACTTGGAACAGACTACTGGACAATACCCAAAATTATATCAAAAGACTTGTAAATATGAAGTTTCGCTTCCTTGCTTAAGTTGCGAATGAGTCGGCACAAGACATTGATCTACTTGGCTGTTTTTTTACAGACATATGAAATACAAGATATGCAAGTCAAAATTTAAAATGTATATTCATAAAAAATGAAACACCTAAAAGATAAACAGAAGCTACACATTTTATAGTATTGTACTGTATTCTGAAGGTCTAAAAGTCATCTTTCCCTCCCTTTCCCTCTCTGAAACTCTCCAAAATTAGCATGCATCTGGTTTAAATCAAACCACACAAAATGATATGTTAACGTTCGTTCAGGGCTACTGTAAAAAGAGAATTATCATCTGCATAATTATATATACTTATTGTTTGGACAAAATAAAATATTAGTAAGTAACGAGGCAAAAATCAGGAATCTGTACAATCAAGCACACCACCTGACTCAGGACACCACATGGAGAAAGTGACAAAAACACAAAAAAATCACGTCACGTTCAAGTGAGCCAAGAGGCCAGCCCTTCCCAGCGTGAGAAACAAGGCTGCAATGAATAAGCCAGAAAGCAAAAGTAACACGAAAAAATCACGAAAATGATCCACAATAGAAACACCGCCTTGTAACGGAATGTACTTTAAAGTATGCTAAATTGTAGTAGTCCAAGGGTGAAACCCTGGGAACCGCCGTTTAGGATTTGTTGGAAAATAATTTTACTTTGTCCTAGCTTTACCAGTTGTTTCCTATGTGAGAGGTAGATTTGCAGCAAGGAAGATGCTTAGTCATAGAGGTCTTAGGCTGCCACCTTACCAATGCCAATACCTTTGGGGAGACAATTAATTTATAAAAGGTATTGGATGAATACATAACTATGTCTCGAACAAAGCTATGATTGTCCAATTTCCTCTTCATTTTCAAATTAAGCATCAGTAGTGTAGTCTGGCAGTCAAAACCCTTTTTAGCAGCTAAATATCATATTATAGCAAATCCTAAAGTTCTGCACTGGCAGAACAGCCAAACGGTTTAACTTTGCAAACTATGAGCCTTTTTTTGAACCATATATTGTTTTGCTTAGATTATCATTTCCTGTGTATTTTCTACTTAGTGTATTTGGTCCAATTGGTTTGTTTAAATGTGAGAAAGGTGGCAAAGATCAGGAGTCGATACTATCAAGAACCATACCTGACCCAGGATACCACAAACATCACAAACGAGAGACAAGAGGTCAGCCCTTTCCAAGCAGGTGAAACCTGATATACCTTTCGGCTTGTTAGAAAACAGTACTGACTTTTAGATGAATAACCTTACTGTGATAAATCACAATTTTACGCAATATTTCTATGACAAGGGAAATTTAACAGCATTTGTAGATTTTACTTTTAGATATCGCGATGATCAAATAAATAGCAAATAAAATACTTGTCTTTTGCATGCATGTAGTTAAAGTTTGTTTAATGTGAAGCAGAATGAATAAGATTTAAATGTTTCTTTTATGATTACAAAGAATATTTAAAGTGGCGTCATGAAATATGACAATTGTTTTTTTACGAGTTACGCAATTCACATATAGGTACCCTTGACTGTACTCTGTAAAACATATATATTCTCTTCAAATATCAGGCCCAAATTTTAAGCTTTGCACTATTTACATTGCTATTTGCACATTAGTTATGGACCAATGTTTTGGTTTTATTTATTTTGCATACAAAACGCATCAAAAAATAAAACTAGCAAATTAGTTTAAATTTCGTATTGCCCAAAACTTGCTGTGATTAGCTTTAGCAATGAATAACGAACACCCTGATTCACCAAACACATATTCAGTTATTATCTTACAAAAAGTAAAGATTGAAATATACACAAAAATCTATCAGAAAGAGTACCAAAATATTCTAGGTTACTTATTACACATATAACCAATTGCGATTAAAGTAATGCCTCAGAAGTGTGTTTATTTTATCAATCATAGACACTGTAGGAGCTGTCAGCAAAGTATATATAATCAACAGGAATGGACAGGTGAGCAAATGAGACGTTATAATTAAAATTGTATAAAGCGGTGACTTAGGCTGCTGTCCGTTCTAAGGCGGTGGGTCTATTGTTGTGACTTTTTGTTTATAGTTACTCCCATTGTGGGAGTCTGTAGTTGTTCTATGTTTTGTTGTATGTTACTTTATGTCCATTCTAGTATTGCAATCATCTTGATGGGGAAGAGAGAGCTGGTTGCTTTGCTTAATTTGTCTTCCTGGTGTCGTGTGATGGTTGAGCGGCGCTTCCTCGCGCTGCCACGGGATTGTCTGCGGTTTGTGATTGTGGTATTTCCTGATCATACTCACTTACTATTTTTGTCATTAAATTTCTAACTGTAGATGAAACTTGTTAACTATGATTAATAGTAGAAATAATAATAACTAAGCAAGAATACAACTACAATCAGTGATATTTTGTTACATTCAACATTTCAGTTTAAGCCAGACAAGTGAACTCATTACGTGAATTACAATATAACTTAGTGAATTACATATACCTTTCATAATAGTGCCCTATCTAAAAGCCAAATGAAGAACCAAACTATACATTCAATTATATCAATGTAACGAAATTTACGATTTTCCAGAAAAGATGAGAAAGACATGAATCTCAATTACCCTTTTAGCTCTAAAACCAAGTTTCATGCAATTAACCTGTAAAGTAAGTACGTATGTATTTCTCATTTTAAGGAATTTAACATACAGGGGTAACGTTTTTTAGGTCTTTGGCAGCTAAGTTTCGGGTGTTTCTTGATGTCGACCATAGCAAGCTTCCTACGTGCTAATGGTTACCTAAACTTCATAAAAGGTCCTATAAGTCACGTTTTATTGCTAATTCTAGTTCATGTACAACTACCGAGTTGTCTATTCTTTTGACTTCTAGCCTCACTGCGATCAAAAACCATGTCATTAAATATTGCACAGCAGTTTATGAAAAGAATGGTAAAGATTATTTTGGTCTATTAAAAATTCAGGTGAAATTCTTTATAAATTATAGTCTAGATGTTTTCTAGCATCTTGTTTGTCTACATATGATTTCTCTTCTCCCTATACTACATTGCCTCATAATCTAATCAAAGAAAAACTAGCATAATTAATTGAACAAACATTTAACAGAGAGGGCTCATTTTATTTGGCTTATAATGATATAAATGCATTTTTTACTTCTGCAAAAACCTAAACGATATAAGTTGTGGTTATGTCAGAAAATATGTGATGCTCTCCATTATCTTTATAAGATTTGGCTCGAAATTATATAGACAAATTGTAGGCATTCCAATGGGTACTAATTGCGCTCCTCTTATTGCAGATTTGTTTTTGTTTTGTTATGAGAGAGACTGTATGTTGTCTCCGTCAGATAATAATCAAACTGATATTATTGAAGCTTCTAACTCCACATCAAGATATTTAGATGACTTACTTAATATTGATAATCCTTATTTTGAACAAATGGTAGGTCAGATATATCCTACTGAACTTCAGTTAAATAAGGCAAATTCTTCTGATACTGAAGCTCCGTTTTTGGACTTGACCTTGTCTACAACAGATGGCAGTTTAGTTTCTTCTAAAATTTATTATAAACGGGATGATTTTAATTTTGAAATAGTAAATTTCCCATTTCTGGATGGAGTTGTTCCTCGCTCCCCTTCCTATGGTGTATAATATTTCTCAGCTTATTCGTTTTGCAAGAGTGTGTTCTAATGTTGATGACTTCAACAACAGAAACTTATTTCAACTGCTAAGTTATTAAAATGGGGGTAATAGATATCATTAAATTCGAAAAGCATTTTCTAAATTCTACCTCAGACACTCAGAGTTAATTGGCAACATGGAAGATCAAAATTTATAAAATAATTCCATCCGCTATCCAAGGCGGCTGCCATGAAAGTCAGCTTGAAAATCTTCAAATGTCATACAATGAAACTTGTTGACAGGCATTGTGTTGGGCGCTATTTCTTTTTTTTTTCAATCGTCTCGCTGGGGAAAAGAGAGATGGTTGCGTTACTTTGGTGGTTTTCTTAATGTCATGTTCCTGTTATCGTTCCATGACGCTTCCTAACAACACAGTGGTGTGGCATTTGCTGGTTATAGTCACTTAATAATTGAGGGAAAACAATCTAAACTCGTTCACTAATACCCCGTATTCATTGACTAAGTTCAGAATGAAGATAATGATCACTTTGTCTACTGGGTAAGTGTGCATGCTTTTCTGGTGATTCTTTCAAAATCATCTTTCAAAAAAATTATGTCAGGAATAACTATCATAGCGTCACACAGTTTGGATCCAGATCACAAATGCCATATTTTGAACTTGATATGCCTGTGCTTGTTTCTCAAATTGTCTGAGCAGACCTTTATCCATCGAAGCCAACACGTTTGTGTTTTAACAGCCACAGAATCTAGGGCGAAGATTAAGGGACATTAAATGCATATGAGCCCCCCCATACCCTGGTAGCTTAGGGTGCTGTCCTTTATCAGGTGGCGGTTCTGTTGTTGATTTATTGCGTTCCTCCCATTGTTTGTGGGGTTTTGTGTTGGCATGCATTACTTTATGTCCTTACTAAGTTTGCAATCATCTTGACGAGGAAGAGAGAGCTGCTTGCTTTGCGTTCGGATGTCTTGCTACTTTAAATGTCCTGTGGCTCTTCCTCACGGTGCAGTGGGTTGGTCTGTTGTGTGTGATTTTGGTATATCCTGACCATATTCATTTACTTTTTTACCAAACATGTCAGGGCTTTTCATGGGAGTAAATAGCACAGGACAGTCATTTCCAAAGCCCTACTTTTACCAATATTCTCTGAGAGTGTCTAACAGCTCACCAAATTAGCATATTTAATCAATTTATCATGCTTGCTGCAGACCACAGTTATTTCCAAATGGGCAATTTATGGCCAGTTATACAATATGGGTCATGTCATGAGAAAAGGTCGGAACAAAAAAGCTCAGACCAGCCTGCACATCCATACAGTATGATCATACCTGGGAAATTCTACTATGGAAATACTCTGGAAAGTTTAGGCTTATTTAAAAGTCTGCTACACACAAAATTTGGACAATCCTACTATTCTCTGAAGCTGCGCAAGCTGGCCTGGCTGGTTCCAAACAGCTTTTCTCGCGTCAAGGCCCATCATGATGCCACTTTAGTGGTGTTTTGGATGAAGTTTCCTCTCCTAGACTGTATACTGAATAGTCCCAGTCTGGATCAGACTACAAATGCTCTGGCTGACAAGAGTCTTCACTTGGCACTTAGAATACTACATGTACATGTACGGTTCAAATCATGAAACCAATATGTCCAGTGTTTTTGCAAGTGGGACTTTTGTCATGCGCTGTCAAAAGTTGTAACCGTTTGGACCCAGATCAGGTCCCAACAAAACGTAGGAACCTAATTTGGACTCAATCTGTTTGGCATTCTTCGAAAAAGTTAACTATTTCGAAATCAACAGACTAGGGTCCGAAATTACAATGCCTCCTTAAAGTTAAGCAAGACTTAAGTTAGGTATTGATATTTCAACACGCTATATTAAACGCTAAATAAATTGCCTGGATCAATGTGGTATTTGTGGTCAGATATCGTTGTGATCTTCAGAAAAATTAAAACTATTTTGATCTTAATCAGTTTTAAACGTTATTTTTCGTATCCTAAGAAATCAATACTTAACTTAAGTCGTCCTTAACTTTAAGGAGGTATTGTAATTCCGGGCCCAGTAAATTGTTCGGCATGACTGAAAAAAGTTTGATTTCGACATAGAGCATCAAAAGAAAAAGAAAAATAATAATGTAAGGATTATCAATGTCTACCTCATCAGACACAAGTTTTAATCGTTTTTTTCTAGATCTGCTTTGACAGGGTACAATAAGAATCAGAATTTGGATATTGTGGTTGTAGGACACCCCTGAAATATTGAAAACAAACTTATGCATGTATATGATTCAAACTTAATACAAATATACACATATTTGACACTACTTTGCACATTGCACAGGAATGGCTATAAATCTCCTAGTGGCATCTGCTGATAAATAATCTTTGGGACAATATTTCACTTAAAATTATCAACGTTTCTTAAGGCTCCGTTTTTAGTGAACTTGTCATGCTCAATCTATAAATATATTTGGACAGTCTGAACTGCAAACAGATGAACATTGAGAATTGTTACTCAATATTAATATTGCATTTTTTTCAAAACAAGACTTTTATTAATTCTTGTATCCCAATTTTACAAATCAAGACTTTTAATTTGTCTCGTGTCCATCTCCAGGTCACTATCAACGCTTATATCATAAATATGGTGTATGAAATGGGTCAAAAGTAAATCAAATACCCGACTATTATAACACGAACCATACATTTTATCTGTCTCACCATAATTAGATTACGTCGAACTATAATCAATTTAAGTCCAACCGAAATTAATTTCAGTCCAACTTAAAACAATAATTATTGTTCGACTAAAAATCAATCTTTTGAGTCGCGCCATAATTATTTTACGTCGGACTAGAATTGATTTTACGTCGCACTGAAAGTAATTTTGGTAGGACTAAAATCAGTTTTAGTTCGACATAAAATAAGTACATGAGATTGAAAATCAATTATGGTAGGATGTATTTTTATATATATAATATAAACTTTTGGTGGGACTAAAAATAATTTAATTCGGATGGTCAATCTTATTTTTGACCCATTCGGTACACCATAAATATTTGTTTTGTTTTATAGGCATGATCCTGGCTGAAAAAAATCCAGGACAGTACCGCGCAAAAACTAATAAAGCCAGGAAACAAATTCCAAGACCAAAGTAATCCCCCCCACAAAAATCAAATGTTCGCTCCCTGACATCTGCAAGCTGGGATAGTTTTCATGATTTTTTTTTATTTGCTTGCTGGATATATATTATATTTTTCCAAATAAACCTTTTCGAAATGTTCCCAAGGATTACCATCACAGTGGCAAATAGTTTTGTCGGTCCTGATCTAGATCCAAACTATTTGCAAATGATAAGCAGATGGCACTGTTAGGTAATGAACCAAGAGGCAGCTTGCACACGACTGTTTTCAGGAAGACATGGTCATCCAAAGATGCATTAAAAGTTTTAAAACATATTTACCAAGGAGACACACGACCAGAGTTTAAAATGTTGGGAGGAGCTTCAAAATTAGTGTTTGTTTTAGTGTTAAATATCTGTCAACATCAATTCGCTAGCAAGACTCTCAGTTAATAAAATAACAATCTGCATCCTGCATTGTGACAAGCATTTTTACAAATCTACGCCAGAAAGCTTGATTAATGTTTAGCCAGCAATAACTTTTTTCTTAAAATGTTGTTTGCATTTCTAGTCTGCTGCACACATTTAAATGCACTTCAGACTTGATTTTTCATGGAGATTTCTTTTCATGGAAGACAATGTTATGGGGGAGTAGTCTGATCTGGGTCCATATTGTTTGGAATATAAGCTACATAAGAGCTACATAAGAACATCAACAGACTAGGGAAGCAGACGATAAATGGCTAAATACTGTTTCATTGGAAGAAAAAAAAATAAATAACAGTAATCTTAATTTATGTGTATTTTGTAAAACAAATGTGTAAGCTTTAAACCAAATTAGGTGGCAGCAAAACTGCCATCTCTTATAATATGAACTAACACTTATTTTTGTGCAATAAGCAATCTGCGGTAAAACATTTTCCAGTGAATAGTCCTTAATATTTCTACCTGTAGTTAGGTGGCAGCTGAACTGCCACCCCTTATAGTATAAACTTACACTTATTTTTGCGCAATAAACAATCTGCGATAAAACACTTTCCTATGATAATTCCTTAATATTTCTACATGTAATATGGTGGCAGCTGAACTGCCACCCCATATGGTATAAACTTACACTTATTTTTGTGCAATAAACATTCTGCGGTAAAACATTTTGCAGTAATAAGTCCTGAACATTTCTACCTGTAGTTAGGTGGCAGCTGAACTGCCACTCCTTATGGTATAAACTTACACTTATTTTATGCAATAAACAATCTGCGGTAAAACATTTTCCAGTGATAAGTCCTTAATTTTTATGCCCCCGCTATTCGTAGAATGCGGAAGGGCATTAAGCGTTGCGCAAGTCCGTCCGTGCGTCCTTCCGTTCGTCCATCATTTAGGTAGGTACTTTGTGAGCGCAACTCCTCCTACAATTTTTTCCCAATCCTTTTGAAACTTTAAAGGTGTTTTTGTCAAGGACTGAAGATGTGCATGACATTTGGATTTAACCCTCAGATTAATTTTTGTCACTTTTTTCACAGTTTGAACTTAGTCAATTTTGGGCTCAACTACTACTGAAGCTTATGGCCATTAGGTACCTTGTGAGCGCAACTCCTCCTACAATTTTATCCCAATCCTTTTGAAACTTTACTGTTGTTTTTGTCAAGGACTGAAGATGTGCATGACATTTTGATATAACCCTCAGATCAATTTTTGTCACTTTTTTCACAGTTTGAACTTAGTCATTTTTGGGCTAAATTACTACAGAAGCTTATGGACATTAGGTACCTTGTGAGCGCAACTCCTCCTACAATTTTATCCCAATCCTTTTGAAACTTTACTGTTGTTTTTGTCAAGGACTGAAAATGTGCATGACATTTGGATATAACCCTCAGATCATTTTTTGTCACTTTTTTCACAGTTTGAACTTAGTCATTTTTGGGTTTAATTACTACAGAAGTTTATGGACATTAGATACCTTGTGAGCACAAATCCTCCTACAATTTTACTAAATCCTTTTTAAACTTTACAGTGTAAAAACAATAGGCGGGGCATCCGTGTCCCATGGACACTTTTTCTAGTTCTACCTGTTGTTAGGTGGCAACTGAACTGCCACCCCTTATAATATGAACTTACATTTATTTTTGTGCAATAAACAATATGCGGTAAAACATTTTCCAATGATGAGTCCTTAACATTTATACCTGTAGTTATGTGGCAGCTGAATTGCCACCCCTTATGGTATAAACTTACAGTTAAATAGCATACATTTCAGAATTTTGTGACTGCAGAACTGCAACTGATCCTTGTGTAACATTACAATTGCTTTAAAAGCTATGTTTTATTCGATTGTCACTATCTAGATTACAGCAACAACAATAACAGGTAGAAATGTTAAGGATTTATCACTTGGATTTTTTCATCTCATATTGTCTTAGTACGAAAATAAGTGTAAGTTTATACCAAAAGGGATGGCAGTTCAGCTGCCACCTAATAACCTGTAGAAATGTTAAGGATTTATCGCCTGAAAATGTTAACCTCGTATTGTTTTAGTATAGAAATAAGTGGAAGTTCATACCAAATGGGATAGCAGTTCAGCTGCCACCTAATAACAGGTAGAAACTTAAAGGATTTATCGCCAGATAATGTTTTCACTCATATTGTTTTAGTACGGTAATAGTGGTAAGTTTATACCAATAAGGTAAGCAGTTCAGCTGCCACCTAATGATAGGTAGAAATGTGAAGGATTTATCACTGGTAAATGTTTAACCTCGTATTGTTTAAGTACAAATATATATCTGTTATTAGGTAGCAGCTGAACTGCCATCCCTTTTGGTATAAACTTACACTTATTTTCGTACTAAAGCTGAGACATCTCTACCTGTTATTGTTTTTGCTGTGATCTATATTGTGACAATGGAATAAAACATAGCTTTTATTCCAATTTATTAATGCGATAAGCATTATAACTTCCAGTTTCCCAGGGAGCACACTGTATAAACAATTAATCTTGCAGTTTTGAAGAGCAGTTGACATTAAATAAATAGTTGCTGCTGCGGAGATGGATTTAATGTTAATTGACTTACTAGAATCTAGTAAGGCAATCGGTCTCTGTCCTATGGGTATATTTCGAACAGTGTTTAAATATAATCCCCGTACCGAGAGCATTCAACCAGACAAGGCACAAATCAGTTGGTACAGCTACAAAGACCAGCTGAATCTTGCAATTTTGGCAATTGAAACTAGTGGTTATTAAAATATGCATGAATATTCAAGAGGCTGGGCAGACTGAGCAAACTCATAGGCGTATCCTTGTAATGATTTTTTTAACATACGTAATAGAGCAGGTTTTCTCCCGATGAGGCTCATATAATACACACGCATTGTAATTTCTGAATCTGAATATACGTTGCAGGGCCTTTCAGCGTTGATGCAACGGGAGAGAGCTGGGATGATACAGTAGCTAGTACTTGACCCTGTAAATTGCACTTTATCGCAAGGAGTGTGGCGAAGTTTAGTTATGTTCTAATAATAAATGTGCTTATTCGAACTGAGGACATGTGAAGACTGATCTATATATTCCTTGCATATGCAACCAAGTCGGATTTCCTCACAAAAAGGCTTGCTTGGGTTAGCCTGTGTGTTATTGTTTAAAGATGGTAGAAAAAGAACATCTTTCAAAAGTCGCTGCAAAAGCCTATCCCAATGTGCCCCCACACTTCTAGGGGTCCTGGTTAATTTTGTACGTTTATCAAATAATTTGGATTCAGATCAACTTATCCGGCCTAAAACAGTCTTATAAATGGGCCTGTAGCGCAGCTGGTAGCTAGTCGGACTGCAGATCCAGGAGACATGAGTTTGATCCCGCCCAGTCCCATAAATCCTAAAATAGTTTCGGGAATACCATACAAGTGTCAAACAGTTTGGATCCAGACCGGATCCAACATATTGTCGGGCCTAATCTGGGTCCAGTCTGTTTGCAAAGGTTATAAACTGACGACAGTTAAATAGGGTTTATGGCTTTCTAGACTAAGCATTAGGGTATGCTTCTCTGAGTCTTCGCTACCTTGAGTGTACCAAAACTGTATGTTAACTCATTGCTTACAAGGTATGTTTTCATTCTTTTTTGTCTGCTGTTATCTTTAATCAACTTTAAAAAAACAGTCTTTCCAGAATACAATCGGAATGTCTAACAGTTTGGATCTAGTTCAGGCCCAGGTTTGGTCTGGGTCCAAACTGTTTGCAACGGTTATCAGCAGGCGACAGTTAATGAGAGAGGGCTATGATAAACAATGATTCCTTTCTTATTCTTCATATCCTGAAAAAACAACAAAAATCACAAAAGACACATCATAAAGTGTTTAATGCACATGGAAAGTGTAATGAGTTCAGTCTAAGACTTAGACTGGCATCAGTCCACTAAATATATATAATTACATTTATAATTATATCTAACTATGAAAAAAATCATCTTCTAAAAATCTATCCTCTCTGATAGTCAAATGATGTCCAAGCCGAGGACTTCTACTTCAAGGTAAAGTTTATAAATTGCTATCTTAGAGAGATTATCAGTTTTACAGTAAAAACATTGACATTAGAGACTGGGGCCAGTCTATCTAAGACTCAGAATATTTGATCGGAATCAGAGAGGTCTCGCACCTGTATGGCAGACTAATGGCTTTTTAATGGCCCTGTTTAGCTGCGCTTGACCCTGTAGAGTAAAGTATCTTTATCCAGGGACTGAGGAAAATTCAACACACCAACTAGTTACTATGGTAACGAACTATGGCCTGGCATATAAACACTCTCTGCAAGCATTTAAAACCACCGACTTGGTGGAAAGCAGGAAATATCCCTGAAAGCAGAGATGAGTCCGGTTTGGTCTAGATCTAGACTGATTGTCACTTCAATGTTATATTTTAAATCAGTAGACGACAAAAAGCATAGCATGCATAGAGTCTTCATTAAAAGTTGATTTTCATTGTCTAAGTGGAAATAAATGGGATAAATCTTTACGCTTGCGACCTTTGCCGTCTGCTGATTATCCTTGCAAACAGTTGGATCCAAATAAGATCGACCGAAAACTTATATTGTGGATCTGAATCAGACAGTTGTCTTGAGCACTGAAAATAAATGTTAAACAAATGTTAAACGCCATGGATAATAAGACATGCACATGTTTTGTCTTGTAAAGCATTTGGCGCTTTTTATGACGCTACTTAATTAGATTACTTGTAAAAGTTAATGTTTAGTTAGAAACCTTTTTCATGCTCAACATACATTAGCATGAAACTTATCATGCTCATAAATGTTAAAATATAAACAATAAAGTGTATCATTACTTTGCAAAACTGTTCAATAATGTCCCCACAAGACCCTGTCAAGGGTGGAGCTTATAATTGACTTGAATATCTGATGAAAGTAAGTAATGGTGCAAAGATCAGGAATCGATACAATCAAGTAACACACCTGACCCAGGATACCAATGGGAAAGTGACAAACTCACAGAAGACACCACAAACGAGAGCCAAGAGGTCAGCCCTTTCCCAGCAGGTGACCACAAAGCACATATAAACAGACGTGCACAAAACATAGCAAACACAAGACAGAACAAAAACATAAAAGATCCACAAAAGAAGTACCGCCTTGGAACGGTCAGTAAAATATTTTACTGGAGGGCTTAAACCGGTTTAACGGCGCCAACCTCACCCTTAATTCAGATGTGGATCAAGACACATAGATATTTGGTTTGCATGAAAGACCCCTAACTTATCAATGCATCATCTCCTTAAACATATAAATCAAGATATAACAAGGAGATAAAGCAAGGATAAGGACTCAACAGTAAATTAAACTGAATACCGGAGCAAAAGAAATCCAACAGGTAAACCCCGGTGGGCCCGACAAACAGCCAAAGCATCAGGCCCCTACCATCTCATCAATAGATAAGTCTTTAAGTCGGAACCATCATAGAGTCTGAAGTCCGACCCACCGGCGTGCAATTAAAGAGGAAAGCAAAGTTGCCAACCGTGATTGGGTTGACTACCAAGCATGCCGTCTGTTGCAATACATTAATGTTATAGCCAATCTTTTTATAATGGGAAATTATTTTAATGAACTGCGCTGAAAAATTATCAGAGCCAACAATCTTCTTCAACTTATACACCAAGTCACCATAGAAATCAGGTTCCGAAAGTCCTTGGCGCAAGAGAGATTTAAGTCTAACTTGGAATTTAGAAATCAAATCATAGTATCGTCTATAAAATTTTGAAAATGTTTTGCGAAGTTTATGATACCGATAGCCTTGTTTAAGAAGTTTCTGAGTTAAAAATTTATTGTGAGTGTTGAAGTCAGCAACATAGCTAGATGCTCTAGCAAAACGAATGAGTTGAGAGATATAGACTCCATAGGATGTAGAACGAGGAACATCACCATCTAAAAATGGGAAATTGACAATTTCAAAATCAAAGTCGTCACGTTTATCATAAATTTTGGTAGAAACAATATCATTAGAAATTGACAAATGCAAGTCTAAAAATGCGGCTTCGGTATCAGAGGCATTGGCTTTATTTAGTTGGAGCTCTGAAGGGTATATTTGACTAACCATATTGTCAAAATAAACATTATTAATATTTAAAATATCGTCCAAATATCTGGAAGTAGTGTTAAACGCATCAATAACATCAGCCTGCTTATCATCAGAAAGAGACATCATAAAGTCCCTTTCATTACAAAACAGGAATAAATCTGCAACCAGGGGAGCACAATTAGTGCCCATAGGAATCCCAACAACTTGTCTATAGAGCTTGGTGCCAAATCGAATAAAAATGTTGTCCAACAAAAAGGTCAGCGCATCACATACATTTTGACACGACCATGCATGATATTTTTTAGGTTTTTCTGAAGTAAAGAATGCATTTCTGTCACTACATGCAAGGTAAGGAGAGCCTTCTCTCTGGAAGGTATTTTCAATAAGATCAATAAGTTTATCTTTAATTAAATTATGAGGTAAAGTAGTGTAAAGAGTAGAAAAATCATAAGTAGACAAACTGGTCGCATTGAAATCTCTAGCTTTAAGTTTATCTAAAATTTCACCTGAATTTTTAATCGACCAAAATAGGTTTTTACCGGATCTCTCATATACCTTTTCACAATATTTGATAACATGTTTTTTAACAGCTGTAAGACACGAGGTTAACAATTTAGAAAGTTCTGTTGTCGTACAAGAACTAGAATTTGCAATAAATCTTGCTTTATAGGGTTTTTTATGGAGTTTAGGTAACCAGTACAACGTAGGAACTTTGTCTTGATTTTCTTTAGCTTTGACACCAAAATGTAGGGCTGTATGACAACCATGCCCATCAACAATTACCCTTTCACTTAAAGAAGGCTGCAGTTTATAGGCATTAGTGTCAACAAGCTCACGCTTAAGAGTATTAATATAATACAATCGTCAAACAACTACAACATTGTTAGCAGCTTTATCTGCTGGAACCAAAACATAGTTCATATGAAAATCCTGGATACCTCGTTTAAGATGATGAAAAGAAGATTTAGGTTTAGGGGGCAAAAGATGTGTATTACGAGAGTAAAATGAAATACGAGTATCAATAATTTTAAAAATGTTAATCTTCCATTCCTTCAAAGCATCAGGTTCAACATTTTTCCGTTTGCACCAACGATTACTGAAGTCATTTAAAGAAGCAGCGATCTCTCTACGGCATTTAGAGAAATCAATATTAGAGGGAAATCTATATTTAGGACCTTTAGAAATGATATTGCGAACTCTAGCGTCAGGAATGACATTTAGATTACCTGTAATAACATGCCCTGCAGAGGGATATAAATAATTTGAATTTTTACAATCTCAGGAGGCAGGAGTATTGGAATCTATATCTAAATCATTTACAATTTTATTAAAGTTAAATATCGTAGACCTTATTGGTTTGTTATATTTATAACAAATGATAGGAGTTTCAGAATTATTAAAGTAATTTGGAATAGATGAAATCACTGAATTATCCTTGAAGATACTATGTAAATCAATAAACTCAATACCTTTGTTAATGAATGGAATTTTGATAAAATGTCGTTTATGATTGACCTCAGAATCGATATAAGGACAAAGGAAATGTTGAACATAACACCTTGTAAGGAGTGCTGCTTTATATAATTTGTTTGCTCTATCATAAAGTTTATTAGCCTCTAACTCTAAATTGCGTAAAACTGAGATAGGCAAGGAACTTAAAAATGAAAATAAGCCATGTCGACCATGATTAGTTAAAGCCAAAGAAAGATCCTTTAGAGAAGTATTTAAGCGTTTTTCAGTACAAATATTGCGCTTAATGTTGCCATTTTTACGTTTACCATGAGATCTACTTTTACGTTTTTTACATTCCAAAACAGAAAAAAACATCAAAATCTGGCATTTTAGAAATGTTGCCTTCATGGTATATATTATCATTAAAGCCTAAAGGAAAAGGTGATTGCAAAAATTTAATCCATTTAAGTTCAGTTTCATGTCTCTTAATATTTTTTAATCTAGTTGATGAATTTGGATCATATATAATTTTTTCAACCGGCTGAATTACAATTTTACTAGGTGAATGACCATTATTTTTGAAATGGCAATAAAGAAATGTGTCAAATTTTTTAGGCTTTTTCATTTTACGAAAGTGCTCACGAAACATAGTCTTGAGGGATCGGCCAGTTTGTCCAACATATTGCATTCCACAGTTAGTTTCTGTTCAAGTTATAACATAAATCAGATCCGATGAAGTTCAGTCCAAATCATTATTATTAATTATGGAAAATTTTCTACCATTTACAGATGATGTAATGGTAGTTTTAGTACATAAATGTGTGCAACAGAAACACCTCTTGGCATTGCACTTAGAAACATTAGGATACATTCCGCGTCTTTTGAATGCATTAAATGGTTTAGTATACTTCCTGATAATAGGTGACCCAAGAGGAGATAACCTAATGGTAGGAAGCATATCCCGAAAATTGTTAACTGAACTAGGAATACGAACAGAGGACGCCGAATGTAAACTAATGGGAGATAAATGTAATTTTGTTATTTTCGTTCTAATCATTAAAAGTTGTGTGGGTAAGTACCATCCCAAGACAAGCAATCAACACACCGGTTATTAAAATGATAAGCCAGTATAATATGAGTCCTTAAAAGCAAAGGAAGGTATAACAAATGCAAGCGATAATCCAAATGGCTAATACAAGTCCACAGGTATATAGAAAGAAGACGTTATACAACGGGGTATGAAAATCGGTCATCTAGTGATCTTAAATGCGGTACAAGACATAGAGGATATCCAGGGACAGGAATAATGGAAGGAGATTGTACACACAATCCTGAGGATTGGAAAAATAAGAGCATTAAATGAAAGTGCGGGGAGACTTTTTAGGGCCGCCACGCAGCACAGACAAAACAACTCTGATAATAAAAGTAAGTAATGGTGCAAAGATCAGGAATCGATACAATCAAGTAACACACCTGACCCAGGATACCAATGGGAAAGTGACAAACACACAGAAGACACCACAAACGAGAGCCAAGAGGTCAGCCCTTTCCCAGCAGGTGACCACAAAGCACATATAAACAGACGTGCACAAAACATAGCAAACACAAGACAGAAACCGGTTTAACGGCGCCAACCTCACCCTTAATTCAGATGTGGATCAAGACACATAGATATTTGGTTTGCATGAAAGACCCCTAACTTATCAATGCATCATCTCCTAAAACATATAAATCAAGATATAACAAGGAGATAAAGCAAGGATAAGGACTCAACAGTAAATTAAACTGAATACCGGAGCAAAAGAAATCCAACAGGTAAACCCCGGTGGGCCCGACAAACAGCCAAAGCATCAGGCCCCTACCATCTCATCAATAGATAAGTCTTTAAGTCGGAACCATCATAGAGTCTGAAGTCCGACCCACCGGCGTGCAATTAAAGAGGAAAGCAAAGTTGCCAACCGTGATTGGGTTGACTACCAAGCATGCCGTCTGTTGCAATACATTAATGTTATAGCCAATCTTTTTATAATGGGAAATTATTTAATGAACTGCGCTGAAAAATTATCAGAGCCAACATTAAATCGTGATTGTTTCATTGGTCATGATACAAGAATGTTATTGTACAATACTCGTGAATATACAAATATTCCCTCTTATAGCTGGAAACTCGACTTCGACTCGTCCCGCCTACAAGAGGGAACATTTGTATATACACTCGTAAAATTGTACAATAAAGCTAACTTGTTCGCATTTTAACATCCATCAGCATAACAAACACAGCACTTTTATGTAGCTACAGTTTAATGCTTGTGAAAGATAGTTCAGCCAAGTCATGGTATTTATCGCATACGCGACTGGATAAATCTTAAACCATTCATTTACAGCTTTCAAGTGGGGCAAGACGCCTTTGCATCTCGGCCTGTGTATTCACCCATGGTCCAAAGCTACATTTGTATCAATCCCATCCATTCTCATCCTAAGCGAAACAAATACAATGTATAGGTTTTAACAGATTTTCATGCACAACCAATTAGCATGATATCTATCATGCTCATGTATGTCAAATGCCCTTAATGTTGGCATTCAAACATCAATCAGCATAACAAACACAACATGAGAAATCCTGAACAACAGAAAAGCTTTCATCTTTTAGTATTTTTGCTTTTTTTGAGTAATTTCAATCTCATGCCCCAGCGAAATGAGAATGAAAAATCCCTACAAGCCCGGGGTCTTGTTGCTTGTTTGATTGTGTAAGAACCTAGGTATTTGTCAAATTCCTACTTTGATATTTGATAAGCAGGAAAAGCAGAAAAAAGCTCAGGCGAGATTGGACATTTGCGCACTCTCGACCCGCATGATAATATGTATTTTCATGTGTTTTTGATAATTCTATGCGACGTATCGCATATGCGCAAAGTACTAGAATAGGCCTACCATCTGAGTCATCCAGAAAGGCTAGATCCCTCTATTTTGGTTAATGCAAGTCTGTATGGTCTGCTTACCAGCGGTCTAGGCTCTGAAGATCCTGTACATTTGCGCAGGCTCTTCTGAGCCCTCGCTGCTTGTATACCCGTTTATGAAGTTATTAGCCTCTACACGAGAATGCGAACAACAGAAACGTAGATCAGTCTGCGCATCTGCGCAGTCGCACCAGCACCCCTGTTGTTCGCTTTCTCGAAAGCATATCGGCCTCGTCGAAACAAAACCCTGCTTCGGGGTTCCGATAAAAAGAGACTTATACCAGTCTCCCCAGCTACTGAGACTAGCTACAAAAATTGAAATTTTGCTCGTAGCAAATTTAGATATCATAGTTTCTACAAAGCGACTGAAAGCAAAGGCGCTGATCAGGCTGGTCTATGCCTTTGTTGTTCGAAAACCCCCAAAGACAGGTTTTCTCACGTCGAGACCCATATTATGCCAGCCTGCTACATGAAATATTTCTATATTTAAGCCAGTCTCTGTATTCGAGCAGACTGGTATGAGTCTCTCTCGGCCACAAACCCTTAGGTCCTCCCACGTCGTAGGCAAAATCTCGAAGACACTATAGGAAGAGTTTCTGAGATGAATAATAAGACACCTTTCTCCAAAATATACATGTGCAGCTACCTAGTGAGGTTTCAAATCCTCGTTCATGCCCGACTCAACCGAGCACGAAATTTCAACCGCCCACATAAAATAAGCTATCGACAAACAAGAAGAAAGAAGTAGGTAAATGCAGTGGTTTGGTCAGTGCACACTCAATATTTATCTATCAGAGTGTGTGTGTTTTTATTCTACTGATAAGCCATCTCAGGAGGAGATATGTTATACATGACCTATCCAGCCTTGCCTTACAAATTCTTCTTGTACACAGAGTGAAAGATTAGAATTACTTGCGGAGTATTTGAGAGGAAATGGCGTCCATTTAATACACTGCCTAAAAGTTGCAAGTAAACTTTTTTACTCTTCTTTGCATGCTGGTTATTTCGCATTTTTTTGTCGTTGTCATGTGTTTTTATTCATTGTTCCTTTCAGAAACACCAGAGTGTTAAAAAGCCATCAAGGTTGTGTTTGGGTTCAGACCGTTCAGATCATATAAGCTCGTAGAATACAGAGATCAGTCTAGCGTCTGTCTGTAGAAGAAAGCTTAGTTGAAACTCGCTTTTCTTACTTGAAACTCTCTTTTCTAACTCGAAACTCACTTTTCTCACTCAAAACTCACTTTTCTTACTCGAAACTCACTTTTCTTACCCGAAACTCGCTTTTCTTACTCAAAACTCGCTTTTCTTACTCAAAACGTACTCCTCGAAAAATAGAACTCAGTAAAAGTCAGCAGTGGGAGCGCAGTGGCTCAATGGTGGAGTGCTTGGCTTGAGACTGAAGGGCTTCACTGCGTTGTGTCATTGAGCAAGACACATTAATCCTAGCTTAGTACTGGTTCAACCAAGGAAGACCCGCCCCTACATAACTGAAAGATTGTTGATGGAACATAAAAATAATCAAATTCAGCGTGATCTGTAATATACTTCTTTAGGATATGCAACATTTTCATTTCATTCAACAATTTCCACACCGCGTAGGCGGCGGCTGGGAATACACTCATTTATCTCAAAGCTGCATTTCAAATCGAAAAAACAACGACAAAAAAGATTTTGATCACAAGTATTTTTTATTTATAACATAACATCGATCTATAAAATATGCTAGATCGGAAATCAGTGACGTTTATGGTCACTACAGGATACTCAACTTGAGACGGTTCTTTTGAGTACCCACAAAATATGTTTTGGTTGAGAAATAAAAAATTCAATACCCACTATTTAATGTATCTTTTAATATAACCAAACTTTCAATATTCTAGCTAGCCTATTTTGCAGACTTGCTTGAATCTTTCGGGGAATCCAGCCCGGACCCAAATCAGGTCCCAGAAAAAGTCAAGCCTAACCTGGTTCCAAACTGTATGACTCTCTGGTGGTAATCGCGACACAGTTTTTCGTAAAACAATGATTAAGAAATGACAAAAATGCAAAATTACCAGGTTATGCATTTTTAAATGGGATTATCACAGCTGGAGTGCTAGACTGGCATCATACATGTCAACAGCAATAGTAATATATGTGCACATACATATATAAAAACCTGCACTTCCTCTGTAAAAATTCTCACTCTCATTTACTGGTAAACGAAGACAAAACTTCTCGCATTTTAGTTCTTTAGTGAGCAGATTCTTGTCATGGCATCAGACAAGGACGTGCCTTCAATAATCTTGTTAATTGGCGAGAGACATTTAACAATGCCATTTTTAGATGAATTGTTATTTCAATTTCTCAACTATTTGAAATTAGTTGATATATATTAAAGGACAGATGAAATGGGAAAACCCAGCCAGCATGCAGTGTCGGGACACCATCGGCCCTCCAGCAAAACGCCATTTAAATAGCGTTTCGCTGGTGGACCGATAGTGGTCCGCTTTTCGATGTTTACTGGGAACAGACTGAGTTTGAAGACATTTAACGAGAAACCTTTGTTTGGTTTCTCAAAAACTACCCTGATGATTGATCTGGGGGACAATAGGTATGATATTTATTGTGAATTGTCTGCTAATGATTCATATGGAATATTATGCCTTATTTTTCTTAAATGAAATATCAAGCAAGCATTATTTTCTCGCCGCAAATTTTTTCATCTGCTGCAGTATTTAATAGCCAAACGAGCTTAAAGGGAATATTCCGGCCCTATTAATATTTATCTTGATCAAAAATAAATTCCTCATTAATTACTAATTTATTTTTACCAGTCTGCTTCTTCATCAGCTAAGGTGATTAAAAGCAAGTTTATTTCCCATAAAACCAATAACTGGCTGCTGACATGTTTTCCCTCATGGTTGCCAATTAGCTTGCATTCGAGCGTCTGGTCACCTCAGTTGTGAGTTAATGGCACCACATCTCAGTGGAGAGAGCTTATAATTAGGCTGTGCTTCCATTCAATTATTTCATTGAGTAATAATGGCTTCAAGTGATAAGAATGAGAATTACTTTAGACAGGGGATACCTTACATTTTTGCACTACAGAAATAAGCAGTCTGGTTCAGAGCCCCTAAGTAAGTAATTGTTAATAGCATTAATTGAAATTGTAACATTTAGCTCTGTTATAATATCTTCTACTTTGCAAACATTTTGAACCCAGATCAGGCCCACCAAAATGATCAGGATCCAAACTGTTTGGTGCTCTGATAGCATTCCTGAAAATAGTTTTTTGGAAAAGTGATTTCTAAAAGAAAAAGGCAGACAATTAAAACATTCAAAATAATCCTGTATTCGCAAAGAGTACATGTATTTGCATTGTTTAATGCCATAATTTTTATCATTCCTATTATCATTTCCATAATTCTGAGCAAATTCTTGAAAATTCAAACCAAGTCCAATTTATTAGGTCCAATCGCACAAAATGGCTTGCAAGCCTAACAGATTCGTATCAGTTTAAGCATTGATCCATGCAGACAGCAAAGACTCTGACCATACAGTGTCTATATCCAGGCTGATCTGAGTCTCGGCTGTTTGTTCATGAATTCGCCAATTCTTGCCAGAGTCCTCGAAGCTTGGATACTTTAGCTACCCTGTATGTTGCTGTGAAAAATCTGATCAGACTATAATCAAACGCAAATGCGGTGCTTGATGCTCATACCATTTTACTTTAAACCTGTTTGTGTCGTTTGCTGATAGGCTTTTTAAAAAAAATTGATAAGAGGTCTGACATATCGTCGAGCCTGATCTGGATCCAAACTGTTTGACACTTTGATGATCTTTCCAAACAGTTTGGAAATTGATCAGACCGAACATTATACACTGACTGTAATTAACCTTCTTGACCTGATAACTGCACCTTCAGTAGTGCTGCCTGAGGAATTCATCTCGGAGTATTCAAGTGATTAATGGCGATCCCCTGTGGCATGTAATAGCAAATAATTATGGGCTAATTGGAGCAGTTTCAACAAAATTAATGGTCAAATGGCTCCCAGTATACTGTTAGCTCAAGAATAAATGTATATCAAAAAAAGTCGGAATTATCACTTTAAAATGTTTCATGTGAAGCATCTGGAGACAATTCAATGCTATATCGAGCATTTTTTTCATAAAGAAAATGCAAAAAAAATAATATAGGCGGCTGCAGTAATAATTGGCGAACAACTCTTTGCCTGCTGGGCAACTTTTCATTTTACCATAAGTTTTTGTCGTCTGCCAATTATTTCTAAAATCAGGAACTACCGTCAGATTGTCAAACAGCTTATTTGAAGAAAAGGTTGCGTCTGATCAGGGTCAAAACGGTTTATTTCAGATAAATACTTTGTAGCTACGTATAGGCAATAACGCATGTGCGTACACATTTGGACAAAACATATAGGTGAAGATTCTATCACAATTCTGATGGATTCTTGATATTTTATGTGTACAAAACGTGTAAGTAGCCTAAATCGAATGGTCAAATTTAATTATGTATTAACACTTTCTTGACAGACAGAATCTTCCACCCAGCTTAATACAACTATTGCTTGGGTGGTCAATTGCTTACAGGGTAAATTAAAAGATTTCTAAAAGTCCATATGTTGATAACCGCTTGTCAGAAATGCATTCATACTTGCACCATGGATACTTTAAACGTGTAGGTAGACTTATAAAGTCTGATGAGATGGGTTTTAATTTAATTTAATTTAATGCTTTATTTATTTTACAAGGATTCCAAACAGCCCTGGGGCTACTAGTTGGTCTCCTTACATGTAACAATTTACAGACATTTATGACAATAAAGACAACATACATATATACATAATACATAATGACATACAGACAGACATTCGCACAGACAGACATACAAACACAGAGACACATAGACAGACAGACACATAGATAGACAGACAGACAGACAGACAGGCAGAGAAACAGACAGACAGACAGACAGACACACACACAGACAAGCAGATGGACAGACAAACAGACAAATACAAACAAGAGAAAGTAAAAGTGTAGGGAAAGGAAAAAAGAGCAGTCACCCCATGTTGAAGCAGTAAATAAAAGAACAAGTGTGCGTAATCCTACGTTGCCCCAATAGTGCCAATAACGCGTTTTTAAGGTATTTAACAAAGTTAGCAATGCTGACACAACCATACACGCACACAGGTAAGAAGATAATGACCAGGGCTCGGAATTACAATGCCTCCATAGAGTCAAGGAAGACCCAAGTTAAGCATAGATCCTTCAGGACGCGAAGAACCAAAATCAAAATAGATTTAACTTTTCTGAATCTTTGACCACAAATACCGCATCGACCCAGGCAATTTATTTTGCATTTAATATACCATGTTGAAATATCAAAACTTAACCCAAGAAAGGAGGCATTGTAATTCCGGGCCCAGGACGGAGATTCCTCAGCAGTACCCAGAACTCGTATATTTATACGAACGAGGAGTTAAATATCTGTTGAGGTGTCAAACATATCTTCAAAAGTACTAAACCGCTGTGTTGAGTCTATATATTTGAACACCTCATCAAAAATCGAAGTATTTTCTTCATATGAAGCATCTTCGGAGCCTTCTAGTAAAATTGTACATATATGATCAGGCATTAATATGATAAATGTGTTGTAATTTACGTTTGGAAATAGCTTACGTGATAAACTTTCGAACAATACGCGTCTTTCGTTGTTGTATCTGGGACAACTAAGAAAATAATGCGCTGCAGATTCCGGGGTTCTTCCACATTCGGGATTTGAACAACTGGGGGAGTCTATAAGATTATAGTGATGCAAATGTGAATTTAAGTGGCTAAGACCTAGACGTATTCTACAATGATTCACTTTACTGAGGCCGTGGCCATGACAATACAATTTGTTTTGAACCAGTGGCTCATATAAGGATTTAACTTTGGTTTTAAAAATAGTCAACGACTGTGATTGCTTTATGCTATTTGCTAAGTTATTCCAATCTCGAATTGTTTTTTGGAAAAAAAGATTTGGAAAACGATTCCCTATGTATAGTTGGTACGAGGAAGGAGTTATTTCTTCGGAGCAGATAATTGTTTGTATTATGCGATGTTAAGTTACATAAACGTTTTAGGTATTGAGGGGCCAAATTATTTAGTATTTTATAAAATAAAACAAGCCTGTGATTTGTTCTCCTGTTTGCCAACTTTGACCACCCTAATTCTTTTAATACTTTTTCATTACTAGTGATTCTAAAAGCACCAGTGCATAATAAACTGGCTTTCCTTTGTAGTTTGTCAAGTCGTTGGCTTTCATACATGGTACAAGAATCATAAATTACATCACAATAATCAAGTAATGGACATATCATGCTTTTATATAGCTTATCAAGACAGCTTCTTGGAAGGATATGTTTTGACCTTCGCATAATTGAGAGTCTTTTTTCGGCTTTAGCCAGTATTTCATTTATATGGTAAGACCAAGACATTGTCTAAAAGTCCATATGTTGATAACCGCTTGTCAGAAATGCATTCATACTTGCACCATGGATACTTTAAACGTGTAGGTAGACTTATAAAGTCTGATGAGATGGGTTTTTTGCAAATACATTTTCGCTCTTATTGATCTATTTCTTCCTCTCAATACTTTTTTTATCTTCAGCTAGAGGTCAAAATCTAGTACATATCCAAAAGATAGGATTTTTGCATTAAAGTTTTCTAGAAGTCCTTATTTTGACAACCACATGTCAGAAAACATTCATACGCTTGTAGGGTAAGCTATCATTAAACGACATCAGACCCCAGGGTCCATGCCGGGTGGTGGGGGCTCGTGGTCCATCCGTCCACCTCGCATCGTGTCTGGTGCATCTATATTCTTTGAGGAAAGAATCCCAAATTTGGGATGTGGTTACATCCTGGGTTGGCGGAGTGTCGCGTACCATTTTCAGGTCACTGTGACCTTGAGCTCTGACCTAGTTTTTAGCTCACCTGAGCCGAAGGCTCTAGGTGAGCTATTGTGATTGGTCTTCGTCCGTCGTGCGTCCGTCTGTCCGTAAACTTTCTATTTAAACGACATCTCCTCCTAAACCACTGGTCAAAATTTCATATATCTTCAAGGCGGTACTTCTTTTGTGGATCTTTTATGGTTTTTTTCTGTCTTGTGTTTGCTATACCTTTGCGCGCAACTGTTTATATGTGCCTGGTTGTCACCTGCTGGGAAAGTGCTGACCTCTTGGCTCTCGTTTGTGGTGTCAAACTGTGAGTTTGTCACTTTTCCATTGGTATCCTGGGTCAGGTGTGGTACTTGATTGTATCGATTCCTGAATTTTGCACCCTTACTTACTTTCATATGAATGTTCCCCATGATGCCCTCTTTTTAAATTGCACAAATGGTTCCGCTCCACCAAACAATGGGGCTGCCAGAGCTCCAGAAAGGATTTTTTAAAATGATATCTCCTGAACCACTGGTCCAAATTCAAAATAATTTCACAGAATTGTTCCTCTTGATACCCTCTACCAAACTTGCACAAATGGTTCTGCTCCGCTGAACAAATGGACCACCAGAGCCCCAGATAAGAAATATCTTTAAAAGACATCTCCTCCGGAACCATTTGTCCAAATTCAAAATAATTTCACAGAATTGTTCCTCATAATACCCTCTAGAAAGTTGCACAAACGGTTCCGCTCCGCTGAACAGAGGGGCAGCCAGAGCTCCAGATAAGAAATATCTTTTAACTACATCTCGTCCTAAACCACTTGTCCAAACTTCATATAACTTCACATGAATGTTTCCCATAACGCCCTCTTTCAAAATTGCACAAATGGTTCTGCTCCATGGAACAGGAGGGCTGCCAGAGCTCCAGATAAGAAATCTTTTAAATGACATTTCCTCCTGAACCACTGGTGCAAATTCAAAATGATTATACAAAATTGGTTTCTCTTGATACCCTCTACCAAAATTGCACAAATGGTTCTGCTCTGCTGAACAAAATGGCTGCCAGAGCTCCAGATAAGAAATATCTTTAAAAGACACCTCCTTCTGAACCACTGGTCCAAACTAAAAGTTATTTCACAGAATTGTTACTTATGATGCCTTCTACCAAAATTGCACAAATGGTTACTCTCCACTGAACAATGGGGCTGCCAGAGCTCTAGATAAAATGTCTTTTAATGACATTACCTCTTGAACCACTGGTTCAAATTCAAATAATGTCAAAGAAATGTTCCTCATGATGCCCTCTACCAAAATTGCAGAAATAGTTTTGCTCAGTGGAAAAAGGGTTGGCAGAGCTACAGATAAGAAATATCTTCAAATGAAATCTCCTGAACCACTGGTCCAAAATCAAAATAATTTCACAGAAATTGTCTCAAGTTGCCCTCTACCAAAATCGATTAGAATGTTCAGCTTGGCAGAACAACATGGCTTCCAGAGCTAAAATTAGAAATATCTTTAAATCATATAATATCTCCTTAGCCACAGGCCAATACATCAGCTACTCATGTGCATGGACTCAGGTGAGCGATCCAGGGCCCTTGGGCCCTCGTGTTTTAAATAATTGTGTCTAGTGCATACCTCTTATATTCTTTGAGGTAGGAATTCAAAATTTGGTGTGTGAATGCGTCTGGAGATGGTGGAGTGTCACATACCATTTTCAGGTCACTGTGACCTTGAACTGTTCTAGTTTAAGAATAATGATATCCGGAGCATATATCTTACATTATCTAAGGTAGGGATCCCAAATTTGGTGTGTGGATGTATATTGGTATGACGGAGTGTCGTGTACCATTTATGGGTTACTCTGAACTTGACCTCTGACCTAGTTTTTTTTTAATAATCTTGTCTGGAGCATATCTCTTATATTATTTGAGGGAGGAATCCCAATTTCGTTGTGCAGATGCAGGATAGAGTGATGTATACCGTCCTTGGGTCAATATGACCTTGACCTCTGACCAAGTTTCGAGAATTGTCATGAATTTTGGTGCATATCTTCTATTCTCTTTGAGGTAGGAATTTCTACTGTGGTGTGAGTGTCATATACCCTTTCAGGACACTGTGAACGTGATCTTTATCTATGACCAAGTTTTAAGAATGATATTGTCCCGAGCATATAGCTTACATTATTTAAGGTATGAATCCCAAATTTGGTGTGGTGATGTATATTGGTATGGCGGAGTGTCGTGTACCATTTACGGGTCACTCTGAACTTGACCTCTGACATAGTTTTTAAAATAATCCTGCCTGGAGCATATCTCTTTTATTATTTGAGGGAGGAATCTCAATTTCGTTGTACAGATCAGTGAATGCGTCTTGGGATGGTGGAGTGTCACATACCATTTTCTTGTCACTGTGACCTTGAACTGACCTAGTTTAAGAATAATGATATCCATAGCATATATCTTACATTATTTAAGGTAGGAATCCCAAATTTGGTGTGTGGATGTATATTGGTATGGCGGAGTGTTCTGTACCATTTAAGGGTCACTCTGAACTTGACCTCTGACCTAGTTTTAAAAAAAAATCCTGTCTGGAACATAACTCTTATATTATTTGAGGGAGATATCCCAATCTCGTTGTGCAGATGCATGATAGAGTGATGTATGCCGTCCTTGGGTCAATGTGGCCTTGACCTCTGACCAAGTTTCTAGAATTTTCCCACAACAAAAATCCGCCGCACTGCTTTTAGATCGATTATCACAATTTTTGCCCAGGCCAGATCGCCAGAAAACAGCTCTGACAACGTTTTTTTAGTCCTGAACATATTTCACAGTTTTACAGTGGTGTTTATCAATGGTTTTTCAAAACTATAATTTGCAAGGTTACAGAGGGGGTCCAGGGGTCCAACATTTCCATGGGGTCCCAAATGCTGATTTCTATAGAAACCCTTATAACTTACGTTTTTTCAGAGGGGGGGCATTTTATTGCGTCTGCGAACATCAAAGTTATGGGCCAAATATTGCATCCGTAGCAAATTGGGTTTGCCAAGATAGTTCAAAGCGCTACGAACTTTTCTTAAAAAGCTACTGCTTGCTACGGTACATGAGTATTGCAGCAAGTGAAAAGAAGCACAAGAGCACTATGAGCTTATAGGCAGCAGAAGAATGCCAAAATAGACCAACAACAACAACAACAATTACAACAACAACAACAAACGCCAGGATGAATCCACTTCCTGAAATTAGAGAAGTCTCACGTGCTATTAAAACACCCCATTAAATTGTTTTCCCCATCTATAATGCAGGTAGTGATTATTTCCCTCTGTTTCCCACGGGTGCCTAGACTTACCGAAACGAAACCGAAATACTGGAACGAAACCGAAATACCTGAACTAAACATTAACATAATAGGGAAACATATACAGGTGCCTAAATGACTTATGGATAATGCAAATGCTTTTGTTTCATAATAATGTATTGATGATGAGTATTTTTGAATTTATACGCACCTTTTAGAGGTTAACAATAATGACAGAAAGAAAATATATCACTATTTCGGAAAGCTTTAAATTAACGAAATGCAAATGAGTGTCAATTAGCATGGATTGTTTTACTTTTTTAAAAAAAATATAAGATAATTGTGTATAGATATATTTGAATTAAGAGGAAGCTGTTTATATCTGTACTAATTTAAGAAAGGGGATATGGGTGATTGGTTGAAAGCAGTTGAATTACCAAAACGCACTTTGAGCAAATTACCAAAACGCACTTTGAGATCCATTGAAAGTAGTTGAATTACAGAAACGCACTTCGTATTTACGTTTTCTTGAGATTTGAGACGGGTTTGTTTGTATGATTCACAGAAATTAACTCATCTCAAAATAAATTATAAAAAAAGATAAAGATTAAAAGTCAACAGAGAAAGTTCAATATGTCATAACAGAAAGCATTTGAATTACCGAAACGGAACTGTATGCTAAACATGATTAAATTGCTATTTCTATATATATTATTATTATTATTATTATTTTTATATTTTTATTATTTAATTTTGTATATAAAATAAATCTTCGTTTAAAGAAGTAGCTGCCTTATGAAAGAAGATATAGATGACCCATTTGAATTACCGAAATGCATTTTGAGTGATTTACCGAAGCACACTTTTAAGCCTCATTGCAAGTAGTTGAATTACCAAAATGCACAAGATAAATGTCCACTTGATCTTACTGTAAAGTGTAAACTGTGAGAAATCAGCCATTGCTTATCGAAGTGTTCATTTTGGCGATTAGGCCAAAAAAATAGTTGTGTTTCAGGTTCCTTGCCAGTTAAAAAAACAGGGTCAGTAAGTAGGATTTTTTTTTTTGCTAACAGTATAAAACAGCTCTTTTCCCTCTTCTCCAAAAAGTACAGGCAATGTCATCAGGCTGTTGATTCTGGTGATATGTACTATGGCAGATCTTTTATAAACAGTGGGAAGCGCAGAGGTCCCAGAGTGCTTCCTAAGGGCACCCCTGACTCAACTGCATCGGGTGCTGATAATAAGTAACCCCATCATAATTGGAGTTTATGCAGTAGGTGGTGGTGGGGGAATTTGCCCAAGGCTTTCAGCTGTGTCTCACAATACCGTCTGTTTTGAAAGTGTGAGTATGCTATGAGTCTCTACGGTGTTTGTGTATATGCTACATGTACTGAATACTATATGCTCTAGCGTCTTGCAGGCAATGGAGTAAAGAGACACTAGTATGCATGTCTCTGGTTTGTTTCTACCCCTCCTTTCTTGAAATCTGCTTAGTGAATTGTCTCTCTTCTCCAAAAAAGTACAGGCAATGTCATCAGGCTGTGGATCTTGGTGATATGTACTATGGCAGATGTTGTTGTTCTAAATTTGTGCACCCTGGCATTACAAACATTGGACTGTCATGTCCCGTCTGGTAACAACAATCGCAATAAATTTATTTTGTTTCAAAGACAGAGGAGACCAGAATATATTATGTGTAAAGTGACTATTTTATTACTATTATTATTATTATTATTATTATAATTATTATTATTATTATATTGTGAATTGAAATAAAAGCCAGTTCTTGTTTTCATAGTGTTTTTTTTTCTCAAAAGCCATTACTTTTACAGTTACTTTAATATTCAATATTTGATCAAGGTTAAATTGTTGTCTTCTGCTTTAGTTTTTACTATTATTTCATAAATCATCACTGATTATCACGATTTGGCTGATGAAGGTGTGAGATGTTCCTATAAAGGAAGGTGACCAAAATAACACATTGTCTAAGCCGAGAAGGATTCTTCAAAATACTTGGCCTGAGCAGACTATGAAAATAACACCATTACAGAGCGCACTGGAAAGGTGAAAATAAGAGAAATTGAGGCCAGAGCTTAAACAATATATGGTTTTCAGGTTGTCTGATAAAGTTTTTTTTCACATTGTTCATTTCTAAATTACTGAAATATGAAATGTCATTTGTTTCCATGGGTAGGTTTTTCCGAAATTTTCACAAATAATTCGGCAAATTTCACAGAAATTAGAGCAATTTTCAGACTGCAAATGCTTCTGAATTATTAATCTAGCCCGAAGGCACGTCCAGTATACAATATTTCTTCATATTTTTCTCTGATTTATCCATTTTTTTGTCAGTTTTCTATCAAATTTGTGATACAAAAAAATCGGATTTTTTTTTTGAAAAAAAAAAAAGTTTAGAGTCGGCCCTGAACTTTTAGGGTCGGTCGGGGAACCGGAAACACAGGTATTTTTATTATTTGCCTAACCTGATAACAAGACGTTTCGCCCCCAAGACGTCCCCCCCCCCCCCTAGTCGTTTCACCTCTATTTATTTTCAACCTTGGTGGTTTCGCACCCATACCCTAGTCGATTCACCCCAATACCATTTCCTCCCTAGGCTGCTATTATCAGAGGCCCCAGGTCTTTAGATAAGCCTGCGTACCAGTAAAACACGACAATATTTGGCAGGATGTGCATTTATTTAAATTCTTGTGCGTATATATCATGTACGAAAATCAAAATGAGCATTGCGCAATTCATGTTTTTACAGAGTGTAATGTGCGAAATGTTATATTTCGTTTCTTTTTACACGTTTGGGAAAAGGTAGAGGAAATTCAAATTGGTTTCCCTTCGGGCATGTTCTTTTAATTACGGAGACATCACAAACAATTCGTAACCACATTCTAAATATAGACCAGTTAGAAATGAAATACATGTTAGTCTCCGGTAAATCAATCAGGGTGGGTAGTCACGTGGTTTTTGCTTGGATACACTGTACGGATGTTCGAATACACTGTACGGACATTCTGATCGAATGTAGGTAGATTTCTCTATGTTTTCTCATCTATACTCAGAAAGTTATACACCATTTTCCAGCCTACGTTTTCCCCTATCAAACGCTACCAGGATAGCATCTTTAAGCTTCTTACTTTGAGTACTAACTCTGTCACAAATGTTGTCCGTACAGCTTATTTCCAAATTCAGGCCCGATCTTCGTGCTAAAAATTTTGTGACAGAGTCTGTACTCAAAGTAAGAAGCTTTATGAGAATATCCTGGCATCGTTAGATCGGGAAAAATGGGGGCTGGAAAATGGTGTATAACTTTCTATGTAAAGATGAAAAAAACACGCAGAAATATCTACTTACTTTTGCTTTAAACATCGGTGTTGAAAGAAGTCCGCCATTTTTCCGTACAGTGTATCCTAACAGAAACCACGTGACTACCCATCCTGATCAATATTGTAGCTTGCAGAAACAATCGAAAACTACAAGTGCGGATCCAGACGGGGGGGGGGGGGGGCGTTTCCGGACCGCCCTGGAAAATCACAAGTTATATGGGTTTCCATAGGGAATAAGCAATTGGAACCCTCCCCCTGAAAAAAGTTGGACCTCCCTGGAAAATGTTAGACACCCTCTGTAACCTTGAAAAATGATAGATTGCTTTGAAATTGACCATTTGACTTTTGTAAAATAAGCTGAGGACTAAGAAAAAAGCCAAAAAAAAAAACGTCAGAGCTTTTTTTTGTCAGACTGACCTGGACCCCCCCCCCCCTGACGAAAATTCCTGGATCTGCTCATGAACCACCGACTTTGTTTTACTTTCCGTTTCACAACACGCTGTCTAAAAAATGCCAGCACAGAAAGTTATAAAAGTACAAGCCATTTAGGCTGGTTTGCTTTCTTTCAAGAAAACACAGTAATTTCTTTTAACATTTCTGAAATCCAGCTGCTTTTTCTTTTTAGAAAGGTGATTAGAGGTGATGGGTGTTGCGAGAAATTGATACACAAAATCCAAACAAGTACTGGCTTATGCAAAAGTCGGTCCTGTTGTGTTTCGGTCTGTCTAATGGTTTATGAGAATAAACTCATTCAGATCAGGTTTTGTTAAACTTTTAAGTAGCTGTGTAGTTCACATCCTATAATATGTTTTGATGATTTCAACTTAACCCCTCACTCACTGACCCCCTCCCAAAGTGTACAAAAATCACCAAAATGGGACACAGAATGCTGCAATTGGCACCTTATTTCCCAAACCCACACCACCATCTCCCAACTGCATGGCCACTTAGCCCAGTCAGTAACGGTTACGTGTCTGGCAACAGATGCGAGTCTGACTGCAGATCCAGGGGTCGCGAGTTCAATCCCTGCCTGGTCCCATACGTTTGTGGAGATTGATTACTGTCATTCTAATCCCTTCTGCTGAATCAAGAAGGATTGTTGTCCGTTACAATCCAAAGTATGTGCACGAACTACTGGTTAACTACTTGTTCAAGCTTGCCCAGGGAAAAAGTGTGGTTAGGTGAACTGATC
The DNA here is from genome assembly GCA_964019695.1 of Loripinus fragilis. Lineage (NCBI taxonomy): Eukaryota > Metazoa > Mollusca > Bivalvia > Lucinida > Lucinidae > Loripinus > Loripinus fragilis. The sequence goes on from OZ026524.1 coordinate 45,704,000, forward strand.
GTCCTGCCATGACCATAGCTGTTGACTTGGGACGAAAAGCAACAAAACAAACAAAATGAAATTCGAATTTATTATCTTTACTTTTTGCTTTCTTGTAAATGAATAGCCTAGGAAAACAAGCAGTAAGCACAGGCTCAATTAATCAGCGTGTTGAGATAGCTTTGTTGTTTCTTTGTGTGTGTTTTTAAGACAAACAGTCAGTACTCCTTAAAATCTCTCGTTACTCCTTTTTTACAAAATGGACGAGTACTGTACTCTTTTGAAAATAAAGCTTATCTAAAGCCCTGCAGGGTTCTAGATAAGAGTGTAATTCAAATTTCTTATTTCTCAACTAAAAACATAAGTTGTGGGTACTCAAAAGAACCGTCTAAATGAAACAATTCTTTTGAGCACCCTACAAATATTCACATTTTTACGCTAAAAAATCGTGTTGACCTATGTATTATGTTGAGTATGGTACAAATGGGTCAAAATTGATATTTTCAGAGAAAGATGGGTATTTGTCTTAGTTTGCTGGCAGTTATGAGCTTGAAGTACCTTTCAAATCAGACAAAGTCACCAGCCACTTCAGCCAGTATAGAAGCTAACAGCGAAGACCTTTACATGTCAATGTCATCCCAAGTCAACAGAAAATCTAGAACTAGGCAAAAAAAGGTTAGTATAATGGGCGATCCTCACTGAATGTGCAGTAAAATCTATTTAAAATGGCCACTCTCAAAAAGATCAAAAATTGGTTTTCAAAACCAATTATTGCTTCATGCAGGTCAAAAGTAATGCAGAATGGGGAGCACATTAAGCTACTATTTGTCATTAAGATCTTTGTTTTGTCTATTTCAGTGGCGGTTTTACTGTAATTCATTACACATTGCAGCACATATAATATATTATCTGGGCCTCGATGTGAGAAAACCTGACATTGTTGTATGCAAACAACAAAGGTGCAGACTAGCCTGATCATCTGCACAGTTTGATCAGCACCTTTGTTATTAGCTTTCTGGAAAGTAAATTGGCTACATGTTCTGTGCCCAAACTTCAAGATTCTAGCTAGTCTGTGTAGCTGAGCAGGCTGGTTTGAGTCTTACATGGTCGCAAATCCTAAACATTGGTTTTCTCTCATTTAGATGGACAGTCAATGAGATAAATCTGCACAGCAATGTCATTCTTTAAATATGCATGAGTAGCTAGTCAATGCTGTGGGTTTAAACCTTCATGAACATCCATATTATGTCACAATATGTGTGAACATCAGGTCCACAAGCTCATCGGCTCAGACTCGTTCGAGCATTTGATGGTCACCTAATGCAATAAATACAAAATTCTTCCAAGTGGGATCAAATGATAAATTATATGGGTGTTAAATGAGCAAATGCCTTAGAATAGTGTAGGTCAGCAGGACTTTAGTTAAGAGTGTGTAACGAAAATTTATTTTTCTTATTTCTCAACCAAAACATATGTTGTGAGTACTCAAAACATCTGTTAAAATTGATGGGTAGTAAAATATTGACTATTTTACGCTGACAATTTTTGCTTATCTAAACCTGTGGGTCTTCCTTTCAATTTTGTAAATATAAGAGGATTTCAGAAAGATTTTATTTAAGAAATAGATCAGATCTAGCAGTGAATTGTTGTGTAATAATTCACTGTTTGGAGGTCAGTTGTCAAGAAGATCAAACCACGAGCATGCAGCACGAGTGATTTATCCTGACCGACAAATATTGAATTATTACACAACAACTCACACACTAGAGCTGATCTATTTCGATTCTAACACACAATAAACGACAAAAACTCATTTGAAGTCTTCAGCTTCATCCAACTTTCCGCCATTGCACTGAAGAATTCCCGCCAATAGTTAGACTACGTCGCATACGTGTACATGTATTTGTAACTTCTTTTAAGCGTAAAAATGACGTTACACAGTCTAACGCCATGAATTACGTCACAAATGACGTCAACTAGCACGCGTTTTCCTGGTGCTTTCAATACTGTGAATTATCGTTTGATATATCACTGTTATTTTTTACAATTTACTCTATAGGCGAGGTGTGTTAGATTTTCATTTTCGCACCTAGATCCTGTGAGAAGCCACAATGTATATTTAATTTTTTGGGGAAAATCACTATTTTCTCTTATGTATATTGGCACGAGTAAAATAATTGACTCTTGGATGTATCACTTATTATAGCAGTGATTCAGTTTGGCGTCACCATCGGACATAGTCCAAAAATATAGTCCTGCCGCAATAATAAGAAACGCGAAAATCTGGAATATTTTTTATTACTTGCATTTTACCAAACATTAAGCACATATCCAGATTTAGAAAATCCTGCAGTGTCAGGAAAAAAATTGTTTGAAGGTTCTACTACCACTGCACTAACCCCTAATCTCTTGGGAATTATAACATTTTTAGGCTTTCTGAAAAGCGGGGGGGGAATTTAAACAGTGTAACAGCCATGTGATGACCTATATAGCTTTACTTAAATTTCTACAGGTAAGTGTCATAAGCATCACACATTTTAACAGCGTGATTGCTTTGTACATACCAGTTTTATTATTTAAGCACTGCCATTCAGTTGAAATTTTTGATTTAATCAGCGTTGACACAGATCCAACTGATCCAATATGATCAAGCTTGTAATTTCAAGCTTGGCCAATTTGATGAAAAACCCGCTTCCTAAGGTTGCTTTTCTAAACGATCAAAACACATTTCTGATTGTCAAATGTCTAAGATTTCCATTTCGTTCAGTCAGATCTGGTTGGCAGTGGATGTCTGAAGGCCTAAACTGTGTGAGATTTCTGTTCAAATTTGTATCATGAAAAATTGGACCCCTGTTACATTTAAATGACGGTATTCAGTTTAATTTACTGTTGAGTCCTTATCCTTGCTTTATCTCCTTGTTATATCTGGATTTATATGTTTTAGGAGATAATGCATTGATAAGTTAGGGGTCTTTCATGCAAACCAAATATATATGTGTCTTGATCCACATCTGAATTAAGGGTGAGGTTGGCGCCGTTAAACCGGTTTAAGCCCTCCAGTAAAATATTTTACTGACCGTTCCAAGGCGGTACTTCTTTTGTGGATCTTTTATGTTTTTGTTCTGTCTTGTGTTTGCTATGTTTTGTGCACGTCTGTTTATATGTGCTTTGTGGTCACCTGCTGGGAAAGGGCTGACCTCTTGGCTCTCGTTTGTGGTGTCTTCTGTGAGTTTGTCACTTTCCCATTGGTATCCTGGGTCAGGTGTGGTACTTGATTGTGTCGATTCCTGATCTTTGCACCATTACTTACTTTCATGTGTTTCCTCGTGACACATCAGTAAACATTTCACTTTATGCACAACCCTGTCTTTGAACATTAAGATACAATTTACTTTACTGTCTTGCATCGTTTCGCATATAAATGGATGGGAGCGCAGTGGCTTAGTGGTAGAGTGCTTGACTTGTGACCGAGTGGCCGCGGGTTCGAGCCTCACCGGCGTCACTGCGTTGTGGTCCTTGAGCAAGACACAAGATCCTAGCTCAGTTATGGTTTAACCCAGGAAGACCCATCCCTGTTTAACTGAAAGATTGTTGATGGGACGTAAAGAATCAAATCAAACAAACAAACAAAAGCCTATAAATAGTAACAATTCAGGTGTAGCGTTTTCACTTTGTTCCGTATATAACCTACACGGCGATCACTGACCTGAAACGTCATCAAATTATTTAGTCAACCGTTGCATATTATTAATAAACTGGGTCAGTTTATGTCCATTCTACCAACAGTTATACTCCCCCGTCTAAAAGAACGAAAAATATTCGGAAATTCCATCTAATTACAGAAAAAACGCAGCAAAAACATCAGGTTGAAAATTTTGTCAAAAAATACTGCAGCTTTTTCTACCCGGATAACGAAAATATCAAGAGAAAATAACGTGAGAAGATGCAATTTAAGTCGTATTTTCGCGTTATTAATGCGGCAGTACTATAATTCCAGATGTCTGAGAGTTTACTGACCAGTTTGGACAGTTTGTCCGAGGCGATTTTCGGAAACGCACACTGTATAGTAATGCACTGTGATGCAGTATTATTTTTGTTTTCAAAAACGATCGATGATTGGCCAAATTTCTGTATGCTTCAGACTGGTTTGACTTATTTTACCCCGCAAATGCTTATTCACTAAAGCAAACTAGTCATAGTGTTTTGTTACGTTGTGCCTGATTGGTCTTTTGCATCCTTAGTTTACTTCCCTTGATTTTATCTCGAAGCAGAAAGCATGTTTGCCTTGGCATTTACCGATAAAATGACTAAAAACCTTAACTGCCACCAAGACATAACAGGAACTCAAGTTTTTTATGCCCCAAAACAGTTTGTCCGCTCCATCATTACCTGAACAGTAATTTTCCATGGCTAACGAGTCGTACAGCGGCCACAAAAAGCAGCAATAAACAGTACCCCACCCACTTCCACCTATCAACAAGCTCCAGTCTCCTCATGAAATAAAAAGCCAGACAATCAATCAGGCCGCACTTACCATCCGTAATGGTAGCAAAACTACCCCTGGTTTCAATTTGAGAAGGAGATGGCAATTTCCGTTTATGGTGGTAAAAATGAATGTTAATGAATGTCCTAAAAATATTCTAAATGTCCGAACAATATTGGGGCTGTTTGGACAAAATGTCCAAAGTAAATTTCAGTCCAGCTGAAACCCTGTATAGTACACATTATTTGTTTGTAATTTATTTTTAGCATGTGCCACTAATTTTAAATAGCTGTGGTATAAACTTTGGTAATGTGTTTAAGAGGCTCAGGCCTTAAGTTAAGAGTTCATACCAAAAAAAAAAAGAATTTTCTTATTTCTCAAACAAAACATATATTGTGGGTGCTCAAAGAAACCGTCTCATTGAGACCATTCTTTTTAGCACCCAAAACATTTGTTAAAATTGATGGGTTTAAAAATATTTACAATTTTTTGCTCAAAAATTTTGTTTATCGAAACCTATGAGGCTCCCTTTACTTTCAGAAATTCAACAGGCACTGAAGTACCAGCCATTACATTTGGACAGACTGGATCCAGCGTTTATACTTGTCCTACATCACCATATGTTTTTGTAAATTCAATAATTGACATTGGAAACAGTCAACATTTCTATTCATCCTACAGCATAAGGGCTTAAAGGCACTCGCCATGGCAAGCGGACAAGTGTGTTTTCGGCGGCTGCTCAGGTCATCCAGGAAGGACAGGTTTACCAGGTGACAGCAGAATACCCTGCACACCATATTTAAAGATCAAGGTCGTCGGAAAGTCTGAGTAGTTTAGCTCCATGGGAGACACAACAATATTTGAATAACAGTCAGTTCCAGCCAGCAAACCCTTTAAAATTTTCTATAACTGCGCTATATTCCTCGCTGTTTACTTCCAAATTCTATGACTCAAAGAAAACTGACTCAGAGCTTAGTGCACTTAAGTTTTTGGGAAACAGAAGAGCTGACACCAGCTTAGTGATTAGATTAGCAATGCTTTTAAGTAAAAAAATGTTAATATTTTCTTTCCCATCAGTTTTAACAGCCGTTTTTTGTCTCATTGTGACGGTTCTTTTGAGTACCCACAACATATGTTTTGGTTGAGAAATAAATATAAAAAAATATATTCACACTCTTATCTGGAGGTCTGTTTGATGCATATACTATATTAACCCTCTTCATTCTGGATACAGTAAACAGGACCTTTGGCAAACAGTGAAGACCCTAATGAAATACTGCATAAGGTGGTATTTCCTCAGGGTCTGCATTGTTTGTTAAAATTAAAACAATTTTCAGGGTGGTGGGGCTGGTGTCAATCAGACTATGAGGATTACCCGTCATTTTTGGCATATGGCATAAAGGTTTCTTTGGTTCCATGCATAGGTCCAGATTAGCGAATTATTAAATCTTAAATTTGTGATTATTTTTTTATCCAAAAGTTTTTGTTGTATTTTGGGTGCTCAAAAGAACCGATCCATTGAGAAGTTTTTTAGTATGTACAGTATTGACCCGGCTAGAAGCAGTCTAATCAGAGCTTGTAGTGTTTGCTTACACATTTTTGGAAATCATACATTTATTCTGGAGCAGGCAAAATAAGTTTTGTAAAAAAAAATTACATTCATTTGATATTTTTATATGAACTTTATATTTCAAACAGTATGGATCCAGGTCAGACTGCTTAGAAGCAGTCTGATCAGTGGTCATAGTGTTTGCTTACATGATATATATTTATTCTGGAGTAAATTTTAAAATTATAAAGACAGCACTTTTTTTGTTAAATATTTTACATGCTCTTCTGCTTAATGCATTTTTGTGGCCTATATTGCAAACAGTATGGATCAGATCAGACCTTTGAGCAGTCTCGTCAAGGTTCATAATGTTTGCTTATGTGATTGAATTATTTTGGTGTAAATCAGATGAGATTTTGTGACCTATATTGCAAACGGTGGGAACAGTCTGATCAGGGTTCATAGTGTTATCTTACATGATACGATTTGTTTTGGGGAAAATGAAAATATGCAGCAGGTGTAATCAGCAGACAACACTCTTTATTTAATACTGTCATCTGCTAATGACCAAATGAACTTATATATAACGCTTATATAATATTGCAAACAGTATGGACCCAGATCAGTCTAATGAGCAGTCTGATCACGGTTTATAATGTTTGCTTACATGATGAAATTATTTTGGAGTAAATTTGGTGTAATTTTGTGATCTATATTGCAAACAGTATGGACCCAGGTCAGAATGCTAAGGAGCAGTCTGATCAGTGTTCATAGTGTTTGCATGATACAATTTTTCGAGAGAAAAACTTAAAATGCACAGAAAACATTATAAGCAGACAGCACTGTTTTGTTAAATATTTTTGTATGAAGTGATTATTGTTTGTCAAAATTGACCCGAGACATATGAATATTCAATGACCTTTTACGCACTCTTCGTGAATCTTCGTAAAAAGTGCGCTTTAGATTGTTGTACAATTACTAATCTGAAAGAAATCAATCACAAATCCCCGATAGCCTAGTGGATAGTTGAGTGTTTTAGCATTCAAAAGAAAAGATGTAGGTTCGAGTCCAGTAGCATTTAAGTATATTTTTTTTCAATTTTCTTTCAATTTGCTAGTTTCTTTGTCTTTATTTTTGATTTTGTGCACATCTGGATACATTTATTTGAATTTGGCATACGTTTATGTAACAGATACAGCACCGTGAATAATTTCAATAAGCCTTCATGTGATTAACTCTTTGCACGCTGAATATTTTTTTGAAACTTTTGTTATCATCTGCTGACTTTTAATCAAAATTAACTTTTTTCAAAAATTCTTTCAGGAACACTATCAGAGTGTCAAATGGTATGCATCCAGATCAGAACTGACATTCTGTTAGTACTGAACTGGATCCAAACTATTTGCAAATGTTATGTCAGCTGACAAGGGAAGAAAGGGGAACTTAGGGAATAATGAATACAAAAGCGGCTATATAGAAATGAAAGATGTAAAGCTTATCACAAGATGATGTAAAATATACGAACAATATTAACTTAAAAAAGAAAGCAATTTGACAATTATATTAAAAGGTTCCTTCCAAGTTTCGATCCAGGTATGCTTGATTTGTAAGTAGTCAACTAACCACTACTATCAGACTATTTGCATTAACGAATTGACATTATATTCATATTCTCTGTAAAAGCGTGACCAAGGTCGGAGTACTCGACGAAAACGCACGAATATCACGAAGATTTTGGCGAAAATTAATCAGTCTAAGGTCAATTTTGGCAGACTATATTTTGATGAATAAAAACAAAAACAACTATTTTATTTTTTAATGAAAATCGAAACATCTTGGTTCACAGTCGGTATGACACACCGATGCAATGTCAGAGTATTCACAAGTATTTTGAAATAATTCATAAAAAAAATAATATTTCAGCTGAAGCTGCCAGATTTTCTGGATCAAACTCCACATTTTCAGTTTTGACTCCCACCTTTTTTCCAGGAATAGATTCTATATTTTCTGCTTTCAAAATCCTAGTGAGAACACTGACTCTGATCAGCTGTTTTGTTACTACATGTATGTAGATGACCAGTCCCTACTGAAAATAACTTTTTTTAAAGAAGGCTTTTTTATGATGTGGTTCAATTCTTAAAATGGGTCATACGTTTTCAAGTGTTTAGTCCTCACATTTTAGCTTGGGTTTATCATTTTCTTGTTGCAGATTTATTTTCTTTCCCTGGTTTATGCCTGCTGCACCCCAATTGTTGGATGGATGCAATACATTGTGAGTCTGCATTGATTTAGCCTCATGATATGCTTGAAGAAACGTTAATTCAGCATTTATTTGGCACCTTTTTAAGGTTGAATTAGTGTTGCATTTGAGGTTGAATCAAAGTTGATACAGTTTTGATTCAACGTTGAGTCAGTGTTGAAATATCAATGTTGATTCAATGATTGAATGTCAACGTTGAATCAACGTTTATATGTCAACGTTGAATCAACGTTTGTATGTCAGCGTTTATTCAAGTTTCAAATTCAAATATATTTTCAACTTTATTTCAACATATATTGTCAACGTTGAATCAACATCAACAAACTCGTGCCCCCTGGGATCTGACTATCAGAATTCTAGTCATTCAGTATAATTTGATTTTATATAGCTAGTCTCTTCTCTTCTGCCTTAGTAACCCTCACCTAATCAGTAATCACAAATGGAAAGAGGAGAAAAAAGAAATCATTATTTAAAAATAAATTTATCATTTATTAAAGAAAAGGATATCACCTACCTGTGAAGTGGACATGACTGTTTTGACTTTTGCTCACTGGGCTGTCACTGTTTGTATTCATAAACTACCAGTCTAAAAGCTGAAGTAACGAAGCCACGTAGCACAGTCAGTAATGTGTGTCTGGCTGCAGATATCTGTCTGACTGAAGGTACTGGAGTCACAAATTAGATCTCCCGCCAGGTCCCATACTTTTGTGGAGATTGATAATTAATTATTTCTACAGTTATTCTCCCTGCAACTGAGCCAGGAAGGGTTATTAACATTCTTTCGGGATTGTGCTGGAGCGAAATTTCTACAACTTTAGTAAAAGATAATTCGAGATCAATCCTGAAAGTAATTTTAAATGATAAACTGCTTAAAATAAAATTTTAAAGATTACTTTGAGCAAGATCCCGAAAGTTCTTTTCGGGCACGATCCGGAAACATTTTTTAAATCAAAATGTTTCGGGATCTTGCCAAAAAACAACTTTTGGCATCATGCCCAAAGTATTTTTTTAAATTTTATTTTAAAAATGGCTTTGGGCATGATCCCGAAAGTTCTTTTTCGGGCACGATCCCGAAAATTTTTTTAAATCAAAATGTTTCGGGATCGTGCCCGAATAGAACTTTCAGGATCATACCCAAAGTAATTTTTATTTTTTCATTTTAAAAATGACTTTGGGCATGATCCCAAAAGTTCTTTTTTGGGCATGATCCAGAAACATTTTTTCGATTGATTGAAAAAAGTTTCGGGATTGTGCCCAAAAAGAATTTTGAGATCATGCTCAAAGTGATTTTTAAAATTTTATTTAAAACCATGAATTTTATAAAAAGGGATTGAACAATTGAATCCTCTTTTTACACCAAAAAGGCTTAATTTGAGGGGGTAAAAAGCTTCAAAATCAGCTACATTTTTTTCAACTTTCTAATTTTTCAAGAAAGTAACCCCTCTAAATCCTTGTTTTAGAATCGCTATCCTGTTGGAGACTGCTTCCAAAGTGGTACATGTACCACTTTGATATTCAACAATTTTAACCCTGGCTGATCTATCATTTGAATGCAAAGTGGTACGTATACCACCCCCGCAGAAAGTTACGTCTAACAGTATGGCTGCTTTAAAAATTTAATCTGACAGAAATGATTCTAAAGTGGTACATGTACCACATTCATATGCAGTGATTATAGTTCTGACTGCTCTATCATTTGAATGCAAAGTGGTACGTATACCACCCCCCGCACAAAGTTACGTCTAACAGGATGGCTGCTTTAGAAATTTACCTAACTGAACTGAATCTAAAGTGGAACATGTACCACATTGATATGCAGTGATTGTAGTTCTGACTGCTCTATCATTTGAATGCAAAGTGGTACGTATACCACCCCCCGCACAAAGTTACGTCTAACAGGATGGTTACTTCAGAATGTTTATCTGACAGAACTGATTCTAAAGTAGTACATGTACCACATTGATATGCAGTAATTGTAGTTCTGACTGCTCTATCATTGAATGCAAAGTGGTACGTATACCACCCCCGCACAAAGTTACGTCTAACAGGATGGCTGATACAAAAATTTAATCTAATTGAACTGAATCTAAAGTGGTACATGTACCACTTTGATATGCAACCATTCTCTTGGACGTAATTCTGAGCATGTGGTATATGTACCACCTGGCCTTTAAATGATAGAGCAGTCCGAGCTAAAATTGCTGAATATCAAAGTGGTACATGTACCACTTGAGAGTCAGTGCAGTTTAAATTAATTCCTAATCAGCCATATTGTGAGACTTAATTCCAAGGGGGTGGTATATGTACCACTATGCTTTCAAATGATAGAGCAGCCAGGAATAAATCACTACATACAAAGTGGTACATGTACCACTTGAGGGGCAGTGGCGTTTGAAATTAATTTTAATCAGCCATATTTCGAGACTTAATTCTGAGGGTTGGTATATGTACCACTTTGAATTCAAATGCCTTGATTAGAATCACCGCATATCAAAGTGATACCACTTTGGAGTCAGTGAAGCTTAAGGAGTCATATTTTGAGCTGGTGGCTACCACTCTGCATTCAAATGATTAGAGCAGTCATGACTTAAGTTTCTGAATATCAAAGTGGTACATGTACCACTTTAGAGGCAGTGTAGTAAGATTTTATTTCTAAATCAGTCCTTCTGTGAGGCTCAAATCTTAGAGTCGTATTTTTCCAGGAGTATTCGAAAGCTCGACCATCAGTGGGTCTGGTTTACAGCGAATCAGAAGACACAACATTATTTGAAAACTAGCAAAAAACAACAATCCAGCTTTAAAACACAGTATGTAGTTGGTCTCTGACGAATTATACCCCTATTCCACACATGCCCCGAATCCCACGAATTGACAAATATTTGGATTCGTGGCTGAAACGCTCTCAGTTCGTGAAGATCTTAACTGAATCGCACAGTCCGTAGTCAGTTCTTGCAATTCGTAGGTCTATCGGGAATTCGGCCCAACAGTTTTGAACTGTTCAAAACTTTAGCCACGAATTCCCCGATTCGAAAAATCGTGCTTGATTCGTAACAAGTTCCTAATGCATTCTTGGACATCGTAACTGAATCGTAATCGATTCAGAGGTGTTCTTAGGCATTCGTAGCTACGTTGACGGACGGACGACGGACGGACGCCGGAGTGACTGGTATACTATAAGCTCTCCCATGAGCCTTCGGCTCAGGTGAGCTAATAAAACATTCATGTATAAGAAAAAATGTTTGCTTTCTGGTCCTATGAAATTTATTTCTCCAAACTGGATGTTCGCTTCCATCAGTCTTAAAAAGTGCGGTTGATATACAGTCATTTCAATTCACTATTTTCATGCATGACCGAATGTCCAAATGAGACGGTGCACATGAGCAGACACTTTCCCATGTTCCGGATTCCGATCCATTAGATTATTCTCACAGACAATTTCTATACAGTGATATAGTACTTTAAAATCTGCTACTGTACAGTTATATGGACCTACTTGTCAGATTAAAACATAAGGTTATCTGGGCTAAAATCTGTGTTTTTCAGAGTAGATCCTATGGAGATGGCCATAATTTAAACTACGAATAAAATGGCAGACTGTAACAGAGAGCTGCAGCAGCCAGAACTTCTCCTGCGCATCAGTGTTAAAACCTGTAATAATCCGTATAGATACTGATGAGATTGTTCTTATTAGCAGTTACACCTAGACCGAATGTACATCACGGAAACGTCTCCGTGCGAAAAACACCCCAGATTTGCACCTAACATATAGTAATACGAGGGGATCGGTGGGGTTGAAATAGCAAAAAGATAGTGCGTCTAAAAATGAGCTATATTTCCTTTAAAAAAGCAATTACAGCACCCAAAAGATTAAATATATATAGAAACTAGTTAACTGTTTGATTAATTTGATTTTTAATAATATCAAAACATTAAATTGATATAAAAAATATCATCGCACTTTCATAAATATTACTACGCTGACTCGGCGATTTCCGGAAGCAGACGTGTGGTACGATCGTTTTTTGAGACCCGATCAAATCGTTCACTAAACATTCATATGTCTCTATAATTGTAATCGGCTAAATGAGACTTACACAAGTAGTTCAGGTCGAAAGTTACACAGTTTCAGGGCTATACACAGAATCATTTCATGGGAAATGTGTCTTTGACGGTCTAATCGAAATGCATTTTTATTATACAATCTGTTTTATTTATAATAAGTTATATCTTATTATTATTATTTGGATCTATTTGTTTTTTATTTGTAATGACTTTAGGGTAAAGAAGAATTACACAAATAAATCTAATCTGGTGCCCTGTTGATAGATAGATATAGGGGATGGAACCAGACTAAAATAATTCCTCTTAAATTTACACGGACTGTCAGTCTAACTGGCCTTGGGAAAAGGTTCCTGGCTAAACGTTTAATATATCCACATATATTACATGTAACACTGAAAACCGACAATTGTCTATTTGGACACCGACGTCATAGTTTGGAAATTATATTGGTCTGAGTTTTAAAATTCAATGCGAAATTCGTTTATCACAGCCAATTTTATCAAAACACAGACACGCTTTCCAGGTAAAGGTTTCTGATAATGCGTATTCATTTGATACGGCGACCCAATTATGATGGCCGTTTTACACACAAAAGTAGTCTCTGATTGGACTATCAGTTTGAAGAATCCATTAAGTGATGAACTGTTACCTCAAATAATTATTAGATAATTATCCACTGCTGGTCAAATTCGTTTTGGATAATATCTTGAGAAAATACTGGGGTAATTTTACATAAAATGTTGATTCGGCCAGCATTCACCCTTTGCATGCTAGTGCTATCGCATCTAGTTTAGACCAATATAGTAAACGCACTACATTCTGCCTGATGTTAATTCAAATTGTTTGATACTAAACAATAAAGCTGCTTCTGAAAGTATTTAAAAAGTTAATTTTAGAAAAGAAATCGGCAGACGACACAATAGCAAAGTTTCCCAGCGTGCAAAGAGTTTAGGTACTGTTTGACATGTGATTTCCTACAATGTGTCATTTTGACAAGGGTAGACTCAGACTCCTTTTAAGCTTAGAAACTCCAAATGCTGTTCAGTCAGTAGCTTAACTGTCATTGAATATTCAAGGGACTAGCAAATGCTCTCATCAGGCCGGGCAGATGCTCATACTGATCAGAGCCTTTGCTGGTCGGACATGCCACATTGTTGGAAATCTCATTACATGGCTAATACTATCATTTAAACCATAAAATGCCAGCAAAATGACTATGTTTATGATTAACATAAGTATAGAGGTAAACAGTGTATGCCCAGATCAGACTGCTCCCACAGGTGCAGTCTGACCACAGGAGAAGTCTGATCTTGATCTACTCTGTCGACGAGGCTTCAAAACAGTTTCAACAGATGACAAAAGCAGATGATCTTTAAAATTGTAGTTTTCAGTTTACATTTTTCATAAAATGCATGCACGTCTGCGCGGCTCAAACAACGTATTAAACAGGTTAACTCTTAATATAATATTATCAGATCTCCCTTCTTTGGCAATAAAATAGTCGAATCACGCCCAGATATGAATATTAAAGTTGCCGCATATATGCAGTGACCAAGTAGCTTAATAATGGAAAATGTATGGGAAAGTCCATTTTATATTGGCCACACATTGGAATATCTAAGTTTTAATATAAATTGTGTTTGTCTTAGAAAATGGTGCAGACCCTGGTGAAGCGCCAGCTTTAGATGCCTATATTTTGTGAAGCATATGGCTCTCCACATACTCCACAACAAACACTGTCTGCTTTCTCATCTGCTAGCGTAATTTGACAATTGCATTGCAAACACTCAGAAGATTAACTATTTTTGATGCATTATGTCATACATATTGAACAAGTATAGGATCACATATTTTTAAGGGGCTGCAGGTCATAATTTCTATAAAATGAGGTATATTTCTGTTTAGGTATCTTAGTAAACAATGCAGACCAGATTGAATTCCACAATATTCCTTTTCCTCAATGGTTCAATCACAGCTGAACATTATTTCTGGAGCAATGATTCTGGGCTGATGTATATATGACATCAATTTGTCCGTAAGCTGAATTCATGAATATACTACACGCATCTTTATTGATTGATTTGATTCTTTATGTCCAAGAGATCATTTTTCAGTTATGTCCAGACGTGTCGTCCTGAGTTGAACGACTAAGCAAGGATTGATGTGTCTTGCTAAAGGACACAATACAGTGACGCCGGTGATGCTCGAACTCGCAACCGCTTGAATTGGTCTCGGGTCAAACACTCTAATATTGAGCCACTGCGCTCCCATACTGAATTATGTTTTTTTTTTATTTCTTGGAACTGCATCAAGACGACCGAATGAGAAACATAGATCACCGTTGCTTGTGCAGGCTGATCAGAGCTCCAGGACTGTAACAGCCATGGTACACGCAGGCATGTCAGACTTTTACTACTTCGGGATGGCGAGCAGGACAGATTATCATTCCCCTGCAAATTGTTCTTTAACATTTCTGATTTTTGGCTGTCTGCTATCTAAAAACTCCCAAACTCATTTTTTCATCCATTTCACTCTGGGGAAAAATGTTTCTATGAACACAAGTTAAGTCATAAATTCTGATAATGAAGCTAGCGATTTTATATGGGTCATTAGCATGACAGTGGAACTAAAGGTCCCAGGAAGTCCTGGGACCAGCTCTGCAGACTTCAGATGCTCTGAGTTTGAGCAAAGAAGGGAGATTATGCAGAGAAAATGTGTGTCCAGTAGCAGTAGTTTTCCTTGAACTCAGAGCCTAGGCCAGGCTAACGCAAAGTGGAATACTCTTTGCATGCTGGTTATTTCGCAGTGCGGAAAAATGTGTGGTAATGAGTTAAACCTAGTCAACACTTTTTCAGTTATGTTGGGATGGGTTGAACTAGCACTAATCAAAAAGTGGCTGTGTCTACTAGTGTTTTGCAAACTGTTTAGATCCAGATCAGACCCTAACAAAACGTCGGACCTCTGTTTTCCACTCTGATGCCCGTTTGCACGCCCGTTTTGTGTTTCTCCAATAACGCTTTTTGTTTACTTATACGTTTATATGACGTGAAACATTTATCGCAATGACGCTGAGCGCGGGAATTTGGAGTTTTGCCTGTTCCAAAAACTCCGTTATGTCTGAAATAATTCAAATAACTGGAAAACCAGCTATGTTCGGTAAAATTGAAAATGGACACATGCCTGAGAAATATAAAAAATAAATACAGTCGAATCTCGTAATTTCGAAGAGATTTAATTTTAAATTATCGATAATTCGAATTATAGGAAGCTTGTGACACTGTGACAACAGGGACACAATAATTACAATTTGTGTTAGCTTTTACGCCGTTTCTTCATCAATCTAGGCATTCCCTTACACTTATATAGAAACAAGTATAAACATTTGTTGATGTAGTCAAATCAATTTCAATTTCCATCACTTCAATGAGGTCGGGTCTTTGATATGACAGTTCACTGTCATATCTTTTCTTGTTAGCTATACCATGGTAAAAGGTCATATTGAGTTTCCAACCAGTATAGAGCGCAAACTGGTCTGATCAGCTGGGATACTTCTAAATTCAATTCGAAATATTTTCATGGATACCAACAGTATAGCTGCAAACCAGTTTGTACAAATGTGTAGGCTGATCTGTACCTTTGCTGTCCTCATATAATAAATCTCAGTTTTCTCAGGGGACGATTCGCCGTTCGTCGCACCGTTCACGCGCTACAGAAAAGGAGCACTGTCACTTATTTAAGTACTTATGAATTAATATAGTTCAAAATCTGTCCGAAAACGCCTATTGTGTCGGTGGCTGAGACGTCTGAGTCGTCACTGTTTGCCAAAGTCGATATTTACTGGTATCAAAGTGTGAAAAGGACGTCATAGCATTGCGGTACACAAGTAGGAATGTGTCTTTATTTGGTACGGCTTTTGGAAACAGGAAGTCTGCAATACCCGGGGCAATAAAATGACATCTGGTTAATACCTCAGTACTGACCTTATAATCGTGTAACGTCTCTTAAAATACACATCACCGAAACTGTGTTTAGATCTGTGTCTACATGTTATTACCCCTTTAGGCACTAATAGATTGTTCCATCTGGCTTGATACTTTAAACTTGGGATGGTCTATTGTGTCACGGTATTGAGGTTACAATTTGCGAATCTATTCCTGAAAATTTTTGTCCACTAGTAGGCACACAGTGAAGACCCTGATGAAATCAAGGTCTTTACTGTTTGCCAAAGTACACGATAAAGAGTTATAGGTATACAAGGGTTGAAACCCAAAATGGAAATTTCGCACACAGCGCAGACCAATAACAATGTGGTATGTCTGACCAGCAAATGCTCAGACTTGCCTGCGCATACGCGCAGTCTGATCAGAGACTTTGCTAGCTTTAATATTCTATGAGTGTTTAAGTTACTGACCAAACATCACTTTGAGCCGTAAGCTAAAAAGGTGGCTGCATAGGCTCGTTGCATTCACGCCACATTGATGGCGGCAATCTTATGACACGGCTACCGCTCGAGGCAGGGTCAACATAAGTTGCTGTAAAAAAGAAAAGGGGAAAAAAACATGCAGCAAACGAAATAACTAGCAATCCCGTATGGCATAACTGGGGTAATAAAACTGCATTGCATTTTCTTCAAACAGCAAAGGGGGCGCAGTGGCTCGGTGGTAGAGTGCTTGACTTGAGACCGAGGAGTTGCGGGTCCAAGCTTGCATTGTGTCCTCGATCTTTGCTCAGTACATGATCAACATAGGTTGGCCCGTCCCGACATAGCTTAATTTTTGACTGGGACGTCACACACACACAAAAAAAAATCAAACAATACAAAAACAACTATGATTAGACTGGTTTGAATTTGTTTGTGCTAATTCTTTACATAACAGTCAACAATTCTTTACAGTCATGTCGGGACAATTCCCCGTCCTCCCGGCTTGAACCAGTACACAGCAGCGGATTAAGTGTCGGAGTCTTGCCCAGTGACTGGTGGGTCTCGGACTCTTCTATCCCTTTCTATCCCCAGTTTGTGACGTATATAGGTCACTGCCGCCAGTCTAACGCTCTACCAGCCAAGTCACTTTGCCAGGCGGCAATGGTTTACAGGCTGGTTTAAACATGTTAAAGTTTTCACTAGGCACAGCTAAATACTGTCTGTCAGTCGCATAGATAATATTTGAGAAAAGAGTCAAACGACTTTGACCAGCCGCCTCTATAGATCAGGCAGGCTCGTTACCGCAAAATTCATGATTTTTTTTATGCAACAAACGGGTAAGCCTGCACATCCCTGCCGTCTTAAGATTACTGCTAGTCAAGTCAGTAGAGCGTACGGAAGTTTAGTGAAAATGGGGTGCTAGTTTGAATGTAGATTTTGTTGGTGCATCATGCGGCATCTGAATGGGGTCTGACCTGCCTGTAAGATGTTCATCTGCGGTAAAGATTTATAAATAAGGTACTATTTGAACAAAGATTTTTAATTAAAAACGATGGGTGTTGTCCCTGATTGATAGTAGGCGTACACCGTTTTACCTGGGTTTTCGCTACTAACAAATGTCCTTAAACGGGAATGTACAAAAAACATAATCCGGCGAAACGCAACCAGTGAAGACACAGATCGACTGTCGCGCGTTGATGCATATGACCTGGGTTGCACTGTTCAATCAGGTCAATCCGGATGTGGTGCGACGAAACTATTTAACATCATTCCCGTATTAGCCATTCCTTAAAGTAGATATAAGGCTCATCTAGTTTCAAGCAGTTTAGATCCGGAGCCGGACATTTTACGACTCGATCTACATCCAAACTGCTTATACATATTAGCAGTTGCCATCTCTTGTGATCTTTACATATTTGTTAATACCAGGCCGCTTAGCGCAGTCGGTAACTACGGATGTGTGTCTGACTGCAGATCAAGGTGTCAGTGAGTTTGATCCCAGCCCGGTCCGATACTTTAGTGAAGATTGATCATGAAATAAATTAATTTCTACGGTCATTCTCCACCATTCCGTTGATTCATTCAAGAAGGTTTTGATGGGGTAGAGAGAGCTGGTTGCGTTGCTTAATTTGTCTTCCTGGTGTCTCATGATGGTTGAGAGGCTCTTCCTCGCGGTGCCACGGGGTTGTCTGCGGTTTGTGATTGTGGTATTTCCTGATCATACTCACTTACTATTTTTGCTGTCAGTGAAAGGCAAAAGTATGTGCACGAAGTTTTGGTTACCGCTTGTTCAAGCTTTGTTATGTGAACTGAAAACCGACATGATCGTAGCTGCTGACTTGGACGTAAAACAAAAAAAACCCATAAAACTTTTTGTTAGGATACAACACGTCTCTTATCTCCCATTTATGCCTAATGAAATATCCTGAATTGGACCAGTCCGCTTCCGCTGTTGGGCGGTATTTGTCATGTTTATTCAAATTTTAATAGATAATTATGTTTATCAAACTATGGCGATCCTGATCAGACGGCGAACCATGCGGCGTCTAATCTGGATCAGCACTGTTAGTCAATTTCCCAAAATAAGGGCGGGTTAAGCCGGCCTACACAGGCCCTCTAACCTCTTGTTTTCTCCCCTGGAGCATCTAAACACTTTCTTAACCGATGGAACCTTCCTTCTACTTTGTAAGGGATTCTACAAGGTTTTCTGAATTACCGAGACCCCCACCTAATCCTCCCCAATATAAGTTGGGTGTTCAAAAGCATGCGCGGATCCAGAGGTGGTGACATGGGGTCCGGACCCCCTGAAAAATCACAAAAATATAGGTTTTCTTGAAATTCTCGAAAATTCTCAAAGCTATGAAGCCAGCATTCAATGTGGACCATAATATGCACGCCAGCGAAACGCCATTTAAATGGCGTTTCGCTGGCGGGTCGACATTGGTCCGCTTTTAGTGGTATTTGGATCCGCTCTCCCGGTCTAAAATTATGTTATGCCGTGCAAAATTGACCTTAGAATGATAATAAATTTAGAAAATAATAAATTAATAAATAAATAAATAATAAAGAATAAGCTCAATAAATGTGAGGGGAAACACACATTGAAACGTATATGGAAATGCCATGAGAAAAGGGTTTAATATTAAGGGACAAATAAGATCCTTTAGTTTGCACACAACAGAAAGGGGTATTTAGAATTAAATCATTTTATCATTCAGCTTGTCACAAGTTATGACAAGAAGCCAAGATTTCCTGTCCCAGCGGCATATCTTACATACTTTAGTAGCTTAATAGTTTTTCTGATCAGTTAAAACTACAACTGATTATGTGTTGTGATAAATACCCTAAGGCCACGTGTTAAGGGTAGGAGAATAAGAAATTTTAGAGGAGTCAGTTAGAATTTAGATTTTAACACGATCGGTACACCGACGAGAACTATAAGTTTTGGATTTCCAAAAAGGTGATTTAAAAACGGGATACCCCGTTGGACACTATAATTTTATGCTACATATATGTTTTGTTGAACTTTGTTATCGTATGAGAATATTTATTTGTGGATTTCCATAAAGGACGTCAAATTTAATACTGTTTTGTGTCATTTCTAAAACTTGAACTCACGTTCCTGACCCGAAAAATCAAGGCAGGACACCTGGTGTCAGATCATCCGGGTAACGATAATTTCGGAACTCACAAGCCAAGCGAGTGTTTCAACGTTAATTCCCCATTAAAAATAAAGAAATGGAATATTATTATAGGAATTCCACAGGATTTGTGAATCTGATGATCAATTCACCGTGTATGAGATGTGGACAATTCCATTTGCGAGGACAGTGTCGTGCTGTAAATGCACAATGCTTCAACTGCTCTAGATCTGGACATTTTAAAGCAGTTTGTGAGTTCAAAGGAAATGAACTTAAATCAACCAGATCCAAACAGCGGGATGCTGAGCGAATGAAAACGCTTATCGCCAAGAAGACAGCAGAGATGTTACCATTTTGGAATATATCTGGTGATGAACTTTCCTCGTTCTTTCCAAAGAACACAGGAATTTCGGAACATTTTCAAATGAAACTGCAGAAAGCAGAAAATGCAGTTTTACATCTCACGGCGGAGTGCAGTGATGCTCGATTAAATTACCAAATCAAACAACAGGATGCCCAGAATCTTCTGAGTAGAGAGCAGCGGCGACGTCACGATGCTGAACAGAAGGTCCATAGAGTTGAGCTGCAGATTGAGCGGATGGAAGAACGACTAACGAGCAGCGACCAGCAGAAAATTGATTTCGAAAATAAAAACTCTGAACTGGTGGGGAAAATTATGGAACAAAAATCTGAAATTGAACAGTTAGAATTCAAAGTGGATACTTCAGATAATAAAATTCGTACCATGGAATTCGACATAAAAGATCTGAAATTTCAAAGAAATGAGATATTTTATTTCAATTCCAAAGCTTTAGGTCTATTGACAGAATTTAGAAAACATCACAATGCAGTCAAACAAGAATTAGTAGAAGCTTTAAATAAACTGTACAAAATGACAGCCACATCATTTCGTGGGCGTAGAAATTTCGAGTGTGGCAGATGTGGAAGTTCATGTTTTCATGAGCATTCAAACTGCATATCACGAGGAAATACCTGTGCAGTCTGTGGTAAGTCTAATCATTTGGCTGCTGTGTGCAGAGAACGATTAGAGCCAATTACAGCTGACGCATCGGTACTAAAGCTCTTAGACATGCTCACAATAACTTTGCCACCAAGAAACTAAATGCTGCAACTACTTAATATTTCAAAAATGTGTCACAATAGCTTTCGTTGACAGTCATATTGTATTGTTGGGTAATTTTGTATTTATAAACGCCAATCATCAGCTACTTATCAATTTCATCGAAAAAAGATAACATGCTAAGCATTTTTAACAAATATACGAAATACTGTGAATTTCCAACTTAAATTTCACAGGAGTGAAATTAAAAGAGGGAGGGGATGGTGTTATGCCGTGCAAAATTGACCTTAGAATGATAATAAATTTAGAAAATAATAAATTAATAAATAAATAAATAATAAAGAATAAGCTCAATAAATGTGAGGGGAAACACACATTGAAACGTATATGGAAATGCCATGAGAAAAGGGTTTAATATTAAGGGACAAATAAGATCCTTTAGTTTGCACACAACAGAAAGGGGTATTTAGAATTAAATCATTTTATCATTCAGCTTGTCACAAGTTATAACAAGAAGCCAAGATTTCCTGTCCCAGCGGCATATCTTACATACTTTAGTAGCTTAATAGTTTTTCTGATCAGTTAAAACTACAACTGATTATGTGTTGTGATAAATACCCTAAGGCCACGTGTTAAGGGTGGGAGAATAAGAAATTTTAGAGGAGTCAGTTAGAATTTAGATTTTAACACGATCGGTACACCGACGAGAACTATAAGTTTTGGATTTCCAAAAAGGTGATTTAAAAACGGGATACCCCGTTGGACACTATAATTTTATGCTACATATATGTTTTGTTGAGCTTTGTTATCGTATGAGAATATTTATTTGTGGATTTCCATAAAGGACGTCAAATTTAATACTGTTTTGTGTCATTTCTAAAACTTGAACTCACGTTCCTGACCCGAAAAATCAAGGCAGGACAATTATTGTCAGTGTTGCAGAGTTGGACCCCCTCTGACAAAACTTTCTGGATCCGCGCATGAAAAGAATCAATATATCGATAATCCGATGCAAATCCGACCGGCTCTGATCCGGGGTTACATTATGTTGAATACGTATCTCGAGCGTGTCCGAGTGTGTAGACCAGGCGTGTAGAAAAATGTGTTTATTCATACGCGCTAAATGGTCTCTTAAACGTTTTTTTGCATCAAAGGCACCGAATTATGAGGGGTCGAATTTATGTGCCGATTAAATGCCCAGTTTGCTTTGGGCCAAAATGTCCCGGACTCGTGTACAAGTCATATTGTTGGTTTTATTTTAGGAGAAACATGCGTTCAGGGTCGTTCTACACGCCTGTTTCGAGAGACTCTGATGTGTTTAGGCGGCTAGTAGTGAAAGTTTAGCGTACTATCAGACTCATTTTTTTTCTTTTTATTTATTTTTCATATAGCCATTGTACATTCGAACATTACCAAGCCAGTTCTCGACATCTACGAGGATAAAAACTCCCCCAAGTAACAAGCCTTCAAATATGAAACGCATTTACAGGAATTTGCACACATTATTACAAAAACAATAATATGGGGAAATAAAGTAAAAACATGCACGCGTGCGCAGCCGATGCATTAATATTGCAGCAAAGACTGCTATTGGTTTATAAAGCCAATACTTGTTCTTATACACTCGTTATCGGGAATATACGGAAATCTCCGATCAGCAGAAAGTAGTCCCGTAAATATTAAATTTCACACGGAGCCGTTTCCGTAATGAGGACATTTCGGTCTAGGGTGTTTCGACCCGGACATTTCGGCCACAAAAAAAAGGGGGGCGTTTCGGCCATAACTATAAATTGTGGGTTGGGGTGCGTGCATGCATAAATGTTTGATGCATATCTTAGGAAATACTTGTCTGAATAATCTTATATACCATATTTCTCCCAAAATGTTATTAGTTCTTAAAGTACATGTATTTACAAGCAGAGATGAAAACTGTGTGGGTCCTGATCAGGTAGGGAGCTGGCTGATCTGGATCTGCAGTGTTTTGAAGAAAAAAGATAAATCCAGACACAGCATGAAAGTAGTAAACATTCATCAATTGTTTTGTGTCACTTCAACAGTCAGTAAATTCAAAGATACATGAGAATCGTTGCAAACAAAAAAAAATAAAATATATACTAATCCAGGCAATGGGTACTTTATACAGGTATATATCATTTACTGCTGTATTATATACACCATGATTTACCTGTTTCTGTTGAAAATAGCATAATTCTATAACCATGCATCTTTGAATCTACTGTAATTATTCACATGCATATTTGATTTCAAAAGATTAAGAAATGCATCACACGTTTAAATGCATGCATACATCCCAACCCAAAAGAATTTCTAGCGATAAGTCGAGCAATCTCCCTAAACGAGTCGTTCGTTTTATTTTGTTAAAATAACGACAGGAGAAACTAGGCACATTCAACAAATATATATAGACGAGCCGTCCATGCACCATTGCCCCAAATTTGTATATATAAAACGGGGTTTCCTTCATGCATGTAATAACTCTACTTCTTATTGAATGATAATTTATTTCGATCATCAACTGTGCTTGTTATTCAGTTACATATATGGGAACTAGACCGTTAAACAGGGAACCACGCAATGTACAGTAAAGTGGTCTATTTTTGTCAGATATTTAATGTCTTCTTTCGCTTATACAACCCCTCCCCCCCCCCCCCCTAGACCCAAGACGCCATTTGCATATGTTGTATATTTGTATAGCGACATTTAATTGTCCAAAGGGCATCTTGGGTCTAGGGGGGAAAGCATCTTAAAACAAACTGAAAGACGCCAGTTTCATCTTTTCAATGACAAACGTCACAATTTTAAGTATATTTCGTACGCATGCGCAGAAGAAGTTTTGGAAATGAAGGGCACTTTTATCCTTAATATTTTAGCAGTTTTACTTTTTGAAAACCTGCAAAGGATATACTAAAACTATCGTATAAACGGCACCCAGTCTAAAGACGTAAAATGAGGGGTGGGAGTAGAAGGCGCAAGTTTTCACGGCTTTGTAAATGATGGATCGCTTCGAAACAGTTCAATTTTAAAAATATTAGGGCAATTTGAAAATTTAGGTTTTGTAATCATGTCAACTAGGGAAAATATACGCCTTATCGCTAGAACTCCTTTATGGTTATAACCGAAACGTCCACCTTCGGCATTTTCTATGGCCGAAATGTCCGTGGCCGAAATGTCTGGGCCGAAACGTCCGTGGCCGAAATGTCCGTGGCAGAAATGTCCTAGCACCCCTGGACCAGATCCATTACTCTGAGTTACCTGCTTATTTTTAATGAGCAGACACTTCCGCAGGCCCGACGTTTTTAAATTTGTCAAACCTGATCAGCATCTGGGTCCAAAATATGAGGAGTCGGTTTTTATATAACGATTAACTTTCAATGAGAACATCATAGTGTTAAACAGTTTGGTTCCAGATCAAGCCCGACGTTTTGTTGGACATGATCTGGATCCAAAATGTTTGAAAAGAATATCAGCAGAGAGACCTAGGTACTTTTTATTTGATCATATTACTCATTGACGCGCTGGCCGTTCATCGGTCTAAGAATCGTCGTGTGCCAAACGGTTAGGCCTCAGATCAGGCCCAGCGTATCAGTAGTGGGCCTGATATGGGTTCAATGTGTTTGAAAGTAATATCAGAACTGCCTAGGTCAGACCTGATCTGTGTCCAAACTGTTTGACAAGAGCATAGCTCAATAAATGCATCAAAGTGTCAAACTGTTTGGATGCAGATCATGCTCAAGGTTTTGTTGGTCCTGATCTGGGTCTAAACCAATGTTTGAAAAGAATATCAGCAGACAGACCTAGTTCTTTTCATTCGATGGGCATAGGCAGGGACGTATATATGGTAAAGTATACATCCGTGGCATAGGCCAGTTGTCGTGCAGCCATGCACCAAATAGTTTGGATCAGGCCCAACTTTTTGTCAGACCTAATGTACGATACAGCTAATATCAAAAGTCAGTCCTAGCTGGTCTGGCCAGACCAGGCCCGACGTTTTGCTGGGTTTTCTGTTATAGCTGTAGTCAGACTTCGTTCAAATATAGCTAAACGAGATTTGAACGGTCATAGTTGGACTGAGATACATCTAGTGATTTAGATTACGGTGGATCCACGCTCAAATGCACTGAGTGTGGAAAATTATGGTCAGGGACCCGCGTCCTAGAATATCGATAATTTAATCTGAAGTCCTCTACTTGAGACGATGCTAGTGATTTTATGTGGTCTGCTGATAACGTATGCAACCAGTTTTGATACAGATCATATCCACAAATGTAGGTGCCTGATCTTAATCCAAATTGTCAGACATTCTGGTGGTGTTATAGAATTTTCTGATCTTTATTTTTTATTTATATAGTAGTTTTTTCAACAAAATCAGCAGACGAAAAAAATCATGTAAAAAGTAAAATGAATAAAAAATAAAGCAAAACGTTAATAATATTCGTTAAGTTCCAATGTTAATCCATTCACGCAATATTTTAGAATGTCTTTTCAAAGTGTGCTTCCGATAAGAAGTTGTTCATGTTAGAAAACAGATGGCCGTTTTATGCAATATTACGTCATACATGTTAACACCTGTCAAAACAAACACATATATCTATTATAGTCTATAACAGCTTAAATTACTCCCTTAGTTGCAGTTTTGTTGGATTAATGAAACGGATTACATGTAAAGTAGTGTATGATGATGATTTTGATCAGGTATCCGGTAGGTATGCTTGGAATCATGAATTTAAGACAGAATTTTTGGACTCGCTGAAATCTGCTGCTACCACCGAAAGGCTAAATGAATTAAACGCCCGAATACCGAACTGTACCGAAAATGGGGAGATTAACCAATGTTTAACAGATTTCAATGCTATAATCGAGAACGCAGCGTCCCCAGTTTATAAGGAAACATGTAAGCCGCCAAATATTTCGGAACAATCATGCCCAAATAAGCAGGAAGCCCCTTGGTTTGACGAAAGATGCACTGAAAAGAAATATTATTTTATGCGTATGTTAGATAGATATCGTTTATCTAAAAATGACGTCAACAGAATCGGTTTGGTCAAAGCAAGATCGGAATATAAGGCTATACTTAGAAAATGTAGATACGAATATGACCGCGAAAGGACGTCACGCTTCGTAAATGCAAGGTATAAGGACGCTAGACTTTACTGGAATCTTTTAAAAGAATCAGCTGGTATCAAAAGTACATCGGTGCCCCTTTCGTCTTTTGAACAATACTTTCGTGCAGTTAATAACCCGGAAGATAGATTTTATAACCCGGATGAGGATGTTATATACTTTAACGAGCGCTATGAAAGAAACGAATTCTCAGTCATGTTTGAAGAATTAAACTTATCTTTTTCACATCAAGAAATTTTGAAAGCTATCGCCCAGTTGCGCACAAATAAGTCCGCAGGACCAGACAAATTACTAAATGAATTCTTCATTAATGGTAAAGAAGTATTGAGCACGACTTTGTTAATCCTTTTTAATAAACTTTTTGAAATGGGTCACTTTCCTGAAGAATGGTCTGAAGGGTACATAATACCCTTACATAAAAAAGGAAGCATTAATGAGGTAGAAAATTTTAGAGGAATAACACTTTTGAGTACCCTAGGAAAACTTTTTTCTCGAACAATAAATAATAGACTGTCTGAGTGGGCTGAGAAATACTTCATTTTAATAGAGGCACAAGCTGGATTTAGACCTGGGATGAGCACGGTAGACAACATTTTTGTATTGCATAGTTTGATAACCCATTTTATTAACCGTGGAAAAAAGTTGTATTGCTGTTTTATAGATTTTACCAAAGCCTTTGACTATGTTGTACGGGATAATTTATGGTTTAAGTTAGTAAAGCTAGGGTTAAGAGGCAATATTTTAAATATAATTAAGTCAATGTATCAGAACGTCAAATCTAGAGTTAAGATGTGTAACATGGTAGGTAATGAATTCTTTTGCGCACTTGGTGTCAGGCAAGGCGAGTGCCTCTCTCCCCTTCTATTTTCATTGTTTTTGAACGATATAGAGGATCATTTTATCCATTCTGATTTTGAGGGGCTCGACTTAGATATGTTTAAGCTTTTTATGCTATTATATGCTGATGATATAGTTATTTTTGCTAATAATGCTGAAGAATTACAATTAGGTTTAAATTTATTATCAGACTATTGTACACGATGGAAACTTAAAGTCAATGCATCAAAGACAAACATTTTAATATTCAGAAAGGGTGGCGCCCTACCAAGAAATTTAGTATTTACGTATGAGCATCAAGTTATAGAAATAGTTAAGACTTTTAAATATTTAGGAATTGTATTTACTACAGGGGGTTCATTCTCAGAAGCGCAAAACACGTTGGCAGGACAAGCCCAAAAGGCCATATTTAAATTGAATAAGTACCTTTATAAGTTTACGTTTGTTGCACCAAAACATAAATTAGAACTCTTTGATAAGCTTATATCACCCATTTTAAATTATTCATGTGAGGTATGGGGATTTTGTCAAGCAAACGCAATTGAAAGGGTACACATGCAATTCTGCAAAAAGCTACTCGGGGTCAAGAAAACAACACAAAATGATTTTGTATATGGGGAGCTGGGAAGAGAAAATTATGCCACAAAACGAGTTTTTATCATCATTAGATATTGGTTCAAAATATTACAAACACCTGAAAACAAGTATACTAAAATTATATATAATATGATGTTAAATGATCTTGAGGAGCTACCAAACAAGACAAATTGGGCATCACTTGTTCGTGATTTATTAGCTTCATTAGGGTTCCGTAATGTCTGGTTAGCTCAAGGGGTTGGAAATATAGGAGCTTTTTTGTCTGTATTTAAGCAGAGGCTTCATGATAATTTTATGCAAAATTGGCACGATAGACTTAATAACTCATCAAGAGCAAATTTTTATAAAAGTGCAGCACAATTTCAATTTCAAACATACTTGGAGCAGATTAATGTTTTCAAATATATGCAAGCACTGAGCAAACTAAGGATGTCATTACACAGGTTAGCAATTGAATCGGGCAGATGGGCTAGGCCAACCAGTATTCCTATAAACGATCGAAAATGTGTACATTGTAATGTTTTAGAAGACGAATTTCATTTCGTGGTTGAATGTAAGCTATTTATTGAGCTAAGAATTAAGTATATACCAAAGTATTATTGGAAGAGGCCATCAATGTATAAATTTATCGAATTGTTGAATACCACCAAGGTTAAACTTTTACGAAACTTGAGCGTATATGTCTATCTAGCTTTTAAATGTCGCACTGATCTATTATATGGAACACAGGTTAAATAAACATAATTTCTGATAGTAAATTGGTAAATATTCTCTTTCCCGTCAGTTTTAACATGTGTTTTGGTGCCCAAAAGAACCGGCTCATTGAGACGGTTCTTTTGAGTACTGACAACATATGATTCAGTTGATTGGCAGACGACCGTTGAATTATTTTTTGTGTTTTTCTATGAAAATTTATAATGAGACATAACTATATGTATATATAATTACGTTTACGACGTCAACATCGGGTCGTGATCTTGTACACTATGAAGTTGCGATCAGATCTTGGCCAAAATATCCCAAATGTCCAAATCGATATTTAAGGGACGTACAAATGTACGACAGAATGTGTAAATTTGTGCATCTTGCATAGGCCCGTGCAAGCAATTATTCCAAATTGTTATCCAGAATAGATTTCAGACATGCGCACGTTTTTTGAACTATTGCTATGTTACACATTAGGATCACCTCATTGAGATGGTTCTGATGAGTACCCACAAACAAACTATATTTTGATACATCGATGGACATTGCTATACTGTGCCACACATAGTAAATACATGTATTATAAAACGTAATTATAGATTATGCCCTAAACACACATCAGAATCGCC
Source organism: Loripinus fragilis (assembly GCA_964019695.1). Lineage (NCBI taxonomy): Eukaryota > Metazoa > Mollusca > Bivalvia > Lucinida > Lucinidae > Loripinus > Loripinus fragilis. The sequence goes on from OZ026524.1 coordinate 45,732,887, forward strand.
TCGGTGAGACGGATTTGGTGTGTATTTGGAACATATTCTCAGAGGATATCTCTATATCTTATCTACCACACGTAGTAAATAAATGTATTATAAACGTTATTATGGCATATGCCCTAAGCACACATCAGAATCGCCTCAGTGAGACGGCTTTGGTGTGTATTTGGAACATATTGTCAATTGACATCTCACACACTAAATGCTTTATCGCTCCTCATGTACTCACCGAGATCATCACATACTGAGGTGATTCCGGTGAGTGCAGGAAAAGAGATAAACTCACAAATCAAAAGCATGGCTGTCGGTTACCTGTATGTCGAACAGATCCAGGTCAAAGGGAAATCACCCCTATAGATTAAATAATCCAGAAAAATATTCCAAACACTTCCTTTTATGCTTCTAAATCATTTTGGCAAACTAACATAAGCCTACAGGCATGACAAGTCATTCTAAACGTCTCCGGTGAGGCGTTCGGAATGAGTTGTTATGCCTGTCCCCCCTTTTGGGACGAAATCCAAAAATGTCCCAGCTTTCAAAGTGATAACAGCTGACCTATTAATCCAACAAGCTAAAGTTAGGCGGAATTCATTCAGGTCACTTTTACAACCAATTTCGACTACGTTCTTTGTGGAATGATAATTACGAGATTAGCACCTATAGAGTGCATGTATTATAATACCTAACGGACACCTTTGTCATGTTTGTGTATCTTTGGGGCTGAGAGTATCGATATAACGTCACTCTCAAGAGAGCATGTAACTCACGCATTGAATATATGTTATATGACGATGAGCTGTATAGGCTTAAGTCTAATAAAATTTATGTTATGTTATATAATAAGGATATTGAAAGTTCATATATATATACTTTACATTATTTGTCTGGAACCCTGCCTTTTATTTTTCGTTTTCGCTAAGGCTAGGTTCTGGACACTGCTTAGTTGTGTAACATGCTTTATGATGTTCTATTCGGGAGCGTTCTTCTATGTAGAAGGGCGTCTTCGACACATATTAAAGCTTAGACAAGTATCGTGCGAAAGGCTACTTATTACACACCTTCTCCGTCTTTGACCATTTTCATAGAACATAGGTCAAGGTAACCAAAATAGAACAGCGTGTCAACATGTTGTAATCTTTAGTTATAACATAAGGTGTGTGTCATCGAAAGAAACGTCTCATTGAGACGGTTCTTTTGAGTACCCACAAAATATGATTTGATTATCAAATAAGTAGCATTTTGGGTGTTGTGCTCGATCGCAAACGCTTATAACTGTTTTGGTTCTTGTCAGTGGTGAATTTAGTATCATATATATCAAGGAGACAGGGAACATGGTGTCTGGACATTGCTAGCCACCGCATGCTCTCTGCCATGTGTTGTTAAAACTAAAATGCAATGTAAACTGTCAAGATTTTGTAAGAACTCAAACGTTTGTTGATTTACACATTGCATTCTTGCTTGTACTGTCTGCCATCATCACCATGTTAATATTGTATTTGTTGTATCCTCATGGGCTTTATAGCCTATTGGAATTTTGAAATAAACTTATCTATCTATCTATGTGGCATGGTAGATTGGACGCTTATTTACAAAAATCATTAATTATTATACCATGAACTCGTATGTTGCCGACACTCATTAAAAGCGGTTGTGGACACTCATTGGAAAGATCTAAATTTAAAGAATTGCAAAAAATATGTCGGGCCTGATCTGAATCCAAACTGCTAGCCACTCGGATGGTGTTCCTGAAAATTTTATTAAATCATTTTCATACTAATTCGGAGAGGAAATGCGTGTTCATAAAATTGTTCCAGACTAGCCTGTCATTTGGGGAGCAGTCTTACTAGGGACTACTTCAGCTCAACTTGAAGATTCCCTATTTGAAATTCAGCTCTTAGAGAGTTAATTCTCACGCTTTAAACACATTCCACCAGGGTTTTCAATGTTTGCTAACACATTAAAATACAAAATAGACAAACCCATGCTTGGATATGTTTCACTTTAATTAGCGAACGAGTCTGTTATGCGAACATCGACAACTCAGGCGAGCCTGTTCAAACGCACAGTCTCACCAAGGCATTCACTGCTCGCACACACCTCGGATCCATTGTTGTGTCCCAGCTCACAAAGAGAAAGGCGGTGCATGTAGACAGAGGCTCAGACAAAAATAAATCTAAGCAGGGGCGGATCCAGGATTTTTGGAAAATAGATCTAAGCAGGGGTGATCCAGGATTTCTGGAAGGGGGATCAGCTCTGTAGAGGAGGGGGTTCGCTTTGCTGATTTTATGTCAATTTGCTTAAATATTCCATGAAAATGAAATAATTTGGTCTCACTGATATTTAAAGACTGTGGGCGGGGGAGGGGAGTTCAAACGAACCCCTGAACCCCCTCTGGATCCGCCACTGCTAAGGCTTCTTCTAGCCTCACCAGATAAGCACGCATGCTACTGCATGCTGCCAAATAGACATGTGCTGCTAGATAGTTGCGCATAATGACTAAGCACATGCGATTAATGTAGAAATCTCATTTAATTGAACTTTAAGTACGGTAAATACCTCCATTCGTAGAACTATTAAATTTCATCATTTCTACTCAACTTCCACCAAAGCGCAGGCTCGCGAGAATCATCGCTGCTCGCACACATAAAATATTGATAAAGATATGAAGTCTCAGATCTGTTTTTTAAGGGACTGACTAAAAAGCTGAAAAACCTGCTGAATTCAGCGAGTTGCGGATCAGCAGATGTATACTAAAAAGCTGAACTGCCGAATTGCTGAATATTAGTTTATTAAAGGTTTTATTCACAATATTGGTCTAGCATATTAATAGTTTAGTTATTTGTAATATTTGATTATTAATAGATATGTAAATATGATGTTTTACGCCCTAACCGATAATTTTATTGTCATATCGAGCTCTGTGCAAACGATCAGAATAGAGACAATGTAATACTGAATTATAGTTGTCTTCATGTGTTACAATACCGAAAGCATATTTTAAAACATTATTTATATAATATATTGGCCAGCAAAGAAAAAAATTAATACTAATCGCATATTCGCAAAAACTATTATAAACGCCCATGCTAATGCTAGCTAGAGGTCTGAATGTTGGTCTGAGTCATCATGTACGTGCATACTTTGTGTATGCGACCAGCTAAGCCTTTGCGAGCCTTGACATTTGTGCAGACTTGAATAAGCATTCGGTGCTCGAAAATGTGATTATCACTAAAATCTCATGTGTTGGCTCATGTATTTGTATCTTTTCATTTTTACACCTGGCCGATGCAAAGAGTCTGTCTGTCAGTCTGCCGTCTGTTCGTCCGTCAACCAATAAAACAAACGAATCAGTTAGCTCAGACGAGCCTGCGCAAATACGCAAACACGCAAACTCATTCGCGCACATAGAGAAATTTGGTATACGGAGGCTCAGACAAATTTTAAGGCTGCTAGCTCTAGCTCTACCAGATAATTATGCACATATGCCATCAGATAGACGTGCATGTAAGCTGTAATATACCTATACATAATATACATGCATATTCAAATAATATCTTTTAGCATATGTCATATGTGAAATAAGTGAAATACTACATCTTCAGGCACGAAGTCATCGAAACTATTTGAAATGTATGTCGACCAAATGTCAGACACATCTGCACACACAAAGAAATGAGGTAGTCCAAGGCTTAGACAAAAATTAAAGCAGCTCAAGCCCCACTAGATAATTGTGCACTTATGCTACCAGGTTCTGCAATATACATGCGCATGCGTGTTAAAATAATAACTTCTAGCATATGCGATAAGTGCTAAAATAGAGATTCCAACAGATGCCTCCATTCACATGTTGATAGATCCATAATTTTACCATTTTCTGTCGGTGTTAGTTGCTCAATGTAGTCTTCGGTCACCCTTTGCTGCTCGCATACACATACATATAGATGTAGATGTAGATGTAGACTCAGTTGTATTTTTTAAGCCGCGAACATCGCTGAATAAGTCAGCATGGCGTGTATTAGAGGCTTTTAACCATATGCGGTCCAAAGTTTATGACTTCTTCAAGAGGTGTTAAAGGCCTGCTGTTTTTAGATTATCTACCCCAATAAACAAACGGATAAGTGAGATCAGAAATACCATGGATCGATCAGCACGCTTAGGGATGTCAGTTACAACGCAAGATGGTTCTGGACGACAATTCGTTACGGGCCTATGACGACTGCTTACCTGTGCTGGACGACAGGTAACGTGTTTTAGATGACAGATTTAGGGTTCTGGACGACAGTGGAGAGGGGCAACACACACAGACGTCGTAGAACATGATAATATAGTGTGTTTGGCTATTTTAAATAATTCCTGTCATATTAGAGATTGTAAGTTTGACACTAGAAGTACAAACACCATAGATATTTGTAGTTAAATTGTAAAACTCTGGTCTGGAAAAGAAAGTTCAGAAATGTGTAATTTGTTATTAATTACTTTAGTTCTCGTCATGAAATAAGCATAAATGGTTAGACAATAGATCTCACATGATTTTTCAGTCAATTGTAACATGTCCTTCTTAAAAGAAAACTGAAAACCTCAAAAATTTCATTTTTCTAATGTTACTGGTTAGAGACGACTGTGTAACAGGCAATAGACGACGTCAGTTTTTCTGTAACAGATGTGAGACGACATTTTCTTCCTTTCACGAATTCTCGAGTAGATGAAAATACTGCTCTGAAGCCTATTCAACTCCTGAAGAAGTAGTTCAGCATTGTGCGACCTCCCTCTGAATGTGCATACCAAGTTAATCAGAAGAATTTAAAGGTTAATTCCATATATGGGATTGGTGGCATTTTAGTCTTCTGGTTCCAGAGAATATTTAAAAGGTGTTTTACCTTATTTGGTCATGGCGGCATCTTGGTCACAAGACCAAGAAGTTGTTGAGTATGATCAGGAAATACAATAATCATAAATTCCAGACCAACCCACTACATCATGAGGAAAAGCCACTGAACCTTTACAGTAACAAGATATCCGTAAGACAATAAAAACAAAGCTACCAGCTCTCTCTTTCTCTTCAAGATGATTGCAAAACTGGGAAGGACGCAAAATAATGCATACCAAAACAAAGACAAACACAGAACCCCCATAATGAGAAGCACATTAAACAATAGATCAACAACAAGAGAATCACCGCCTCAGAACGGACAGCAGTCTAAGCAATGGGGGTGGGGGCTTAAATGCATTTTAAGATCATTCGAATAACTATCTTCCCTCCATCCTAAGGAGTCTCCATATGAAATTCGATTGACATTGTGGTTTCAAAGGAGATGTTTGAAAATATTGACGAACAGACAGACGAATGGAGGCAGGAGTCATATGTATACTATTAGCTCGCCTCGGAGCCTTCAGCTTTGGTACGCTTAAAACGTTCTTTTATTCAAACAAGTATGATATATGACTTACACTTTGTCAGACCTGGAGCTTATTTCGGGCAATTGCGGGTAATACTTCCCACATTAACATCTTCTTAATTGTTTACATACAGTTTGCTTTATATATAGACTGTCAATTTATGAAATAAAAAGGATATGTCACTACACTCAATTTTTTATAATCTCACATGGAAGTTTTCAGCATTTTACAAATTTCCTGAAAAAAATCCAAGTCCTTAATATTAAGCTAATATATTTGTTATCGCCATCCAGCTTCCTTATTTTAATTTTAATTATTGCTCATGACCCCAAGCTTTCTAGAAAATGTGAAAATGTATTTGTTCTCCCAAGCCATGTCAAGATACTGCATGATATATTTTGGATATTCCCCCATATAAAGATTTCGGTTTTTAGAGTAAATTATACTCAGATGAAAAAGTTTAGTCAGTATTTATGTTTTCTCATAAAATCAACAATACTGGATATATCATTGTCAAATTGTATACATGAGTTGTATTATCGTAACTCTACATGTACCTGTTTATTGTGTGATAAATAATGCCTCTCTTAGACTGTATAAACCAAATTTCAAAATACACGACGTGCACGTGCTGCGGTAAACCGGCAGGGTTATTTTCGCATATGCTGTTTGATATTAAAAAAGAGTTGTTCCTATTACAATTATCCGGAGAAAATTCAGTTTTAGCAAGCTTAAGTCGCCTTCCATGCTATCGACAAATTACAGAAATACAGCGTTTGGGCGTTTTGAAGCAGGTGCACGTGCTGCTGACGTGTCACGTAGTTTTGGATGTAATGATGGATTAATTTATCGTCTGCAAACATGTTTTCGACAGTCTGGCAGTTAAAATAACAAACCTCCGCCAGGGAGACCACGGATAATGACGCCACTTGAAGTTAGGGTCATAGTGACGTCAACATGACGTTATTGCTTCATGGCTGCTCGGAAACTTCTTAAACGTCTTTGACATGCCACAGGTACGAGAAGTTCCGTCTAGACTGTCAGAAATTGTCTGAGGGGTACATCACTGATGTTTTAGTTTTGAAGTTTGAATTTTGATGTGTGATTTTGTTGAAGAAAATGGATTAATTTTCAGAATGTTTTGTTGAAAATGTTTACATTATAGGAAATTAAATGAATTTCTTGTCGAGTAAGGTTTTTGTCAATATTAAGACTGTCTAGCAAAATTATTGCACACAGTGTCCGTACTGACTAAACTTTTTCTTCTGAGTATATATATAAAAAATCTGACATAAAAAAATCTTACTTATTGTTATTATTTCATGGACTATCATTTGACCTTTAAGAAAAAAGAAAAAAATGGGGTCACCAGACTAATTATATTGTGGGAGGGCGAAAGTTATCCCCACCCCCACAAATTTCGAGGATAATTCAATTTAAAAATTTAAGGAGTGTAATTTTTGTCATTTATATAATTCCATATTTCTTGTTTGAAGTAATTTTGCACTACAAGAGGAAAAAAGAAAAAAAAGAAAAAAAATGTTATAAATGCCCACCCTGGTATCGACCCTGGTCCTCTGGTTCCAAAGTCTGACACGCTAAGCACAAGGCCACGATGTCAAGTCATGTGCGTCTCGAAATAACAGTACATAAACTGAGTATTGGCCATATTCGTATTCTCATACAGGGTAAATGACATTTCAGAAGATTCTTTGGTGTAAGATATATTTAATAAATCCATTACTGTCGTCTCCACCTGCTACGCTGTCGACAATAACCTGTAACAAAATATTTGCAGTCGTTACACATCTGTAACATGGAAAAATGACTGCAGTACATTCGTTTTGGTTTTAAAAACTCGTTTGTCTAAAGTAAACAGATTTATGAGAAAATTCTTTCTTTGTCTTTGTGATGGACAATGCAATGTTTATTCACATCAAGTCACAAAATGTTCAAAGAAAACGAAAGTGAAAGTACTAAATAAGGATATGAGGACATGTGTAGTAGTAAAATACAGTTTCAAGAATAATAATGTATCATATACGCGTTAACTGGTTACAGTTTACATGCTCTGCATGATTGATTAAGTTTAGATAAGTGTCGCGGACAAATATACAAAGACAAAATAAGATGCTTGCGGTTTATTGTGTCTTAAGTCTCCCGAAAACGATACACATTAATAGCACAAACCTATATTTAAAAATATTTCGTCTGGAACCCGTAACGTACTGTCGTCCAGAACCACCTTGCGTTGTAACAGACATCCCTAAGCGTGATCAGGGAAAGTGTCAACAGGCGTTTTAAAAACACTTGGTTGCATGACAAGGTGTATTACAACAATGGTCAGAATAAACCAATAAAGCCATGAACAGTTGTGTACAAGAGTATCCGTCAGGGACTGTTATATTACCTTTCAGAAAAAAGAATAAAAATCTGGGGTCACCGAACGAATTCTCTTTCAAGAGGGTTTAACCCCATTCCCATAGGTTTCATGCATAATTTAGTGTAAAAAAGTTCAGGAATGACCATTTCGGTCGTTTCGATGATGCCATTTTTACTTAGTATGAAGCAATAGCATTAATACGTTTAAAGACAAAGATTACTGTCCAATAGAGATCATTAAAGGATTAACTGATAAGGGACAGTTTCAGTATCTCACAAAATTAATGGGGCCTCAAGAGGGGACTTACCTGTATGCAACACAATTTCATTCACTAAGATAAAGATCAATATTTTATCATAAAATACCTATTCCCTTTATGGGACCACTTTATTGCCCCAGTAAGGAAGTCATAATCACCTCATTATGGCTGTCCTTTTGATCTGCCCAGTATGACCCCTGGAGAGAGTCATAATGAGTGGTACCAGTATTATTGCTCAAATATTTGTCCCTTTAACAAAGGAACAAAAAAACACACTATAAATAGGTGCACACCCGGGAATCGATCCAGGTCCTCTGGTTTCCTGACGCGGGAATGATGCGCATGGAAATTAGCCGCATATGCCTTTAATTTGCAATTGAATTATTATTAAGGATTATTCGTATGGAGGGAAAACAGTGCAGAGTGATCAGAAGCCAACTAATCTTGATTAACACTGTTTTCAGTAACACTATTATAACCCAGCAACGATTTCTATTATTTTCCTTACCCAAATTTTTGTTTTGTATTTTTTTCTGTTCTGCACTAACACAATCACAACAGAGGCGAGTTCAATAAGGCGAGCGCTTTCAAGCGCTCGTTCTACTGGTGTCAGGCTTTACACATTACGAATAAAGATAGGTACCATCAACGAGCGCTCGGCGAGCTCTCGCATTGTTGAACTCACCTCGGGTGACCTCCTCAGGATTTAATCCAATCGATTAGGTAACGAGCTACCGTTTTCACACCCTGTAAATGGTCAGCAGGTGGCATAAACCACATTTTGTACTCGAGCCTAATCACCGCGTGAAAATCTCCTTGACCATGATAAAAATCAAACAGCCAACATATTATATCTGGGCAGATTAAGTCAATATTTGACTAGAATCGTGCAACATGAAATATGGGTATACTGTTTATGAAAAGAAACATTGATCACTGATGGCCGCCATTGCTATTGTTTTTACCGGACTTCTCAATGTAAATGAAAACTTATTATGATTTAAGTTGCAAATTTCTTGTAAAGGGGCTAATATGATCATTTTGGTCCATTGCACAAATTTGGGGCTCGTATAACTGTCATAATAACACACCTTGTCATATATCTGATACAAGAAAAAATACATCAATAAATATTACTGGTCCAGACCAAACGTACTGAAATTTAATGAGTTGATGACCTCTAGCAATCCTCGAATAGTAAAGAATTTGGCTTCACTTGTATTTGAGGGTTTCCAAAAAAGATACGAGTAATGAAAGCAGGAAAATGCTGCTTTGGTGTATCTCATAAATGATATGATTTTATTTTTTCCAAACAAAGATACGCACATGCTTGTTTGCTATTTGAGCAGAAGTGTGTGTGTGTGTGTGTGTGTGTGTGTGTGTGTGTGTGTGTGTGTGTGCTTGGTTACAAATAGTTCATGTCTCTCCCATATCGCCCCTTTATAAAAGACAATGGATGTAATTATGCTCGAATGAACATGTTCACATTTTGTATATCTATACCAAGTCATCTATTCCAAGGAGTACTTTTTGCCTTGATGGTCATTTGATGAAATTAGATATTTCAAAGCTTATGTGATGCTCTGTGTGAGCCCTGTCGAGATTTTGCTTTGATGTGCCTAGCCAGCAGTGGGTCAACGTCGGAATGTTGAACCAGGATTGACTTAGTGTTTCTGTGCGCTTTGGATTGGATGGCGTTGGATACCATCGATAATTCTGCTTGTTCATTTAATTTTCTTGTCATTAAGCATTGTTTTTGTATTTTGTACTGTTTTACTCATGGACCTGCTGGCCTACTGTACTTTGAACAATAAAACACATACAACCAGGTGTCTTTTAATCGCATGTTGACACTTTTCCAGAAGGATCCCGAGTTGATCAACACCGGACCTGGCCGATACCTTCACTTATCTCTTTGTTTATTGGAGTAGATAATCGAGACAGCCTGTATCCACAGTGCTGTCATTTTGAATATTCATGTCATTTTCTCAATTATCGAACGCCTGTCGCTAAAGAGATTAACTGAAGACTTGCTACTGATTATCGACGCATGCCGCGATACCTGATCGATTAATAAACAACTTTCAAAATATATGCAGGAAGTCTGAGGTGCGAACGACACGAGTGATTGGGACAAATATTTGAGCAATAATACTGGTACCACTCATTATGACTCTCTCCAGGGGTCATACTGGGCAGATCAAAAGGACAGCCATAATGAGGTGATTATGACTTCCTTACTGGGGCAATAAAGTGGTCCCATAAAGGGAATAGGTATTTTATGATAAAATATTGATCTTTATCTTAGTGAATGAAATTGTGTTGCATACAGGTAAGTCCCCTCTTGAGGCCCCATTAATTTTGTGAGATACTGAAACTGTCCCTTATCAGTTAATCCTTTAATGATCTCTATTGGACAGTAATCTTTGTCTTTAATTGATAACGCGTGTCCAATATTTCTCAACTATCTGAGTTAAATTGGGTTAAAATTAAACTAAATACATGTTCAAAACTTTGATTCGACTTTTATTCTTTGCTAGACTCCGTTTGTGCATCTCCTAATTTTTTGGATTTTGAATCTTGTAAGTACTTGCAAATGAATATGATAGCCACCGAAACAATATGTCTTTGCATTTTAATATTATGTATGCAACACATGAGTATGTGTTGCTAAAAGTTGAATAAACTATCTCTCTAAACCCAATCGCTAAATCCAATTTTGACCGGGAGCAGTCTGATCAGGTTCTATACGGTGACAACAACAGAGTTCTCACTAGGATTTTGAAAAAGGAGTAAAAATGCTGTTTGCCAGAAAAAAATTGGAGTTTTACCATACTTTTCTATTGACACTTTTGAAAAAGTTGGAGTCAGAATCAAAAAGTTGGGAGTAAAATAATCCAAATTTGGAGTTAGTGAGAACTCTGAACAAAATATGACAGACAACACTATTTTTGTAGTATCTAAGAGTTATGTGTTGTTGTTTGCAGATTTGTTTGTAACATGAAATTTCAGCCGCCCGCAAAAAATAATGGCTGAAAAGTATTGACTTCGCTTGTTTTTGGGCTCTCAGATGTTGTATTTATAATGCTAATAAATGTTAAAATACAACCAATTGTTGGCATTTTAACAGGTTTTGATGTTCAGTTGAGTTTTTTTTTTATTTTTTTTTATTTTTTAACATAACCTAGGGACCAGAACAGACGCAAAAAGACACACGGTTTGGAATCCAGATCAGGCCCGATGTTTTGTTTGGCAGAATTAGGTCCAAACATTTAACAAGGTGATCAGCAGACAACAATAGTCACAACCAGTAGATAATCAGTTGAAATAGAACTTTGGAATTCATTCCTTTTGGAGAAATTGTACCTAAAACATGCACCAAGTAGTTTCCTTTTAAATCCTTTTCAAGTTGTTTGAAACTTTGTCAATAAGCATAAAGGAAAAATCTTGAACAGAATGTCCAGGAGAATTAAAATGGTCAGAAACATTTGTCAAAGTAACATGGTCGTTTATAAGAGGCTTTTGCGCATATGCGATAAGTACTAAATTCTTATGTGCTGGCCCATATATTATTAGTTCAGCCTGCGCAAATGCCCAGACTAGTCAGAGCCTTCGCTGTTCGTGTACACAAAGTATAGACGTACATGATGGTCCAGACCAACATTCAGACCTCTAGTTCAGCAGGATTCGTTAGCATGATCGTTTATAAGAGGCTTTTGCGCATATGCGATAAGTACTAAAATTCCATAATATTATTAGCAAATACTGTTAAAATGTGCATCCAGTATTGTACCCAAACTAAACTAAGCTATCATTCAGCAGTACATTGCCTCTATTTTGGTCATTTGCACATAATTCGACATGACAGTTATAGTATCGGCTAGGTCGTAAAACACCCTATTTATTAATAATCAAATATTACATTCAAATAATGTATTAACAAGACCAATATTTAGATCAAAACACACCAATAAACTAATATTCAGCAATTCAGCAGTTCAGCTTTTTAGTATACATCTGCTGATCCGCAACTCGCTGAATTCAGCAGGTTTTTCAGCTTTTTAGTATGTCCCGTTTTTTAACACCGGTCTTGCTGGTTAAGACTTTGCTACATGGGTATAAAGTGGTGCCTTTTACGTATGTGATAAATAAGCTACATACTATGTCATAAATCATTCATATTTTGAATTACAAAGGTGCCGACCGTAAAGGACACGTGTGCTTTTATTGCATCTTATGGCCCATGGGCATAGTTTTAAAGGACCGGATGCATAGTAGTCTATAGTAGTATATATTAAAATGGGCCTTGACGCGAGAAAACCTGACTTTGGTGCTTTCGAACAGCTAGTAAACTTGCTTCGTGTAAAATTTCAGTTAGTCTCTGTAGCTGAACAGACTTGTTTGAGCCTTACTCAGTCATTTTTTCTCGCAAAATGGCCTTAATGTATCTTATCACTTATTTAAACCGGAAAGACCAAGTTGAGACTTCAAGTGTATGGAATGGAATGTAATCATTGATATTGAATAAACACGAAGCTTACCAGACTCTTCACTGCTCTTCACTGCTCGCATGCGCATAGTAGTGATATGTTATGATGTATGACCAACACAGTAATGAACCCACTCATTCGGAAAAGGTCAGTCTTGGATGCTTAGAAATCAATTATTCTGATCTCAAATATTCAGATCACTTATTTTTGTAAACCTATTAAATGTAATATGAAATAGGCACACCTAATGGGCAACCAACCACTATTTGATCTGAGAGGATAGCACAGATTACGGTATTTCTTGTGAGTCGGTACTCTTGTGAGTATAAAAAGTAAGGAAGAACGCAAATGTCAGGAATCGATACAATTAGTATCACACCTGACCCAGAACATCTTATGGGAAAGTGACAAAAGAACAAGAAAACATCACATAGAGAAGCGCCTTGAGGGTCAGCCCAGACTCAGTGCCGTCGCCGTGTATTCCAAATGGTCCGACGGAGGCAATGTCTATTAATGACACGCGCAACGTTCGGAGTGTTTCAGTAAATTGTCGCATGATTAAATAAAATCAGAGGTAAGCTCAAAGAAAAAAAACGAAAAGAGATAAAGGAACACCGTAGATAGCATACTCGGCAAAAAAAGTGGGTCCAGCAAATGCTGCACCTGCCGGACCGGCGACGCCGGCCTTAGCCCCTTTCCCAACAGATGAACACAAGGCTGCAAGACACATACAAGGCAATATGTCAACGGCGAACACAAATAAAGAAGTTCCGCCTTGGAACGGTCAGTAAGAAGTTTAAAAGCTTTGAGTATAAGGAAATAAAATAATCCTGTAAGCTATTCTAAAGGCGCTGGGACCCTTGAACGGAAATTCCTATTGGATACCATGAGGATTTGTAATTTGAGCAGCGACATGCGCTTTCCAAACAATGAATGTGGCATTTTGACAAGTGTAGACTCAGACGAGCCTGTGCAGTCTCCTTTTAAGCTTGGAAACTCAAAATGATGTTCAGTCAGTATCATAACACTCATAGAAAAATTCAAGCGACTAGCAAAGGCTCTGATCAGACTGCGTGTATGCGCAGGCTGATCTGAGTCTTCGCTGGTCGTACATATCACATTGTTGGAAATCTCATGTCGCGGCTCATTTCAAAGGCGCGACAATGCACGTGGCAGTTTGCGTTTGGCTCAAGACGTTATCACGGCGTGACGTAACGTTATAAGAATTGTGACGTCACGTCATGGGGATCACGCAGCCGCTTGCCTTACTGTTCAAGCTCCTGGTGATAGAAAAAAATCCATCAGTCTTATGGCTAAAATACGACTTTAATATCAACAAAACTGGCATCTTCGCGATTCACTTTTACTTTTTGTATTTTTTCAATTTCAACGATGACCACGACATATTTTTCAACAGTAGAATTAGGTTCTTAGTTCGATCTAGATTGGTTCCCCGTATCGACTCCATTTAGATACCGGAACTCGGCGATACCGAAAAAATTGTCTATTCGTATTTGAAGATGAATGGGCGTGAATAGAACAGAACATACCCTCTCTAGTCGTAAAGCAACCAACTCTCGTGTTGCCCCGCTCCGCGGGGCAACACTCGGTGGTTGGTTGCTATTAAAGATTAATTTAATTGCCGATCACAACACGGTTGCTTTTGTAATTTGTTCTGTTGTTATGGGTTCACTTATTAACCAGCTATTTTTTTTCGCACATGCTGATCAGTGCCTTTGGTGTTTCTGCGGTCCGAGGATATAGAAATCCCAAAATATAGTTCAGCTTATCTTCCCACTCCTGTGTAGACTCAGATAAGACTTAAACGATTTTAATAGTTTTATGCGAATGTGCGGTGGTTCAACTCGAGACCGAGGGGTTGCGAGTTTGAGCCTCACATGCGTCCATGTGTTGTTTAATCATACTGTGCATATTGGTGTAAAGGGCCAGGGGTCCGCCCCACCCCCTGAAAAATCATAAACATATAGAGTTTCTTTGCAATACTGGTCCGGATTCCCCAAAAGTCATAAAGCTATTAAGTCAGCATTAAGTGTCAAAGTGGTGGGCCATCATCGACACGCCTGCGAAGCCCGCTTATAGAGCTATTTTAATCAAAGTAAAAAAAAAAAAAACAAAAAAAATGAATCCCTCTGACAAAAAACTTCCAAATGGCTAACATTACCCCCAGCGGTGTTCTCCGGATCAAATCTATCGAACCCAGCGAAGGTTTCGTTCAAAGATAGTGAATTGCAACGATTAGTAGGACAAGATTCAAAATTAGTGGCAGTTGACAAACATGGCAGGCCAATTTGTGTCTACGTACACACGGTTCTTGACATTAACCAGACATCAAACTCCTTTGAAGTCAGATCAGCCAAAAACCTGGCTGTTCGCGAGCATGAAGTTTCGATCTGATCTAGTTGACTAAGCGCACTTGCCATTAATTTAGTTTGTTTAGCCTGCAATGTACGGGTGGCTGTATAAGAGTGGAGATACATATTGCGGTAATTCAGCAGGTATAGATTAAAACAGTCTTCATGGGCCGAAGTTCATTGTATGAGGAAAATCTATCCTGAGACCTCTTGTTATTAATTGTATAGCCCATTGTTTCAATCTGATGTCATCTGTTTTCCGCAACTGGATTGTTTATTAACATGATAAAACCTAATTGGGGTCATTTACTCAAAGGAAGCGAAAAGTCGATAATAATTTTACAGGATTAACTCCACATTTGCGCACTTCAGTATATCCTTTGCGCACTTGGATTCCTTCTTTTGCGCAAAACACAGATCACCTCCACTCCGCATCCGTGCCATCTGATCAGTGCTTTTTTGTTTGTTTGATTTGATTATTTACGTCCCATCAACAATCTTTCAGTTATGTAGGGACAGGTCTTCCTGGGTTGAACCAGTACTAAGCTAGGATGAATGTGTCCGTGCCGTCTGATCAGTGCTTTTTTGTTTGTTTGATTTGATTATTTACGTCCCATCAACAATCTTTCAGTTATGTAGGGACAGGTCTTCCTGGGTTGAACCAGTACTAAGCTAGGATGAATGTGTCTTGCTCAAGGAAACAACGCAGCGACGCCGATGAGGCTCGAACCCGTGGCCCCGCGGTCTGGAGCCAAGCACTATACCACTGAGCCACTGTGCTCCATATGATCAGTGCTGCGTTATTCATAAGTGTGTGTATACTCGGACCCAGTATAAATACTGAGTCCGATGTGTATATAAATGCATTATTGTAATCATCTGTAAACACTGTACGGAATAGCCTCAAAATCCAGGCTCATATCCGAGCCTCCTTCAAGTTAATTGAATAATTGGTCAGGCAGTATATTATCACAGTAAGAACTGACCACCAACAGTTGTAAACCTAGCTATCTATTTGAGGAAGATAAGATAGACTCTGTTTGTCAGCTAGCATACTCAATTTAGTATCTATTCTGAACAATGTTGGGAACATTATATAATCAATTTTTACAAGTATAACTTTTTGCATGCTGTTTTTTTTATGCTTTTGTTATCATTTGCTGCCTTTTCATTAAAATTTTGCTTTTCGAACAGTTCTTTCCGAAACACCACCAGAGTATCAAACTGTTTAAGAATCCAGATTTTGTCAGTCCGTATCTGGGTCCAAAATGTTTGCAAAGGTTATCAGCAGATGACAAAAGTCATTGGAAAGAATTAAACATTCTAATAAACTACAACAACTGTTTTCATATACTAAAAAACCGCTTAATTTAGACCTCATTGAATTTTTGTAAAGTCGGACTTACAAGGCTATACTTTATTTATTTTTTTGCCAAGACGTTAAATGAAGGTACTCATTATTATTTTGCATAGTCATTATAAATGGACATTAGCATTGTGACAGATCTTACAAAATGGTGCATCCAGTCTGATTGGCCTGTACACCCGCTCATTCTTGCCAGACAATTCGCTGTATGCATTGTCATTTGCTGTCCAGTGGGCACACAGCCAAGGCTCTGCAGTTCAGATTGGCTGGATGCTCATCCAAATTTGATTCATCGTTGAGCGCAGTTAACCGACAGCCCCACAGTCTCTACTTTTATCGTCCTATGTCACCTATGAAAGCCACTGAATCAGAATATTGCACACGGAAACCCTATTTCGGACATTTCAAAGCACCTGTTTGACCTTGGAAATTAAGTCAAGGTCACCAAAATATAATCAACTCTTCCCCTTCTCCCAATAATGTGTCTGTGCAAGATTGACTGGTTAAGAAGATAACGCACGGAAACCCAATTTTGGACAGTTCAAAGTGCCGGTGTGACCTTGAAAATTAGGTCTAGGTCACCAAAAACTTATCAACTCTTTGTCTCTTCCCAACAATGTATCTATGCAAGCTTGGTCAAAATACATCCACTGGTTCAAAGATAAAGCCCCGAACCATATTTAGAACATTTCAAAGTGTATGCAGTTATCCATCCACTAGTACAGAAGATAACACATAGAAACGGAGCTACGCAGGTGGGGACGCTGACTGATTTAGTCATCTGATGCATATGTTTTCTAGCATAATTGATTAATATATTTGCTAGTATTATTGACTATAAAATTTAAGTATCACACCAAACACTGTGGACCCTGATCAGACTGACAGGGTTGCAACTCAATATGATTTTCAAAATTACTTTTCCTGACTTTTTATCGTTTTCCAGGCCTTTTTTGATGGCTGATATTATAGCCATTCTCATCAGTGGGAAAACTAGGAAAACAATGGAAAACAGCTGCGTCCTAAAGTATTGAACAATTACACATGTATGTCCCAGGCAGAAGCTTTTGACACTGTGTACAGCGAAAGAAAATATCAGATGAAACAAAAATCAAACATACATTACGTAAACATGCCTATTCATGCAATTAATGCCATGTTGTGACTGTAGAATTGAAATTTTCATTCATAGAATTGAGATTTTTGTCATGTTTCTTTCTTCTTTTTTTTGGTGGGGGCGGGAGCGCAAAACATATATTGGTGGTACTTCACAGAACCACCGTACTGGTGCGATTCTAAGGAGCATACACAATCTATGAACAAGAGCAAAATGAAAAAAATATGAAAATATAATTAAATATTTAAAGATAAATACTCATCCATTCCTACTTTTTTCCTTATTTAAACCAGTGACGTATCTTATATAGGTCACTGTTCAAACTCACCGGAGAAAAAAAATATAGATTTAAAATGGCGATTAAAAGATTTAGTTTTGTTTGATTTGATAATCTTTACCTCCCAGTCAACAAACTTTCAGTTACGTCGGGACGGGTCTTCCTGGGTTGTACCAATACTAAGCAAGGATAAATGTGTCTTGCTCAAGGACACAACGCAGTGACGACATTGAGGCTTGAACCCATGGCCCTTAGATCTCGAGTCAAGCACTCTACCACTGAGCCACTGCGCTCATATTTGAAAAGAGATATTTACAAAAACAGAACATGTGTATATTGTTACACCCAGGAAGCAACTGCAGCATGTGTTATGTTGACCATATGAAACCATAGCAGCATATCAATTAACAAGTTATTGGAAATCCACAGTAGGCCACTGTCTAAGTGGCCTTTGATTATCTTATATGAACTCATCTTATTTGGCAATCTCACCTATAGATAGAGGCTATTCCCTAGAGTGTAAACTTTTTATGCTACTTACATGTACAGACGTACACATAAACGCACTCTGACCAGCACCTTTGTTTTCAGTGAGTGGAATAAGATTAATGATAGTCCCCTTTACATGGACTGGCTCGTGTACATGGAGCGACAGCCCAAAAATGGGGCACCATATTTTTATCGGGTCGTTACATCAATTAGGAATTTGGGCTACGACTATTCGGAATAATAGATATTTCTAATAAAATGTCAAGAAATGTATCGCAAAATTGTCGTCTGCTCCATTTGTTTGAACTGAAAGAAATTCTTTACCTCATTGTATATGTTGTATCCTGGGTATTTTTCATGCTTCTTTGTCATCTACTGACTATGCCTAAATAGCGCAGTCGTCGCGGAAACGCGTTGGTCGTAGCGAGAGCGTACAGAGCGTAACTAGCAGAATCGTAGCTGCATCACGGATGAATAACTCGGCCATTTCGCCACGATGTGACGGCGATTGTGCTACGATGTTCACGATGCCGCCGCGATACGGATACGCTCATGAAGATCTTACTGCGATGTGACTACGCTTCCGTTGCGCTTCGAGTTAAAAAAGTAACTTCTTATGCCTAAATTTTATTTAAGTGTTTCTGTCAAAATCAAAATAGAACAAATATTTCTTTAAGCTGTGGCCCTGTCGTCTGAGACGTTTTAAACCAGACCCACTGACGGTTAAGCCTTCCGGTGCTCCGGGACAAAATGTCACCATCACCCCGAGAATTGAGTCTCGCAGAATGGCTGATTTAGAAATTAAATTTAACTACACTGCCTCTAAAGTGGTACATGTACCCGTTTGATATTCAGAAACTTTAGCCAGGACTGTTCTAATCTTTTGAATGCAAAGTAGTAGCCACCTGCTCAAAATTACGTTCAACAGGATGACTTTGATATGCGGGCGACTCTATCATTTGAATGCAAAGTGGTACATATACCACACCCTCAGTATTAAATCTCGCAATATGGCTGATTAAAAATTAATTTAAAACCGCACTGCGCCTCAAGTGTTACACGTACCACTTTACTAAGCAGCGATTTTAATCTTGGCTACTCTATCATTTTAATTCAAAGTGGTGCATATACCACCCGCACAGAATTACGTCTAAGAGGATGACTGCATTAGAATTAATCGTAACTGACTGCACAGACTCCAAAGTGGTGCATGTACCACCCGTAAAGAATAACGCCTACAGAAGTAACTTAAACTGCATATGTAACAATTGTAACCCTGGCTAATGCAAAGTGGCACATATACCACCCCTCAGAATTAAGTCTCGCATTATTGCTGAGTAAGAATTAATTTCAATCTGCACTAAATATCAAGTGGTACATGTACCACTTTGATATTCAGCACTTTTAACCTGGGTTGTTATATGATTTGAAGACAATGTGGTACATATACCACCTGCTAACAATTTCATCTAAGATGATGGCTGCTTTTAGAACCGCTTTTGAGTCAGTGCAGTAAAAAAAATTCTTAAGCAGCCATCCTTTTAGACGTAATTTTTTGCGGGTGGTATATGTACCACTTTGGAGTCAGTGCAGTTAAATTTTATTTAAGTCAGTCACCCTCTTAGATGTCATTACATGATTTAGAAAATCAGTGCATTGGCTCATGAGAGTCTATTCTATACATATTCATGAAAGAAGAAGGAATATGGAATCTGTGAAAAGAGTATTTTAACATTTGTTTACACAGGAATAATAAGTTTTGACCCTTTGTTCAAGCATTGTAATTTTAACTTTACAGAGTACTGATTAGAAAAAATATAATATATTAGTGCGGGATCTAAACATGCTAAAATATGGTCTCGTAGTACTCAGCGTATAACAGCAGATTTTTGGTAAAACTGATTATATAATAGGTTATATTTAATAAATCTGCATGCTGCGAAGATTAAATCAAGGGCAGTAAATCGCTAGGCTGCTTCAAAGTATGACGTCACAAATATCAAAAATGCAGTAGTTAATTTTGAAAGCCTCATTTCAACTTAAATTTCTCAGAAACTTTGGTATATTTTCAAACAAAGTAAATGCATTTCTAAAATAAAATTATGTAGAGTTATGTTGACAGTATTTAAAAATCGATACACTTATCTACGGTGGATTATTATGGTCATGAATATGTATGGGTAAATAAGTTTCTTATACATTTTGTAATTGGGGATGTATCGAATGTATTATTTTCCTTATTATTGATGGTAACATAAAAACTTAGCATGCAGAAAACCTTTTTAAAAGAGTTTGTTGTTATTACATAATATGGCAAAGAATATAATAGGTATATTTCACGAAAAATGCTCAGTTAATTTACAATAAGAGACAAAAAAAAAGCTGTTAAATGTTTCTGGTGATCACAAAGTCAGTAATCATATGTTTCCTGAAATCAGTACTTATGCTATGGAAGCTCATACATACACTATTCACACGATATTCATAACTATATGTTGTATCTAATAATTAGAAGATCATAAAATTATTTGTTTCGAATACAATGACTATGTTATACTTAAAAGAAATGGCTTGTAGGGTGTTTTCCACTGAATAAGCATTTATCCTGCAATTTGAAAGCTCCCTTAACTTCTGGTTCTGTTTCTGATACACATTCTATATGTTGGTTTGATATCAATCTGATTTGTGAAGTGTTGATGACACTGCCAGTGCCATTTAGGTTTCCTCTTGACCGATGATTGCAATATCTGCACTACGAGAGGTGATCAATAAATTCGGGGAAAAGTGCTATTAAATCGCAATGCTTTTATCGATTGCAATGAAAATTCATAGATATAAACTAAAATTCGTTGCAAGCTGAATTAAGTTAAAATTCAGAAAATGTGACTTCAGACGTATGAGCACGATACGCCGCTGTGACGTCACTTCGCTGGAACCGGCCCATATGTACCCTTGGTTTGCTTCTAGGGGCTAAAATTCGTAGTGGTGTTTGAATTGATAGGTATTTTTAACGGAAAGTAATATTCCGTCATTCTTTGAATATAATATGAGTTTTTTTATGTTATTCCGCTACGCTATGAATTCAAATTAATAGGTTTCAGTCTGAAGGGCAGGCCTAAAATGCGTCAATTTTTTGAGTTTTTGTAAATTTTAATAAAAAAAACTTATTTCCTTGTTAATGTTCCTCGCAATAATGATAATATTGGGCTTAAATTACAATATTAGATCTATTGTCCTAAAAAGGGGTGTTTTTAATGTGTAAATAGTTTTTTTTAACAAATTGACATGCCAAAACAGGCAATAGGTACATAGAAGTTGAATATTTTGCCTTTTGACAGCAATGTTATTCATTTCGATTTAGAACACCATCCGTTAGATATTAATCTTTGAAAGTTTGCATAGTAGAGGAGTAAATAGTTCGTTAGATATGCATTGAATGCAATATGGGCTATCACAGCATTACAAAATTTTACAAAATGTTGCAATTTAATTGGTTGTGAAATAAAACGTCAAAATGCAACGAAAAATGGGCCGGATCGCGATAAATAGC
Organism: Loripinus fragilis; assembly: GCA_964019695.1. Taxonomy (NCBI): domain Eukaryota; kingdom Metazoa; phylum Mollusca; class Bivalvia; order Lucinida; family Lucinidae; genus Loripinus; species Loripinus fragilis. Next base: position 45,754,581 of record OZ026524.1, read on the forward strand.
GTTGCCTTGAAAACAACTGTAACGCATTTAGACGACTAACATCAAGCATGCTGTGACCAATCAACTGCACATGTGTTGCAGTATTATGTGCCCTAATTCCAGCTCTATTGATCAAACGATGTAGAAATGGAAACAATTTCCGCGAACTTTCTCGTATATCATTAGAACCATAATCACGTGGATCATTTTCTAACCTCAGCGTACAGACTATTTCACACGACATAAACCTTTGACAGTTCCCCTCCCAAGGCTATATACACTTTCACTTTTGTGAGCGAACACACAAAGTTCAGAACTATATTGTTCATACCTCCTCTTCTTGACAGGAGAAAAATCTATCTCTGGTGTTCCACCATGTGATAATTCCATGGCAACTTGCCAATGCTAAATAACTAAAGTGACAGTGAATTTGAAAATACCTGTTTATCTTAAGTAACGTTGCCTTACGCTTCAATTCAATATTTACACCTTAAAGACGTTTTCAAAATTTTCAAATTATGCAGAAATGCAAATATCAAATCTAAGTCCGAACAATTCTTATAGAAAAGAGGTTCTTTCCTTTTTAAAAAAGATAATGATAAAACCAGTATATACTACAAACGTTTATCTAACGTTCTATATGCCAATTAGCCGTAGTAAGGTTAGAAATTATTTTAAATTTAGAGTTAATTCCAATAGAAATGATAAAAAGCAGACTAGTCGAGGGACTATCCTTTTGTCACGGGTCTGCTTTGAAACAATTCTATTGCGAATTCTTCTGATTCAGCTAATCCTACACCTAGCCTGATCGTTCATCTAGTGCCATTTAACTCCCATGCAATTTGTACACCTTCAGGAGGCACTAGACCCCTGCCTTCTTGGCTCGACTTTACGGCGCAGGTACACTCTGTCAATTCAGATGTGGCACATTATCTGATTGTATCAATTCCAGATCTTTGTCGCCGTTCTTACTAATTATAGGGGGTTACTCAAGGCTCATTTGGGAGACTGGTAAACCATCGCACTACAGCTGACACTAGTTCCCAAGCTGAATTTAACAGCAGTGGTGTTAACCAGTGTACTTGGTATTGCAGGAAAAAAACATTTACAATGTTGCTTGTGTGTTTATCTTATACGAACAAAGTGGTTCAGTACGTGTACTAAAAGTGGCAATTAAAAAAAATCATGACTAGTGTGAAAGAGTAATGATAATGATAATTAGGTAAATTAAATAAGAAAGAGAAAAAACAATCATGTGTAATGTACCTCAAAAATAAATAAGTATGACCAGGAAATGCCACAATTACACACTGCAGCCCAACCCACGATGGCGTGAGGAAGAGACATAGAGCACTAAAGACAAAAACAGCGCTAGCAAGAAGACATTTAAAGTTAAGCGACCAGCTATTCTTCCTCGGCCAAATGAATATTAGTTCTTATAATATACTACTGACATAAGATAAGCATATTCCATTTGATAACACCTCTTAGGTTTTAGGAACGGTAAGAAAGGAAACTTTTGGGAGATACCAAAAATGTATTGTGGTAGACAACAAAAACAGAATACCAGCAATTTGATAAAGAAAAGCTGTGGAATCTCTGACTTGTCTACAGGCTGCAAACACCTTAAAAAATTACCCATAAATTTTACAACACTCAAAGAAAACACTATTGAGGCCAAGAGTCAGCAAATATTTTACAATAAGGCCGAAATAGTTGTAATTTCTTCAAAACTTTCTCTTTGGAGCATACACTTTCAGGATCTGGTGCAAAAAGTCACGAAATGGCTCAAAATAAACCACTACTTCCGGCTTATTATGTGTATAACCTTCACACTGTCGAATAATAACTTGGCACATTTTCATCATTAAATTCACTGGGTACATGCGTTAAAAACATGAAATTCTGTCCCATTCCTGCAGTAAAGTCTACATGAAGCAAAATTCATAATAGTTTTGCTATGGGTGGTTCCCGGTTTCAAACACGTCAGTCAAGCTTGTCCCACACATGTTCGATAGGGTTTAAGCCCTGCAACAAGCTCGGCCATGGAAGACTAGCAATGTTCTGTTGATTTTTGTATTTCTTGATGATGCGACTACACTGAGGTCTTGCAATGTCATCTCGGGGCACCATGTCCTGGCCATCTAGCGAGTCCAAGGGTGGCCTAACACCAGATTCCAGGATTTCGTCCTGGTACTTTTGAGAGTTCGAAGTCCTAGTAACCACCTTTTACTGTATCATGCGGTCGTCAGATAATTAATCACTCACCATAATCAAACCGTGTAACTGACTGTTTTGACGACAGATTACCGATTCGACGACAGATGCCGATAAATTTGGAAGGGAAAGGGTAGGTGAAGATTGTTTGTTTGCTAAATTCAACAAACGAATCTGTGGGTCCCTAGTGGTAATGGAGAATATGCTCACTGTTTGGAGATACTGCAGCAGCAATCTGAGCCTATTTCACGCACAAATAAGCTTTTTATCAGCTCTTCAACGCCTGAACTTCAATAAAATTGCATAAAATCATCTTTCTGCTCCAGCCAAACGAACGTCTGGGAGACAAAAGATATTATAATCACTTGGTCACACTAAAACTACAATTATTTACCAGCATTTATGTAAAGTTTGGCCGCAAAGTTCCGTTTAATATCTAAACTACACGCCCATTAAGAGACCCGGTGTATGAAACAGATCACTTCTTCAACGGATGTAGTCGACGACACATCAGAGATTTCAAAGGATAACATAGACGACAGCTCTTCATTTCTGTTTCGCCTTTGAAAAAACGTATTGGTACTTTTTTGTAGGCAAATTTGGCATGGAAATTATCTGTCATTATTGAAAAATGCCCTAGTTACAAGGTGAAACATCATTAGATTTCAATTACAAAGTCAATTTCAAATATTTTAAACCAAGCTTTGTGTGTCTTATCACAAATGAAATATATATAACACATCAGACGGATTTTACATTCTGTTGCCTGGGTCATGTCCTAGGGGTGAGACTTGTGGGCACTGGGGGCAAACATTATTTTTTTTCCGAAATCCAACCAAATTTGGTTTGTAAGTTACTCACACGTATGACATGTTCAACGGCATATTTTGGTTCCCCGCACCCTGGGGCCCTTGGGAGGGGCCAAAAGGTCAAATACCATTTAATTTCAATTACAAAGTCAATTTCATAGATTTTTAAACCAAATTTTGTGTGTCTTTTCACAAATGAAAGATGTATAACACATCAAACAGGATTTTCATTCTGTCACCTGGGTCATGCCCCAGGGGCGGGACTTGGGGGTACTGGGGGTTAGGGGTCAAAAATTTCATTTTTCAGAAATCAACCAAATTTGGTATGAGAGTTACTCACATGTATGCCATGTTCAACGGCATATTTTTGGTTCCCCGCCCCCTGGGGCCCTTGGGAGGGGCAAAAAGGTCAAATACCATTTAATTTCAATTACAAAGTCAATTTCATAGATTTTTAAACCAAATTGTGTGTGTCTTTTCACAAATGAAAGATGTATAACACATCAGACAGGATTTTCATTCTGTCACCTGGGTCATTCCCCAGGGGTGGGACTTGGGGGTACTGGGGTAAGGGGTCAAAAATTTCATTTTTCAGAAATTCAACCAAATTTGGTTTGTGAGTTACTCACAAAAGCATGAATGGCATGTTCAATTCCACAATTTTTGGGAGCCCTGGGTAGGGGCCAAAAGGTCGAATATCATTTAATTTCAATTCCAAAGACTTTTAAACCAAACTTTGTGTCTTCTCACAAATAAAAATATAAAACATGATTGTCATTCAGCTGCCTGGGTCATACCCGAGTGGTTAGACTTTTGGGTGGTGGGGGTCAAAATATTCATTTTTTGAAATCAATATATTAGTGCCAATAATTTTACTTTTTATGCTTTAGTGCAAAAATGACATTCTCCAATAATGACAGATAGTTTCCACGCCAAATTTGTCTACAAAAACAAAGTAAGTAAGGGTGCAAAGATCAGGAATCGATACAATCAAGTTCCACACCTGACCCAGGATACCAATGGGAAAGTGACAAATTCACAGTTAGACACCACAAACGAGAGCCGAGTGGTCAGCCCTTTCCTAGCAGGTGACCACAAATCACATATAAACAGACGCGCACAAAGACACAGTAAACACAAGACAAAAAAAACATAAAAGATCCACGAAAGAAGTACCGCCTTGGAAGTGTCAGTTAAATATTTTACTGGAGGGCTTAAACCGGTTTAACAGCGCCAACCTCACCTTTAATTCAGCTGTGGATCAAGACACATAGATATTTTGTTTGCATGAAAGATCCCTAATTTATCAATGCATCATCTCCTAAACATATAAACCATGATATAACAAGGAGATAATGCAAAGATAAGGACAACTATAAATAAAACTGAATACCGGAGCAAAAGTTATCCAACAGGTAAACCCTGGTGGGCCCGACAAACAGCCAAAGCATCAGGCCCCTACCATCTCATCAATAGATAAGTCTTTAAGTCGGAACAATCATAGAGTCTGAAGTCTGACCCACCGGTGTGCAATTAAAGAGGAAAGAAAGTTGCCAACCGTGATTGGGTTGACCACCAAACATGCAGTCTGTTGCAATACATTAATGTTATAGCCAATCTTTTTATGCGGAAAATTATTTGAGTGAACTGCGCTGAAAAATTATAAGGGCTAACAATCTTCTTCAACTTATACACCAAGTTACCTTAGAATTCAGGTTCAGAAAGTCCTTGGCGCAAGAGAGATTTAAGTCCAATTCGGAATTTAGATATACAAATCATAGTATCGTCTATAAAATATCTAAAAGGTTTTGCGAAGTTTATGATACCGATAGCCTTGTTTAAGAAGTTTCTGAGTTATCAATTTATTGCGAGTGTTGAAGTCAGCAACATAGCTAGATGCTCTAGCAAAACGAATGAGTTAAGAGATATAGACCCCATAGGATGTAGAGCGAGGAATTGGGTTAGAACTTATATTATGAAGGTCCTTTGATTGATTTCATTCATCATATCAATACGGCTGCTAGAGATTGGTATGGAGTTTAAAACAACACCTTACAACCCATGGTCCTAACGTTGAGGTCAAGGTCACATACTTAGAATTTCAAATTAAGTTCAAAAATAATACTATTTATGTTATAAAGCAAAATGATACAGACCCTGCGATGAATTTCATTTTAGTTTGGAATGATGTTAGATATAGGTCTTCAGTTTGACTCTGTGCCATCCCCATCTTGGAGTGTGACCTTGTGGTCAATGTCACGAACTTAGAATTTTCATAATAAAAGTCAAAATGTTTACTTTTAATGTTAATTAGCCTTTTAATAAAAAAACCCTTTATTTTTTCCAAAATGTTTGACATGATGGTAGATATAGGTCTTAAATACTTCTGCAGATCATCCCTATCCTGGAACCTGACAATGAGGTCAAGGACTTTACATATAAAAGTCATTTTTTATTTTAGATTTCCAAGTCAAAATACAATATCAAGACGTAGCGCAGTCGGTAACGTGTCTGACAACAGATGCGAGTCTGACTGCAGATCCAGGGGTCGCGAGTTTGATCCCGGCCCGGTCCCATACTTTCGTGGAGATTGATTGCGAAATAATTTCTACGGTCATTCTCCTCCCTTCCGCTGAATCATTCAAGAAGGGTTGTTGTCAGTTACAAGCAAAAGTATGTGCACGAAATACTGGTTAACTGCTTGTTCAAGCTTTCCCAGGAAAAAGTGTGGTTAGGTGAACTGACCGTCCCGCCATGACCATAGCTGTTGACTTGGGACGTGAAACAACAAAACAAACAAACAAACAAACAAACACACGAACATTATCAAGACCCTTTCTTGAATTCCATTTGTGTTTGATACAATGGAAAATGCAGGTCTAAAGTTTTACTCAGGGCCATCTTCACCCCTGGGGATCCCCTTGAGGTCAGGCTCACACACTTATAATTCTCACATACAACTCAAGCATATATGTATAATCACAACCCTTTGATGGATACTATTTTTAACTTGCACCATGGTGCATATAGGACTAAAGTTTTGTCTTTGTGCCACCCCAACCAAAAATGTAAGTCCGTTTGATCAGGGAATACCACAATCACACACTTCAGACCGACCCGAGGCACCATGAGGAAGAGCAGTAAAACACAAACAATAACAAGACATCGGGATGACAATTAAAGAAAAGCAACTCTCTTCATCACCAAGATGATTGCACAACTAGAAAAGCCAAAATGTATTGTATAACGAAAGAAGGAACAAACACAGAACCCCACAATTGGAGTAACAATAAACAATAACAAGCCACCACCTTAAAACGGACAGCTGCCTAAGCCACTGTGTGTGTGTCGGGGGGACTTAAATGCATGTTACCAGTACCCTATATTACATCCCACGGCCAAATTGGCAATTGGACACATTTGTATCACCTACAAACCATAGGCAATCATTGTGCAAAATGAACATCCTCGATAAAATCTATAGGAGGGGTTATCAAACGGCAGTACAGATTTTAGGTATATTTGACCTTGATCTTTGACTTCAACATCATATTTGTGCCCTGAAATCTTTCATAAAATTCAGACAATATAAACTATCATTGCGTGAAGTATTAACACCGTCGGTGGAAAACTGAGAGTTATTTGGGCTGACCTAACCATAAAATAAATCTTATGTATATTTGACCTTGACCTTTGAAATCAAAGTCATAGCGATAATCAGAAACTTTGTTGTCATCTATACACAATATAGGGTTCACACATGTTTTTTCATGCATTAACATTTGCCGGGTTCTGAGGATTCTGTTTGAACACGAGGTCAATAGGCCGAGTGTTAAACATCATCAGAGGGCCCTGGCAAGTGTTAATGCAATTAAACAAACATGTGTGATCGTTATTCTTGCATATTTTACCTTATTCCAGACTAATTCGCACTGAAAACGCTGCTAAAACATTAAATTGTCCATTTTCTTACACTGGATTTCTCTAAACAAAATGGCGTCAGCTGTGTACTATCGAACGTCATCACAACGTCATAACCGTACGCATCGTTTTCGCGAACAAAGCAATCGGCGAAATGATTAGTCTGTTCCGCAACGCTTTCTGTATATAACATCATGCAAATAATGCAGGGCTCATTTTAAGTATTTTCAAGTTCAGATCCATGTTCAAACAGCACGTGAATCTCCTAATTGGAACATGGAATTTCACTCATATGACTATGGGTGTTTACAGCTATACGAATAGACATCTATGCAAGAATTATCAATTACTGTGCCAAATATGAACAGTATGTGCAAAATACATTGCTGAGGTAGCGTCTTAAGCATTTAACCGACTGGCGGACGTTCAGATGGACAGACAGACGCATGGACTTACAGATGGGAACGATTATAGTATACCAGACTTTAAAAAACAACAACACAAACACGTGGACATAATTTGCCAAAATACACGAAATGGAACAAATAACGTCAAAATTTAAAAAAAAGAAGCATTATTTGTGTGTTCAGTCAGTATATTTTAGCCTTCAGCAAGCACATGCAAATTGTATCAAACCCTTCAGCGGCAGAATTGTGTAATATAGGCATGTTTCTTAAATAAAATGACACTTTTGTAATGTTATACGTTGGAGTAAAGCGAAATTGATTTAAGAGGGATATTTCTGTCACTGACAAGGATACAATTCCAAGTATGTTATATACTATGCAAATATTACTATACATTACCTTTTCATATATTGGTAAGTCAATTGAGTGTAAATACACTGTGTCCACTAAAAAGTATTACATGATATTAATTTGAACATTATAAAGTCAAAATGCCAAAATGCAGTGTACTATACGCATAGCACATTCAAATAGAAAATGCAGCATCAATAATTTTGCTTAGTATAGTTCTTCAAAGTATGCTTGAGTATGCTAAAATGTATGATTGGTGACAATTATGCTTATTACATAAACAAATATGCCAACAACAGAGTGTTTTATGTGCAAGAGTGAAAATATTTTTCAAGAAGTATTTCTTTTTTGTGTAGTATACTAGAGCCTCCACCAATCGTTTGCACAAGGTTTTTAACTCTTCAACGGCAGAATTGAAGAGGGCACATATTGCCCATTAAGAAAAAAATAAGTTTTGTCATGTTATACCTTTGAGTAAAACGACGCCGATTTTTAGAGGTATATTTCAGCTCAGTATGTAGCCTATCTCATCACCATCGAGATGGTTGCCAAACTAGAAAAGATACAATAGACTACATCACAAAACCATAACTAAACACAAGCACGCAAGTGGAGCAACAAAGCAAACATGTTAAGGTCAAAATTGAGGGCTTTAGTTAAAGGTCTTGTGAACCTTCAAAAAACTTTTTTTTTAAAAGTAAGTAATGGTGCAAAGATCAGGAGTCGATACAATCAAGTACCACACCTGACCCAGTATACCAATGGGGAAGTGACCAACTCACAGTTAGACACCACAAACGAGTGCCAAGAGGTCAGCCCTTTCCCAGCAAGTGAGCACAAGGCACATATAAACAGACGCGCACAAAGGCAGAGCAAACGTAAGACAGAAAAAACATAAAAGATCCACAAAAGAAGTTTCGCCTTGGAACGGTCAGTAAAATATTTTACTGCAGGGCTTAAACCGGTTGTACAAAGCGCCAACGTTACCCTTAATTCAGATGTGGATCAAGACACATAGATATTTGGTTTGCATGAAATGCCCCTAACTTATCAATGCATCATCTCCTAGAACATATAAATCAAGATATAACAAGGAGATAAGGCAAAGATAAGGACTCAACTGTAAATAAAACTGAATACTGGAGCAAAAGAAATCCAACAGGTAAACCCCGGTGGGCCCGACAAACAGCCAAAGCATCAGGCCCCTACCATCTCATCTATAGATAAGTCTTTAAGTCAGAACCATCATAGAGTCTGAAGTCCGACCCATCGGCGGGCAATTAAAGAGGAAATCAAACTCCTATTGATTGAAAAGCCAGTAATGAGAGAAACAGAGTGTCGAATGCCCCATCAAAAAATCCAAAATAGTTTTAAAGTTATGAAGGTTTCAAAATTTAATTAGTTGAAATAATGCGAGAGGCTCATATAAAGTCATATGAATTTTTTGAATTATTAAATATAATATATTTCATTTTTTTTTGCATTATTTAATATTTTATTTGCTGAAAATGATTCAATATGATAAAATACAACTTTTGCATATAAAAGCTTTATTGCGCTGTTTATAATTGCTAAGAAATTGCACTACATAAAATTTGACATTTTGAAGAAATCATCCTGAAATAATAATATAGGCGGGGCTTATTTACAAATTTGCATTATTATATAACTTGCATAACTTTTGACTCGGTTGGATTTTTTCGATGCGGTTTTCAGCATTCTGGTTTTCTCATCACTGTCATGTAAATCATGATGAGCTTCAAAAATGTTTTGGAAGATTCACAAGACCTTTAAAAGTGCGTTACAGGATTTTTTTCTTTTATCTCAACCAAATCATATGTTGTGGATACTCAAAAGAACCGTATCAATGAGACATTTCTTTTGAGCACCCCAAAACATATGCCAAAATTATGGGTAAGAGAACATCAATTTACAGTTTTATGCAGAATATTTTTGTTTATCTAAACCTATGTACAATTGTTATTTTTCCTTATGTATCTATCAGTTTAAACATGTGTTTTGGGTGCTTGTTCAATGTATTACCCGTAAGAACAATTAATTTAACCGGAACTACATTGGTTTGGTCACTGCAATGAGTCGGGCAGTGCTAATTGCTTTTGCAATTTTTTTCAGTTGCATTTGACCAATGCTATATAATAGGAAAGTGTAACGGCATCAGAACCGCAATGGAAACGATGCTAACCGAGCCAACAACGTATTGAAGGGTTGTTTATTAACATTCTGCTCGTTTCATCGAATAGAGCACAAAATTTGTCTAGTCGGTACTAGCATTAACAAAGGTTGTGCAGTATATTATTACTCAGTCGTCATGCACGGACTGAGAATAATCAGGTATTAGTGAACGAAGTGTCGTGTAAAATCAGTTCTAAGGCGGTTTCACAGACGTGAGCAGCACACAAAAAGCGAAGGACGTTGGTCTATATTTCTGGAGTAAGAAGATAGTATGGCATCGACCTAGGGTATTACCAACAGACAGAACGAGGTGAACAAGTTGATTTCTACAGAATTAAAAAGATAAGTGATACTCAAAATTTATCTTGTGAATTATAAGGAGTAAAGGCGCATCTGTCGCATCTGCAGATTATAACTCAAAAGGTTAATGCGTTCAATGTGTAGAAGATGGCATGTTCAAAAAATAGATGATTGCGACAGAAATCTAAACCAATTATTGAACGGTAGATGAGGATGACGAATTTAGCGAAAGGTACTTTTATATCTGAAACGCCTTTAAGCGGAGAATGTTGTATACTATAGAGCAAATAAAAAATAACGCAACGCACTACATATATATTATGTAAGAATATACCAGGGATAACACGATCATGTTTTCAACCATGTTCACGTATACAGACGTCAAGAGCAGGCTATAACTTTTATCTGAAACGCTCAAGAGCGGTGAATGTTGTATAATATAGAGCAAATAAAAATAACGCAACACACTACATACGCATTATGAAACAATATATCAGGGATATCACGGTCATAGTTTCAAACATGTTCACGCATATAGACGTCAAGAGCAGGCTATACATGTTTATCTGAAACGCTCAAAAGCGGAGAATGTTGTTTTATATAGAGCAAATAAAAAATAACCCAACACACTACATACACATTATGAAAGAATATACCAGGGAATTCACGATCATAGTTTCAAACATGTTCACAAATAAAAGCGTAAAGAGCAGGCTATACAGCCTCATGAAACGGGCGGCATTTCTTGGTTTTGCAAAGAAATAAATAATAATAATCATAATGATATTAATAATAAAATAAAATTTTGCAGTCAACGATGGAATCGATCACACTTTTACATCTAACGTTCTTACATTTCAGTTTCCAATATTTGGAACAACGACAGGTTATTAGAACCCTCATTGGCTAGAAAGTAGTTGACGATTATTTACATTTGGAGGTCACCAGTGATGAGGAGGATCAGAAACACATTTGAAGAGCTCAATCCAAGTCGGCATTGGAAATTTGAAAGACCATATTTAAAGCACAATGTAAAGATAAGTACAGAAAGCAGCTTTTCTTGTTTTCATTAGATAGGCATTTCAGATATAAATAAAAAAAAATAAGATGTGAAGCTTGGCGCTAAACAAAGGCTGGTAGTACAGATCAGTTTGATCACGAGAGATGATAACGAAGTAGGGTAAATTGGCAGAGAGTAAGTACAGATGAATCCCAATGAAATAGGCTAAATATTAAATATAAATAGATGCATACGAGTCATATTAGAATTTTATGGTTGTTATAGAAGAGGATTACACTTTATCTATCCATTTGCTGTACTGATTGCGACAAATACTGTTGTTGTTTTTTTTTTGTCAGTGTGTGCTTATCTTAAAAAAAGATGGAAATTTCTGCCACATAAAGAGGTCTTACAGTAATAAAACAAACAAGAGATCCACTCGATACTATCTTAGAAATGTATTCTTAAAATTGAAACGTAGCATCATGCTATTAATACTCTACTGTATAAAAAATAGGCACAAAGCATATATTAGTACTGGATTGTAATAGCATAAGCGATAATTTGATTAATTCTAAATTTAAAATACAAAAAAGATGCAAGATAACATGACAACAACTTCAAAATGAGATTTCATGAACTAATTTGAAAATAATGAGGCTTATATTACCCACATGGATAAAGCTCAGTCAAATGGAACGGTCTCAGCTTTCTCATGGTCAGACGCAGGTAAAGAAGCATTTTACATACAGAATTCTTCACTTGAATTGGCGAGCATTGGTCAAATATTGTAGAAAAGTTTAACAGTGATGTTGGTATGGTGGTAAACGGTCAAAGAATAAATGCATTTGTAAACGACTGTTTAGGTGGAATCATAGCTATAACGTAGTATGTATTTAAATTTTGCTCATAGGCAGCCCTTATTCCTGATATTGGTTATTTTTCTCTATTTAATGAAATTTGGATTTCTTCTGTTAGTAGAAAATTAACAATTGAATCGTTGCTACATGTTAAATGATTCGTGCATTTCTTCTGCTTGAAAATGGGTAGGACTATGTATGCTGAAAAATGGAACAAATTTAAAAGATAACCAAAGAAAGGAGATTTCAATTAGAAACAAAGTTATCAGAGCGTACGATAAGAAATCGCTGCATCCACAATAGAATAGCTGTTAGAGTTATGTCGGTTAAAGGTAAGCTTGTTAGAATAAAATGAGTCCTAAAAACTTTGAAAAGGGATCAGTTGTTTTAAAGGTGTTGTCGTTAAAAGCTAATGTCAGAGTATTGAAAGAGAATACTACATTCGATTCTGAATTATTTGCAAACGAAAAACGGCGGTGCTTATGTCGGCTATGCAGATATGGACAATGTTATAAGTATTGAGACAAAATTAAAAAAAAAATCCAGTTACTCTTGCAGTTTTAATCGATTTCCCCAGAAGTGGAATTTCAAAGGTTATTTCCAAAGGTAAGAATATATATCATAGGAGCAGTAGATTCATGTGGGAAGAGCAAACTTTCCTCATAAGAGAGCTCTAAAATCGGTTGGTGTCTAGGTCACATGTAATTTCCCCAGAAGAGGAAACAAGAAGTTCCCCAGAAGTAAAAAAGGTATTTATCTGGTATAAGGTAATACTTGAGATTGCCCAGGAGGTGGGAACGAGTTTCCCAGAAGTGGGAAAAAGGAATTTACCTGGTAGAAGGTGATTTTCAAAGGTAAGAATATATATCATAGGAGCAGTAGATTCATGTGGGAAGAGCAAACTTTCCTCATAAGAGAGCTCTAAAATCGGTTGGTGTCTAGGTCACATGTAATTTCCCCAGAAGAGGAAACAAGAAGTTCCCCAGAAGTAAAAAAGGTATTTATCTGGTATAAGGTAATACTTGAGATTGCCCAGGAGGTGGGAACGAGTTTCCCAGAAGTGGGAAAAAGGAATTTACCTGGTAGAAGGTGATTTTCAAAGGTGAGAATATATATCATAGGAGCAGTAGATTTATGTGTGAAAAGCAAAATTTCCTCATAAGAGCTTAAAAATCGGTTGGTGACTAGGTCACACGTCATTTCTCAAGAAAAGGAAACATGAGGTTCCCCTGAAGTGGAAAACGGTATTTATCTGGTATAAGGTAATAATTGAGATTGACAGGAATTGGAAAAGAGTTCCCTAGAAGTTGGAAAAGGGTATATAACTGGTAGAAGGTTATTTCTAAAGGTAAGAAAACATAACATAGGAGCAGTAGATTTATGTGGGAAAAGCAAACTTTTCTCATAAGAGAGCTCTAAAAATCGGTAGGTGACTAGGTTTCATGTCATTCCCCGGAAGTGGAAATATGAAGTTCCCCGGAAGTTAAAAAAGGTATTTATTTGGTATAAGGTACTAATTGAGATTCACCAGGAAGTAGAAGTGAGTCCCCCAGAAGTGAGAAAAGGGTATTTATTTGGTAAAAGGTAACAATTGAGATTTCCCAGGAAGTGGAAACAAGTTCCCCCGGAAGTGGGAAAGGGTATTTACCTGGTAGAAGGTAATAATTGAGATTTCTCAGGAAGTGGAAACGAGTTCCCCGGAAGTGGAAAATGGTATTTACCTGGTAGAAGGTAATAATTGAGCTTTCCCAGGAAGTGGAAACAAGTTCCTCCAAAAGTGGGAAAGGGTATTTACCTGGTAGAAGGTAATAATTGAGATTTCCCAGGAATTGAAAACTAGTTCCCCGGAAGTGGAAAATGGTATTTACCTGGTAGAAGGTAACAATTAAGATTTCTCAGGAGTGGAAACAAATTTCCCGGAAATGGATAAAGGTATTCATCTGGTAGATGGTAATAATTGAGATTTCCCAGGGAGTGGACAAATTATTCACTTGCCAACAGATAATAACTGAGATTTTCCCGGAAGCAGAAGTCAGGTTGAAAATGCAGACTGAAGGTCTTAATTCTTTAAAGGTGCAAAAGTCCCTGAGAGCAAAATCAATGAACAAATGAAAAAAAAAACTCAGATGAAAATAAAGGTAGACTTTCAAACAACGAAGTATTTGGTTTTTAGTATGGTTTTGAAAGAGAAAATGTCCTCCATATGAACAAAGATGGGAGAGTAAATATGGCTGTATAGAGCAGTATTTAGAAGATAAAATATAAGGTCAATGTTTATTACAATAACAAGAAAATGAAGTCACTCATAAAAAAAATGAGGAGCAGAAAAAATGATTTTCAAAATATCGCCATGGTGGTAAATTACCTGATAATATCACAATTAAAATGTAAGTAAAATGGATAAATTATATGTTTTTATGAGTTATGTGTTTATTTAAGTCAGAGAAAGAAGAAAATTAAATTTACAAATTATATGGGATCACAAACAAATGACAAGTTCAGTGTATATTATAACGTAGAAACAAATAAGATAATTCCAAATTGGTTCCCAGTATAGAAGTTGCCTGATTATTAGCTCAGTATCAGAGTTAGCCAGAGGGGAACTGTTTAGTATAATAGATATCATGGCAGTTTGTTGTACTTTAAGGGTTTCAGACCAGCTGTCTGCACCTGATTATCTAATTTTAATAGGTGATACTTTTAGCAAAACAAAAGTAAATAAATAAGTAAATAAAATGAGTACCAGATACAGTCAATTTAATCAGACACATTATTATATGCAAAGAGGCATGAAAACAATGATATTTTTGAAACATGATTGCAATGAAAATAAGAATGATATGTATTGACAATAAGCTTTTTGTATATGGCTATTTGTTTTCATTTGTTGCAGGTATTGACTGAATCAGAAACATACAACATCATCCGTTTTTGACAAAGCGATTTAGAAGTCAACATATAGTGTCTTGAAGCAAGCAGAACTACAGATAAGTACACGTATACCGCGTGTTGCATGAACTGTGAACCTTATTGTGTTATCAACTGTTATGGTAACATCTAAGCTTAATCTAAACGCCAGTGTTGCAAGCAGAGTAGCAAACAATTGCATATTTCAAGATGTATGGCATATATATGCAGCCCAATTCGCTGGAAGTCACCTGACAGTAAAATATGTACGTTGAAGATTTTGGAGTCAAAATGTTAAAATAACAGAGGTCCTGCCTATGTTAGGCATTGTGATGTGACTTAACATGAAAACGTAATTAGAATCTTTACAAAATTTTGTCGCTCTCTAACATTTGTAATTTCTAAGCGCGCCAACATGCAAACTGTGTTTGTTTTCTTTGTTAGAAGTTAAGAATAGACTTAACATTCTGCTCATTTCATCGAATAGAGCAGAATATTTGTCTGGTTGGTACTAGCATTAACAAAGGTTGTGCAGTATATTATTACTCAGTCGTCATGCATGTACTGAGAATAATCAGGTATTAGTGAACGAAGTGTCGTGTAAAATCAGTTCTAAGGGGGCTTCATAGACGTGAGCAGCACACAAAATTTTGTATAGATTCGAGCAAGAGATCTTGCCGTGTTGATTTGCACGTCGTCATTGCTATGGGGTATACTGCACTGTATAAAATCACAGCAAGTTTTCGCCAGACAAAAAAGGAAAAGTTTGGTGTCATGTGGGCTGGACGGCAGGTACTTCGGCAATGAGAAGATCTAAGGGTTAAGTAAGCTGTGTTACTGGCAGGGCTCTTACAAGCATTTCCTAAATAGATCTCATCAAGGTCTACAACGCCCTCCCATGTCACGCTGCTCATTTGCTCACATTAAAGCGCGCCAACATGCAAACTGTGTTTGTTTCCTTTGTTAGAAGTTAGGAATAGACTTGCTTTTTTTGTGAAGGGCACGCTCTTGAGGCATGTAGTTTATTTCAAACTGGGCTTGTCATTTAGTCCTCGCTTCTAGTACTTTTCTTTTCCGCCGCCTGACAATCTTAGTAAAACATATAACCAATTTATACGAAACTATAGAGCTGGCGTTCGTTTGGTACCATGTTCTACAATGAGATAAAGAGGAGAGCAAAAACTTGGAAAACCAGTTACAGTGGACACTCAAATTTCTGAGTAACTCGTGATATCTATAGTAGTACAAGCTTCACTCGCCACTCGCTGGCGGCTCGCTACGCTCGTTATAATTTAGACTTACATTGAACATATGATCACAGTATATAGATAAAACTGATGTTTGAAACTTTGCATGTGCTTTTTTCAGACACGGTCTGAAGATGTGCATATGATTTGGATATAATTCTCAGATTGATTTTGGTCACTTTTCTGGCTTTTTTAACTTTGTCAGTTTTAATGTACTCATTCCATGGTAGGTAATATCAAAGTGGCAGGCGGGGACATACATTGTAGATTCTTTAAATGATGCTTGTATCTTTTTATATAATTGATAAACGAAGGACACTGCTGCAGACATACCTCATTTACAACCATAGAAAACGATACGACCAAATTTATCTACGTCGGTACCTTAGAATGATTCGATATTTATGTTTGAAAGCTGTCAGTTTTGTATGTACGGGAGCTCTAAAGAGGAAAAGTTGAGTTTCAAAAATATTTATCGAATGTTTTATTAGAGCAATCTAGGTATAAATTGTTAAGTATGGCACTAATTTGACTTTTACACTTGCTTAACGGCTCAGGCACGATCAGATGCACTTTTTGTACCAACAGCTTGTTATATATGCTCTTGTGATTCAGATAATAATGTGAAAACACTTAATTTTTGTTTCAGAGAAGTGGTAAGGGACTGTTTAAGAGAACAAGTAGCATTTCACATCATTTACAGACCTGGTGTTTAGCATCAGAGCATACAGTGGTCAGAAATGCTTGAATTCTACTGTTATGCTGATTCAATTGAAAAAGAACTGTTTTTAACAAACAACAAAATGCCAATTTCTTTAAATGTACATATAATGATATCATTTTTAAAAAAAAATAACATTGACAGTCCTCTTTCTTTTGCTGGTTAGATTATCAAGCTATGTTAACTAGCACCAAAATGGCATCCAAAAAACCAAATGCTTACTTTGTTATATATTTTTCAAATTTGGGAAGTAACAGATAGCACAGCACCCTTAATCGTAGCAAACATGTTTTAAATACAATTGGTTAAGTAAATTGTGAAGTCTTACAAACCAGCTAATGAGTTTGTATAACATTAAGTATTTCAGGAAACAAATATATCTACAGTTTTCATTCTGCTGGTATGGTGTATAATGGTCCATAAATGTCCAGTCCGTAGACACCCTTGTTTTTATTTAATACTTTGAAAGACTAAGGTCATGTTTATGTGTGTGATACAAGCGGGTGTCCTGACGGCTGAGTTAACATATGAAACAGAAGGATTGTTTGCAACAGAAAGAATTAAGGAGTTTTTGAATGCAAAAAATGTCCTGTCCGTACACGTATCCTGTCCGTAGACACTAATGTTTAGATGAATACTTAGAAGCAAAATTACACTTGTATTGATTTAATTAAAATCATATCTGTTTATAATACCCGCTTTTTTCTTTAGAAAAAAGGGTTATAGATTTTGTACCAAAGTCAGTACATATGTCCATCAGTCCTTCAGTCACGTTTCTTGTAATTGCATCTCCTCCTAAACCGTTGGTTATAGCAACTGCAAATTTTATAGGTGCATAGTTCACTTGATGTAGAGGGAACTGAGCAGCATTTTTGTGTGACCTTGACCTTGGGGTCGGGGTCAAGGTCAAATAATGTTTTTTCTTGTAAATGGATCTCTTTTAACCATTCGATGTATTAACTTCAAACTTTACAGGTGCATCGGTCACATTATGTACATTATGTAGAGAGTACTGGACAACATTTCATGTGACATTGACCCTAAGGTCAAGGTCAATTAATGTATTTTACTGTAAATGCATCTCCTTCTTAACCCTTCGACATAGCACCTTCAAACTTTGCAGGGGTATAGGTCACACAATGTTGAGGGTACTGGTCAACTCTTCAACCCTTGAACCCAAGATCAAATAATGTTTTTCTTGTAAATGCATCTTCTCCTAAACGTAGCAACTTAAAATTTTGCAGGTACATAGGTTATATGAGCTGGAGGGTACTGGGAAGCATCTTGTGTAAGTTTGATTCAAAGGTCAAGGTCATATAATAGGGGTGCAACCATATACCGATGAACCGCGATTTGCTCTAGATAAATATCGTATCGCGATATTCTTTTGGCTGTACTGGTACATAACCTCCATTTCCCATTAAAATGCAAGAAAACAGCAAAAATTCTCTGTGAAATCACAGATAATTTTTAGCACGCGCTCATTTGCACATTGAACGTGAAAATTCGTCTGGATGCCAGTAAATACCTGTACGGTTTATCATCTGTCTGACTAAAATCTCGGAAAATTTACCCGTCAGTCTACTGCTGATTTTTTATTGTTTCCTTCCATGATCTTCCATAATTCATTATAAATTTTGTTTGTAAAACTAGAAAACGGTGTTTATAAACTAAATTTTACATTTCTTTATTAGGCATGATGTTTTTCTTCCGAAAGTAGGTGCTAAAATCTATGAAAATTCAAAAACGATCTCTCCCAAAAATTACCCAACCCACTAATGTCAGCAATAACTTGACAGTTGTATTTAGGAACACGAATATTAAATATCATAATTTTTAGCAAATAAAATCAAGATCTCAACACCAGAAAGTAGTAACTTAAATATTTTTGAGTCATTTAACGTTGGATGTCTAAACTATTTATAGAACTGCAACAAGTCGAGCTTTTAAAAACACTCTGCAAACAGATATTCATGTTTATGTTAAAACAGTATAAGTTTCAAAATTAAGGTTAAGCTTTATGAAAAGACTAAAGAAGCTATAAAGATAAGATTGACATAGATCATGTAATCAAACAGTGGATGTTACTGGGAATTAGGGCTGCATGTTTATTCTGCAATTCTGAAGTTGACGCACCAACATCACACTTTGACAGATATTATGGGAAAGAAGCATCATAGTGATACTATTTGCAATTCAAACATATTTTAGATTAGATGTTTTTTGCTATTCTTGTAATTTAAGTATCTTGTAAGGGCACAGTCCAGAATTGAGCCCAAAATTGAGAACAGTAACAGAGAGAAATATAGATACGAGATTATCGCAATGTTTATCGCAATACGGGTTTTCTATATTGCAACATATCACATTACGGGTTATGGCGTATCTTTGCACCCTTATCATATAATGTATTTTCTTGTAAATGCATCTCCTCCTTAACCGTTGGACATTGCAACTTCAAACTTTGCAAGTGCATAGGTGACATGATGTAGGGGATACTGGACTACACTTTGTGTTAACTTTACCTTAAAGGTAAAGAAACAGGTATTTGCAATGGGGTACCATCGACTGCTTCTCTAGTTTTCTTATATTATAATACTAACTTTGAATTACACTCAGATTTTGGAATAAAATTATATTATTTCTCTCTAACTAGTGTGAAAAAAGTCATTTCAGAAATAATGATGTTTTATTTACAATATCTAGATGTAGTTCAAAGTAATCATAAAAAAACCAGAACACAAACCAATCTGATGTAGATTGAATCAGTGTGCTGGGTGGTTTCTCTTCTTAATATTCAAAAAGCGTTTGTGTCTAGGAACAAGACACGTCTATGGACAAGACATTTTTATATTCAAAGGCAGATAAATTCTTGTTGTGAACAATCCTTGTAATTCATACTTTAACTTAGTATTTCCACCAACTTGTATCACAAACATAAAGATCAACTTGATCTTTCAAAGCCTTCAATAAAAACAAAGGTGTCTACAGACTGGACAGTGATAATTTAACACAATAGGAACTGCAAGTAAAATGGCAAATCTATTTATATCCTGACAATCATAATGTTATGCAAACTCCTTTTACTGGTTCGTTTTACTTCACAGTGCACTAAACCAATAATCGTTTTAATCTAAAACATATCTGCCTTGGTAAAAGGTGCTGCGCTATATATCACTAGTACTTAATTTGGGAAACATATAAGAAAGTAGACATTTAGTCCTTTTGATTCCATTAAGGTTCTAGTTGATATAGCTTGATAATTAAACTGCAAAAGAAAGAAGACGTCAATTTTGTATAGAAATTGTTATCATATTCTAACCATTTTGAGAAATGGTTATGTAATTATTTGTTGAAAACAGGTTCTTTTCAAATGAAACAGTTTCACAGCACTTTTCAAGCATTTTGGACTATCTAATGTGCTGAATTTTTTTTGATTTGATTCCAAGTCCCTGTCAATAGTTGTTCAGTTATGTCCAGGTTGAACTAGTACTTAGTAAGAATTTATGTCTTGCTCAAGGACACAGCACAGTGACGCTGGTTAGGCTAGAACCAACATGAGTCGAGCACTTCATCACTGAGCCACTGCGCTCCCTTTATGTGCTGATTTGAAAAACGTTCAGTGCTATTTGCATTCTGGATATAGCATCATCAGCATTCCTCTTAAATTAAGTATTTACACACTTTTGTCTGCTAGACAGAAGCATATAACAATTTCAGTGTAAGAAAAACTGCATACTGCTTTCAGTTGTGATTCAACAAAATAAAAACTCACAAGTCATTCATATTCTATCCTCTGGCCATATTACTTAATTTGTTTATCATTTTTGAGACATAAACAGGTATTTTTCACGTATGCTTACAAAGATTTATTTGAACCAGGTAACGAATGTCCTGTCCGTAGATAATTTTGCTAAATTTCAGAGACCATTTATGAAACCCTATAACTTTACAGCTAGACGACTTAGAAAACAAATAAAAGCTCTTTGGATGTGTTGTATGCTCTATGTTTTCATTATGTGTCATGTAAATACAACAATATCTTTTAAAGAGATTTATAGCAACTGATACGAGTCATTTCTTTGAGTTTTTATAGACTTTTGTAATTTCGACGCATAAAAACCCATGAAAATGAACGTCACAATATTTGTTTTGATACCATTTTTTTCCATACGTTATGCCTTTTAAAACATAAGAACATTTGAGTATGGATTTATTATAAGTGAAAAAATTTACTCACATTATGATAGTATGGTGCTTTCTTTTTTTCCCTTGCAACATCCTGTTTCAACCATAAATTTGCGAGTTAGTACTTTCGTTATTCTATAACACCAACTGGTTTAAGACAATATAAATTATATGACAGGTAAAATGCATGCATAAAGTGGATTATTAGTACTTTTTTTTTGACCTCCGATGAAACAAAAATTTGTTTCTGATTGTGGCTGAGCCGATATGGTAACTGAAAGTGACCATTGATATAGGCAAAAAAAAAATGGAAAAATGGCCATGTTTGACTCAATTGGAGACTTTGTACAGAATATTCAACAAAGACCACAATTAGGATATTACCAAAATAATAAGTAGGGTACCATAATGATGTAAATGATGGCTCAGTACATTTTTAGGCAATGCGATAAGTAATTTGATCAATCTCTCTCATTTAAGTAAAACCAGTTTACTTCTTTACTTTAATGAATGTTTTAAAATAGGCCATTACGACCACACTTTGAAAAAGCATCGACATAATTAACTTGGGGTTTACCTGTTTGATTTCTTTTGCTTCAGTATTCAGTTGTATGTACTATTGAGTCATTATATTTGCTTTATCTCCTTTTTAAATCTTGATTTATATGATTTTGAAGATGATACATTGATAAGCTAGGGGTCTTTCATTCAAACCAAACATCTATGCGTCTTAACCACATCTGAACTATGGGTGAGGTTGGTGCCGTGAAACCGGTTTAAGCCCTCCAGCAAAATATTTTTACTGTCCGTTCCAAGGCGGTACTTCTTTCGTGGATCATTTGTGTTTTTTGTTCCTTGTATTTCTCATGCTTTCGTGTCTGTTCATTGCTGCCTTGTGGTCACCTGGTGGGAAACGGCTGACCTCTTGGCTCTTGTTGGTGGTGTTTATTGTATTTGTTGTTACTTTCCCCTGTGGTATCCTGGGTCAGGTGTGGTACTTGATTGTACTGATTCCTGATCTTTGCCGTCTTTCTTACTTTGTACTAAAATACACTATAGTCGCTCAATCACATTTTAATATTTTGGTGAAATGCGTTGGTCTGAAACACTGCACATCCAAGACATTTTCTGAAAAAGTACGTTGATGGTGTTTTGGTTCACACTGTCATGGATAAGTTAATTGATAGTGCGTTGGTGTACTTAGATAAAATTTACAATTAATGGATAGTATTTTGGTAAACTCATATCTCAATCCTACACTTTTGACTTACTAGCAGCCAACCGTTGTGTATTGAGAGTATTTTGGATTCTAAATTTCTGACCAAAAGAAAGCAGAGTTGAAGCCACATGAATCATTTCCTGTGTTCAAATATTTGAGGGAGCTTTTGAATGTATTTTTCCTCTTTGAGTTGTTTATTTTAGTGCAATTATGCTAAATGTTGATTTGGAGTCTGCTACAAACAATCAAAGTAAGTAACATACATGTACTCTATTACTTTTTTTTTTATATTCTCGTTTAGTTTCAGTTTTATATTTCTTGTGGCTTCACAAGACCTAAAATATATTGTTTTGTAATGTTTCTTGACCTGACGTGAATTTCAAGTAGTCCATTAGTATTAAGTACATTGATAAGGTGTCCGTAAGTAACTTGGTAGTGGTTTGGTTAAAACGCATTGATAGTGTTTTGGTAAGTGCATTGATAGCGTTTTGTTAGTTCATTGATAGTGTTTTGGTTAACACGTTGATAGTGTTTCGGTTAGGTAGTATTTTGGCAGCTCATTTGCATGTGAAAATTGGCACTAACAATAGAACATCAAAACACAATGTTTTCATAGAGTCTTGTTGTAGTGTTTTGGTCCCTTCCTTTTCATATGGGCCACCAGTGGTTCATCGATATCAATTTTGATACATCAGACATGACGCCATATGATAAGAAAATAGGGTTGTTTTGCGACTATTTACTCAAGGATCGCTAACTTGCAAATGAGCACCTTAGGATTGGAATTAATCACTGATAGTCCCTTTTGGATTATAAGACACGTTCTGAAAACCAACCTTTATGACTTTCTTAGGGTCATGCAATAACAATGGCGAACGTGGTGATTTATCAAGATAGTTTGTAACAAGAATAGCTTTTAAAAAGCTTAGAACCATCGCATAGCGTACTATAGTTATTAGAGAACCTTTTTTAGTGTTTTAATTTTGCATTTGCAGAAACCACTCATTTTCATTTTTTTTCGTGCATTTCAAGCTCAGAGTATTTTTTTATTTTAGTTAACTATTTGTATGTACTACTACTACTTAGTTCTGAATACAAGACCAATGGGAAGCAAATACAACACATGAAATATGCATATACCAATAAGACTCTATTCATGCAAACATTGAATTGAATAGTGGTATAGTTAAACCCCACCTCACCATGCCGACATTTTAGCAGTATGTATCATTCTAAGTCAAATTAACGAGGAATGCGCATAAAACCTTGGGGCATATTGAAACGGATCCATCTAAATCTAAGAATTTCGTCTCACTTAGCCGAGATTATCCGAAAGCTCCATGTGTTCAGGGTTAGATGTTGAAAAAAGAGCTTGGAACTATCGCAAAGCTCATTATTGTTACTATAAAATACTTTTAAAAGATTTCAATTTTACATTTTCTATAGCCATTATTTGTTCAGTTTTTATCATGCATTTCAAGCTCAGTAGTCTTTGTTTAAGTATTTGTATGTGTATACTAAGTTCTGAATAGGTAAAGCAAATAAAATACAGGAATGTGAATCTACCAGACAGGGTTTATTGACTCTTCGTAACACACTGAAAAGTGCAAGAGTTCACAAACACACCCTCCCATACCCACTTTGCAACACGTATCTTAAAGAAAATAACCAGGTTTATGCAGATTTTACCAGTAATTAATTAGAGACGTTTCAATGGGAACGTTTTGACCATGGATTGTTTGGGGGGATTTTGACTTGGGGAAGTTTTGACGTATACATTCAGATTAAAGGCAGGACCGAAAGTACGCAGCTGTGGGGAGCTTGATTTCATCATATCAGAATTTAATAAGAAGCCGAGAATATCCGAATTAGCTTCAATTTGGAATTTGAGAGACGATCTCTATACGCCCTTTCATTTTCAGAAGTAAGCTGGTGTCCATGGAAGACTACTAACGTAGATCACCATCGCTATCGCGATGGTGAATTACAATTATCACGTTACATCATAGGCGATAATGAAATGATCACATAGGTTGTGTCAGCTGAGTGCAAGACAGAGTCAGATGAGACAAATAAAGCGTCACTGGCCAACCCTCTCTAGAATCTTCCATGGATTGAAACAAAACAATCAACTAACAAAAATAAAATGTCTAGTAAGTCCTTCATTTTTTTGTTTTAGCACATTGATGTCAGCAAAATTTATATCAACAGTTTGTTTTAAGGAAACACCTAAACGAGTACTATGGCAAACAGTGAAGATCCATATGAAATGCGGCATAATGCTGCATTTCATAAGGGTCTACAATGTTCGCTAAGATCAGGGACAGAAATACATCCTAATTTAGAAAATTCTACCCATGACCCCTTAAAGTAGGCGATGGACAGCCTAATAATTATTGTATCAATATGCACAGGAAAATCCATCAGAAAACAAAGGGTTAAAGGGAGTAGGAATACAATGAAACATTTTGAATATGGCAAGGTTTCACATAAGGGGCCTTTTGCATTTGAGGGGTTTTCACATACTAGCAATTTCCATTTATCTCACAATCTTGATTTAATTTTTCTAGGACCCATTCAACCCATGTACACCCAGAGTCATTTTATTGGGTAATGCAACCAGTGCAGACCCATATCAAATGCAACAGAACTTCGTACCCAATCAGGATACTGCATGCTTACATAATAGTTTTCTGTTAGATTTATGCCAATAAGGTTTATGTTAATTGCATAGCACAAGTTTAGTATTCGAGGGCACTTGAAACTGTTATTAGTCTCCAGACGAGGACATATTCACGATTTATTTTCACCAAAGACCACGTCGACATAACCCTTAATGCGCCAATCGAAACAAAAAATACTACTTTTCTCCTACAGGAGCAGTCTGTTCCGGGTCCACGCTGTTTGCTTTGATACTTAATTTGTCAGTAATGTTAGGCAATTTTCTGCAGCAGACGACTTCAGCAGACGACATTTTCAATATGCAGTTTTCTTGGCGCTTTTAGGGTTAAACGCATTTAGTCGATAAACAAGTAAAGCTAGGAGTCTTGATTCCACCTTGAGCTTCAAAATTGCATTGAAAGAAGATGTATGACGTCATTTATTTGGAATGTGGCGCTGACGAATATGGAACTTTAGCTAGGTGAACGTTTAACCGTAAAAGAGATAGAGAAGTGAGCTGATTGCTTAACTCTTTCCTCCGTGCTAGTGGCGACTTTTATCGGCTGCTTGAAACGTTTGGAAATAGTTTGGATCCGGATCAGGGCCGACAGAACGTCAGTTCTGATCCGTAGCTAAACCGTTTGACACTCTGATTGTGCTCATAAAAAGATTGTTTTTTTCAAAAAGTTAAATTGGAAAGAAGTCAGTAGACGCAACAAAAGCATGAAAAATTACCCAACATGCAAAGATTTAATATTTCAAAACAAGTTTTAGTTCCACCACTGCTGCTTGTGCTCTATAGACTTGAACATCATCAAAGATTCAGATGGCACAAACAGTTCAGCGAACAATTGTGAATATTTTCTTATACGCCTATTCCACACAGACCATGAATCCCCCGAATCACCAAGAATCGATAAATGTTAGGATTCGGCTCGATTCGTGGAGAGTTGCATTTCTGTGGTGCTCAACGATTCAGTTACGAAACAGGTAAGAAACAGTTACGAATATTCGCGAGATTCGGCTGGATTCGGCCTGAGTCGCTGCGATACTGTGCCGAATTCACTACGATGTGCATTAACATGTAGAAATACTGCAAAAATCGATCACGAATTAGTTAAGAATACGCCGAATGCAGCACGAATTGGGCACGAATTAACAGAAATCCAAGACGATTCACCACGATTCGCGAGATTTTCTCTCACGATAGTTATAAAAAGGCCCATCCATGCTTCGAGGGCATCAGTTCCAAAATGAATGTTCCTAGTAAAGTAGCTGAAGAATTGATCCTGCACCTTGAGAGTTGAAAACAGCAACTAAAGCAACTAGGCTTTGACTTGGAAAAATATGGTAGTTCGTCATTGGCAAAATCACCAGCCAGGAATTACTGACTGATCCTGATTGTGCCCCAGAATCTGCCAAATCGGTTTCAACTTCTAAGACTGGCTCACATGCGCATGGCGGGGTAGTCTAAGGAATTCGTGGCTAAAGATTTGTACAGTTCAAAATGTTTGAGCCGAATTCCTGATAGACCTGCGAATTGCAAGAACTGACTACGGACTGTGCGATTCAACTAAGATCTTCACGAACTGAGTACGTTTCAGCCATGAATCCAAATATTTGTCAATTCGTGGCAAGTCATGGAATGTATTACCAATCGGTTTTAACGTATGGTTTGGGTGCTCAAAAGAACCGTATCATTGAGACGGTTCTTTTTAGTACCCACAACATATGTTTTTGTCGAGAAATAAGACACATGATTTTCAAATACGCACTCTGATCTGGAGGCCTGATTGTCCTGCATTGCTCTGCGGATAAATACATGTAAAAGCATTCGCTAGACGCACACGCACTTACGTTCGATGTGTCAGCAACTATAAGAAAATTTCTTCCCCTGTCTTAGTATGTGATTGTGGTATTTTCTGGACTCTTAGGTTTAAGAATTGCGGTCAGCACCGGCGCCTACCCGATGCTTTACCTCATATATCGTGAACATAATAGCCTTTAGATTAAAGAAAGATGGACCAAATATCGCTTTTAAATCTTGAACTGCGCTTACAAATATATTCTCTGCTAAAAAAGTAGTTGACACCTCAATTATGTGCATGCTATATCATGAGCACCACAGGTCATCACATCATATGACTGTGAGTGTTTTCCAATGCCATGGAGCAGTCTTATAACTTCAAAAAGACCGTAGCTGAATTTAACAACCGACTATTGACACAAAAGCACCTTAAGCCACATTGTCTACCATGTTAAAAACGAAATTATTCTAATTCAGTTAAAGTTGTCGGGCACTGTATTGCAGAGTCTATTCGTTGTCTACGCTTGTTGATACAATAACCTTTGCTCGTCATTTCACATGCTTTACAGTCATGACTGTATTCTCCCATTTATGGCGTAAAGAAAGTCGTTTCCATTGTCCTTATAAATTTCACCCATACTGTCTAGAACACAAAAATGATTCTCATTTTTTCCCTTGTATAAGCAGGGCTCAAGTTGGGCCCTGGCAGTAGGGAGAAGTGACTTTTTTCTCCGGGAAAATTAGGGAGAAGTGGCAGTAAGACAGGGAGACGTTTAGGAGCAAAATTACCGCATTGCCTTTCAGTTCAATTAGAAGCAAATTAGCCATTACAAATACTATTGTCATTAAATGGAAGGAGAAGTACGATGCAGTGGTAGTAGATTATCACCACAGCTTGCATTTGTGTGGTGACCAGATGCAGTTGAGAGTCTCCCTTAATTTTAAGGGAGACTCCAACTTCTCCATGGGTCCCAATAAGGGCGAAATTTTGGCCCCTAGTGCGACCTTTTCGCCCTAGTCGCCCCCTAGGTTATTCCCTGATCAATTTCTAACACGGTTCCACTCCACTGAAGAAAATGGCCATCAGAGGTTGAATAGAAATTTTGTCAAAATATTGTAAAGCAGAAGAACTTGATAAGCTTTTGCTTCCGTTCTAATCCTAATGTGTTTATGTTTGAAAACTGTACTGTATTGTATAAACTGATTTGAAATAAATATGTTTAAACCAATTCGAAAATTCTTAAAACAACATCTCCTGAACTGCTGGCCCAAATTCAAATAATTCGCACAAGTATTCCCCACAATGCCCTCTACCAAACTCGCTCTAACAGTTTCGCTCCACTGATCAAACTGGCCACCAGAGCCATTAAATAGTTTTTTTTTCAACAACATTCATTGTATAAAATCAAAATGATTTCACACAAACTTTAATGTTCCTCTACCAAAATTGTTCAAATGGTTTTACTCCTCTAAACAAAATGGTTGCAAGAGCAAAAACAGAAAACAAATCTTTAAAAACAACATCTCTTGCACATCAGATAATATTATCTGAGATTTTACCCAGGGTTAAAACTTTTATCTGACCCATGTCACGCCTACCAAACGGTCAGATGCTCAACTGCTGGTTGAGTGAGAAAAACAATTCGAGTGTCGTCCGGTTGAGATTTCGAATAGCTAAAAAGATAAAGAAATGTTGCATGATCTGTAAATTATGATTAATATTTCTTGTCCTAGGAAGAGAATAAAAAATCAGGGAATGTCATGCAATCTCTTACGGGTCCCTACGTTTATGGTGAAAAAAGGAGGTCTGATAATTTTCTCCTTTTGTTAAATTTACTTTTTGCGCAAGGAAGGTGTACCAGAAGCAGATATAAACGTGTAGAAATTCGTGTTGTTTTGGGCTGTGTAGTCAATTTTATGATGTGCTCGAAGGTGATATATACAGGCCTGATTAAGACTGAGATCAGCAACTGGAATACAGATGATTATATTCATCTAGCTTGTGAAATATTTGAAAAATTTTGGTGGAAAGTCGCGAAAAAATCTGGTTGAGCATCAGATGATAAAAATGATACGAAAATTTAATAGCATCATTTGTCTTTTTTCGCACCCCATACATGTAACAGATTGAATGTGTTATCTTGACTATGGGGTGCGAAAAAACGACAAATGATGCTATTAAATTTTCGTATCATTTTTTTATTATCTGATGCTCAACCAGATTTTTCCGTGACTTACCACCAAGATTTTTTGCATATTACACAAACTCGATGAAAATAGCCATCTGAATTCCAGTTGCTGATCTCAGTCTTAATCAGGCCTGTATATATCACCTTCGAGCACATCATAAAATTGAATACACAGCCCAAAACAACACGAATTTCTACATGTTTATATATGCTTCTAGTACACCTTCCTCGCGCAAAGAGTACATCTGACAAAAAGAGACAATTTTCTGACCTCATATTTACACCCTAAACGTAGGAACCCGTAAGAGGTTGCATGACATTCCCCGATTTTCGACTCTCTTCCTAAAACAAGAAATATTAATTATAATATACAGAACATACAAAATTTCTTTAGCTTTTAAGCTTCTCCAAATCTCAACGGGGGACACTTGAATTGTTTTTCTCGCTCAACCAGCGGTTGGGCATCTGACCGTAAAGGTAGGCGTGCATGTTATCTTACACAGGCTGTTACGTGAGGGCTACATACATTAGCTGCATTGGAACTCACGCACATGGTCGTCAAGCGACGTCATTGTTATATTAATGTGACGCCATTATAACAGGTCGCATCTGAGCATATTCAGGAACTTTTTGGGGCCTTTTAAGCATGAAAATGTGTTTTTTTGATGGCGAGCAAGAAAAATAATCCATTATTCGTGTGAGGGTAGGATAGAAAAATCCGTCCCTCGGGATCACCGTTTGTCATCAGTCGGCAAGCCCCATGATGACAAACGGCGATCCTTTGGACGGATTTTTCTATTTTACCTTCACACTCATGAATGATACATTCTTATATTCTGCCAGAAATCAAACTAATTACACACAAATGTTCCTCATATGGCTCTTTCCCAGCATTGGCCTATACGAATCTATCATGAGTGTGAGGGTAGGATATAAAAATCTGCCCTAAGGATCGCTGTTTGGCATCACGAGGCTTGCCAAGTGTTGTCAAACGGTAATCCAGAGGGACACATTTTTCTATCCTACCCTCAAACAAATGATGAATTCTTTTTCTTGCTCACCACTGTATTTTTTATATTTTCAAATAAGCTTCCAGAAGTCCCTGAATACGCTTAATTACAATTTCACATGATGACGTCACTTTAACATAACATTGACGTCACTTGACGACAATGTGCATGAGTTCCAATACAACCAATGTATGTAACCATTACGACGTGACAGCCTGGGTAAGATAGCATGGGTTAGATAAGATTTTCAATCCCAGGGTTAAATCTCAGATATCTGTATCTGGTGTGCAAGAAATACAGTTATGCTGTAAATTTGCTGGACTTGATGTTAAATTTTAGAGTACGCGTAGTACGCTAGAACAGCCATCTAGAACAAGCAAAACTGGGCACCTTGGAGTAGGCTACTTCGGAGTAATCAAGCGATTACTGTTTGAATTGTGAAAAATAACACAATCCGATTGCCAAGAAGAAGACGAAAGAATTACAAAATACAAATGACCACATTTTTTCAATATGAATAATTATCAGAACCTATCGGGAAAGACTGAAAAATATCTCACTACAGTGTAGGCAGTGCTCCGCCATCTTATTTTGGAACAGGTCACGTGACTGTTCTGTCTGCAGCGCTTTGGACGATGGAGAGCTCCGGCGTACGCCAGCACAGGTGTTCCAATGCACTTGATTTCTGTTCTGTCTGTTCGGAGTGGAAGGAGTAAAGGTAATTGCTAAATCAAGTCCGCCCCTGAACAACATGGCCACCAGAGCTAAGAAAAAGGAGGAAAATCTTTAAACAACATCTCCTCATAAAACCCCTGGAGCCATAAACAAAACTATTTTCACTCAGATGTTCTTCGTTGGGCCCTCTTCCCAAATGACTCCGCTCCACTGAACAAAATGGCTGGCAGAGTTGAAAAAGGAGAATTGTGCAGCAGCCACAATTTACAAATTTTGCCATTCTAACCCATATGACTCAAAATTTAATGTGAATCCTCTGTCAAGTTTCGTTTTCACTCAAAATTTAAGAAATAAATCTTAAATAAGGGGATAACTGTATTCAGTCAGGCATATCGTCGGATATATGGTGGGAAAAGTTGTATGGCTCCGCAGACATGTCACCATAAAACATGATATCCGAACGTATATCTGACGATATAACTCCCTAAATGAAAATTTTGAATATGGTTATCCCCATTCTGCTGCAATAATAACATTTTTTCCACAAAAATTACGGTGAAAATGTAGTATATTACGCCTACGTTCAGCGGCTGCATAAAAAACACATGCCAGCTGCATATAACCACTTGTCAGTCAATGAAAGGCGACGTTATATATTGATATTGAAGTTGCTTCATGATGTTATCCACCCCCCCCCCAGTACATTCACAACAAATTACATCTGCTGTAGCTTGAAGCTTCTATTTTTCTATTGTTAGGCTGCATTTACTACAAACAGTATTGGCCAAGGTCAGACTGTTCCCTCACAAGTAAGCTGAAAGTTGTCTTACATTTGCAGCAGGCGTAATAAGCAGGCGACATTTTCTAACAAAAAAGTAGTATTGATAGGATAAGAGTTTAGCACACTTTAATATCTCTTTTGTTCAAATTCTATACCATCTTTTGAAAAGACACCTCACCAGGGATTCCCTTTCGGGAAAGTCCGCCACAATCCGACAATCGAATCATGGCTTGGGTGTTTGTGAGTAGCATTACGCGTAGTACTATGTGCCAAAAAGCTCTATTTTGTTAGCCAGAACTGGCGTATGGAAAATTAAATCCGTAGCATGTGGGTTCAGCTCTATTCAAATCGAGTATTCTGGTTATCAGAAAAGTTTAATCAGCAGAATAAATGAAATTACATGTATGTTTTTTTCAATAAAATATCGCTATTGAAAAAAAAACCCCATAAACTTCATTTAAGCTGTTTGTTTTGCTGCAATCATACATGTTATTGTGGTTTCTGTGACGTCAGCGTCACATTATTACTCGCGTTTTAAAAGAAGATCCTGGATGTACATCCATGGAATAATTCCACGGATTTCGCAGAATTGGCAGAGGCAGGTCCGATTGCAGGGATCCCTACACAATGATTATAAAAAGTAAAGTAGGGGTTACCAGGGCTAGTTCGGCCTCAGGGCATGTTCGGCATGTGGCAATATTTAAGAAATAGATCCGCTCCAGCAGTGAATTGTTGAGTAATAATTCACTGTCTGGAGGTCAGTTGTAAAGAAGATCAAATCACGAGCGCGCAGCGCGAGCGATTTATCTTCGTACAACTGACCGACAAACAGTGAATTATTACTCAACAATTCACGCACTGGAACTGATCTTTTTCGATTTTTCACACAGTAAACGACGAAAACACATTCGACGCCTTCAGCTTCTTCCATCTTTCCTCCATTGCACTGGAGAACTCCCGCCAATACTTAGACTGCGTCGTATATGCTTACACGTAATTGTAACGTCTTTCAAGCGTAAAACGACGTTACACCGTCTAACGCCATGAATGACGTCATTTTCCAGTTACTTCAGCTATCACACACTTATGCTGTGAATTATTGTCTGATATATCACAGTTTGTTACGTTGGCTCTATAGGCGAGGTGTGTTAGAATTAGCATTTTAACTAAGATATGGGGCAGGGAAACATATTTGGAAATTACTTGTGACATGTTTGTTTACATGAGTACACAATGGCTGCATTGTTGAAGGGTCGATTGATATTGTACCAGAAAACTCGTTTTCTTGCATGATTAGTAATTTTTCATAGTAATTTCAGTTTTTATTTATCTAATCTGATTTAAATTCTACATTTTTATTACGAAAGGATTATGTGCTTCGATATAAAACATTGTTAATTTCTTCTCCTGTATCTTAAAAGATGCTGTCACGTGATATTTGGAAATTGTCTGTCAGGGGCAAGTTCGGCAACCTAAGTCGGGGCAAGTTTGGCCCTAGCCAAACCTGTCCCACACTTACATAAAATATTTGCCATTGTGTTTTTGGTCGCCTAGTTTGTAAATGGTGTTCATAATACTTTAGCAGAACGACTGACTGCACAATGATTACGTTTATTTCATCGAAAGTTTCAGATCGCCATTTTACATTGACTAAATGCAAACTTTTTTCTTTTCTGTTTAATATATATATATAAGTAGTAATGGATATATATATATATATATATATATATATATATATATATATATATATATATATATATATATATATATATATATATATATATATATATATATATATATATCCATTACTACTTATATATATATATATATATATATATATATATATATATATATATATACGGAGGGATATAGTGAATCAACTGAGCCGATAGATGCTGTAAATATTTTGCCTCTAGCGAGATTCGAACCCACGACCTCGGCAACACCGCCTAGCACTACACCAGACGCCGACGCTACCAACTGCGCCACTGAGACATCCCCAAAAAAGGATGTTCAGGAAGCGCTGATATTGACGACGGCTGATGCAGTACACGTCGTATATTGGTTCTTTTTTCAATGGATGGCATCTATTTCGTTCGCAAGTGAAAGCCTGATGGATCCAAGGATACAAGTGAAATTAGATAAATATCAGAAGTGCGGAAATATAATTTCACAAACATCATTGCTTTCGAGCTACACAGGATCAGTTGATTCACTATATCCCTCCGTATGTATCTACTGTCTGAATCTGCATCAGTTTCTGATCCTGTGTAGCTCGAAAGCAATGATGTTTGTGAAATTATATTTCCGCACTTCTGATATTTATCTAATTTCACTTGTATCCTTGGATCCATCAGGCTTTCACTTGCGAACGAAATAGATGCCATCCATTGAAAAAAGAACCAATATACGACGTGTACTGCATCAGCCGTCGTCAATATCAGCGCTTCCTGAACATCCTTTTTTGGGGATGTCTCAGTGGCGCAGTTGGTAGCGTCGGCGTCTGGTGTAGTGCTAGGCGGTGTTGCCGAGGTCGTGGGTTCGAATCTCGCTAGAGGCAAAATATTTACAGCATCTATCGGCTCAGTTGATTCACTATATCCCTCCGTATGTATCTACTGTCTGAATCTGCATCAGTTTCTGATCCTGTGTAGCTCGAAAGCAATGATGTTTGTGAAATTATATTTCCGCACTTCTGATATTTATCTAATTTCACTTGTATCCTTGGATCCATCAGGCTTTCACTTGCGAACGAAATAGATGCCATCCATTGAAAAAAGAACCAATATACGACGTGTACTGCATCAGCCGTCGTCAATATCAGCGCTTCCTGAACATCCTTTTTTGGGGATGTCTCAGTGGCGCAGTTGGTAGCGTCGGCGTCTGGTGTAGTGCTAGGCGGTGTTGCCGAGGTCGTGGGTTCGAATCTCGCTAGAGGCAAAATATTTACAGCATCTATCGGCTCAGTTGATTCACTATATCCCTCCGTATATATATATATATATATATATATATATATATATATATATATAGTAGTAAAATAGAATGCACAGTTTTTTATTTTATTTGGCTAACCGGTTTCATGTTAAAAAACAATGTTCAAAGCCTTTAACGTTTCGTTTCCTTGTTGAAAGTAAAATGGCGCTACGTTGTCAAGAGCGACGACGTAACGTAACGTCGTTTACTTCCTTCCGCTTTGTACTAAAGAGCGTGATGAATATTAGCTTTGAAAACGTCATAAATATATATATATTTATATTTTTGTTTTGTTTTACAGTACAATATATAAAATGAGATGTATTTAAAGAAAGAT
The DNA here is from genome assembly GCA_964019695.1 of Loripinus fragilis. Classification (NCBI taxonomy): domain Eukaryota; kingdom Metazoa; phylum Mollusca; class Bivalvia; order Lucinida; family Lucinidae; genus Loripinus; species Loripinus fragilis. The sequence continues at coordinate 45,789,336 of OZ026524.1, forward strand.
TAGAAAGAAACCCATGCAAACATAGCGCCTTTCTCTGGGTCATTGGTACACAGTAAAGACCCAGATCAGACACCACAAAGTGTGGAGTCTGATCATGGTCTCCACTGATCGTTTACAGATTATAAAATTTGATGAAAGTTACTACCCAATAGCCCCTTGATTCAAAACTGATTTGTCCGTTTGATAAGGGTGGGACATTTTATTTGAGATTAATGGGTTAGACATGCCCAAAAGCAGTTCAAAGAATAAATTGGCCCAAAAAGCAAGACGAAAACTCGGACAATTTAATACGACATTTTCAGGCTCATTTTGGTTAATTAGTATTCCGAAGAACCAACTCGGATAGATCATATAATTTTAGATTAATGCCGTTACATTTTTCTTGGCCCTTTGCAATTCCAACTACAGAAGGTTGAATGTATAATAATAGGTCAGGACAGTTCCTTTGCTGAACTTGCCCCGAGGGGTTGCCGAACTTGCCCCATGGCGAGGCAAGTTCGGCCATCATGACCTGTTTTCCTTGAATGAAGAATACCCTTTATCGTACTGAGACACATGATGGGGGTTACCGGGACTGGTACCACCCTATTGTGCCTTACTTAAATATATAGGTTTTGTTTTGTTTGATTTGATTCTTTACGTCCCATCAACAATCATTCAGTTATAAAGGGACGGGTCTTCCTAGGTTGAACCAGTACTAAGTTAGGATTCATGTTCTTGCTCAAGGACACAACGCAGTGACGCCGGTGAGGCTCGAACCCGTGGCCCTTCGGTCTATTTAATATATAGGTTTCGCAGACCTAGATGTTATAGTCTTTCGAAAAGTGTACGTTTTCTAAAATGCGGCCGAACTAACCCGGTCTCCCGTAAAGTGCTTGTTTACTATACAGTGTTCAATCTAGGATTTTTTAAACGGGGGCATTTTCATTCGATTTCAGATGAAAATTAAAAACTGTCCAATATTTTCCCATTCACCTTTCGTTAAAGATGACCCACTCTAGCTCAAGCAAGGGGCCATCTGATAAAGACGGGGGTCAATGGCCCCATGGCCTCTTCCTTGATTGTACACGGTAATAAATTGTCACCCTGATTGAAAGGGTCAGCCATTTCTTACTATTTGAGACACCTCAACTTGTCACATTAACTTCTCAAATCCCATCCTTTTGCCGTTCACCAGGCACTCACGGGCTATGAGTTGGTAACAGTTCGTTTAACTAGCTGGCGGCTCACCATCCGGTAATATCAGAACGAACCCCACTGCCGCCGAAACTTGGATTCGAACTTTCGAGCTCCCACTCCCAGAGCGGATGCCTTACCCACCAGGCTATACACCACTAGAATAGCTAGAAATAAGTTCATCTAGTTAAAACAACCCATAAAATACTCATGCTTATGTTGTCGTCTGTTGACTTTAAAAAAATCATATATATTTAAGGAACACTATCAGAGTGTCAAACTGTTTTGATCAAGGTCGGGACCGGAATTCTGTCGGCCCTGATCTGGGTCCAAACTGTTGTGAAATGTTATTCGTCTGCTGCAAATGATTGCCTAACATTACTGACAAATAAAGTATAGAACAGACTCACGGGCTATGCAACAAACAGTGTAGACCCAGAACAGACTCACGGGCTATACGAACAAACAGTGTAGACCCAAATCAGACTGCTCCTATAGGAGCACCCAAATTAGACTGCTCCTAAAGGAGCAGTCTGATTTGGGTCTACACTGTTTGCCATAGAGGCTTCTTAAACATTTCAGCAGATGAGAAAAGCAGACGACTTTTGCTGCAATTGGAGCTTAAAGGGTTAAAATGGACAAGTTGGGCTACTGTGCCGTCAGAAATTCAGTGGACATCGTTTTTCTTTTTTATAATGACTTTATTGATATCATTTCGGACTGAAAATTTGCACATGCATATAATATATCACCGCCTAATATACAATTGCATGTTTGTACATTTAAGATTCGAAAATAAGTCTGGAATCTCTTGAAAAATAAAATAACTTAGTCGTTTTTGATTTTGAAAACTCCTCATTTCCCCCAAAGTATTTCATATGGGTAGCACGTGGTTTCTACAGTTCAATGATTACCATGTTAATCAGGTTGTATGATAAAGACAACGGTCACTAGCAGGATAACTTTTGGTGTGTCTACATGCAAACGGCATATGCTTTGAAAAGACAGCGCAAATATCAATAACGTCTGTGTTATATCATATTTCACGAAATCAAATTTTGCATCTCGCTTTCTAAGCGTTCATGGTGAAATGACATATGCGACTGAGAAAACTGTCTTCGGTGATTTGTAACAACAAATGCGCAGATCAGCCTGCGCATCCGCGCAGTCTCATCAACAACTTTGTTATTTGCTTTTTGAGAGACATATCTGGACTTGCTTTGAGCAAAACTTCAATTTTCTTGCTAGCCTGTTAAGCCGAAGAGACTGGTTTGAGGCTCACTTTGTCGGAAACCCAGAAGACAGGTTTTCTCGCGTCGTGGCCTCGTTTATTTCTGTTGCTAGCTTGACAGATCTAAGATAATTGTAACAAGTGCAACAGATAATAATATTTAAAAATAATGAGGAAGCTATTCATCAGATATGTTAAGGGGAGTCACATACTTTATTCGGCTGTGCTCTACATCGTCTAATACATAAGTCATTCGTAACTGGGGGAACGGCGGGGACTTTGATTTTCTGGTTACAGGTCGCTGGTATGACCCTGTACTAACAGCTCATTTGCCTGACTGGGGCGTCGTTACAAATGACTGGAAGGCATAATTTATTTCGCCTTTATGCTTTAGTCATTTGTCACCACTGCCCCCCCCCCCCCCCCTACCGCCCAGGGGAATGTCGAGGACTTTGATTTTGTGTCTGCAGTTCCCCATAGTAACCACCACACTGTGGGGACATCTAGCTGGCAAAACCATAACAGTTCTTCCTCACAGTCTGTTATTATACTGACTGCCATGGTTGTCTATGTATATCAAACACCTACATTTCCTCCGCATTATGGAGACAATGTAAACGTAAAATCACAGCACAGTTGCCAGGATATCTCCGCCCTGCTCAGGGGCTTGGATGAAGCAGTGGTTACAAATGAATGGTGCATAATTTATAGCCTGTGATGCACTTCACATAAAAATTTAGTGTTCAGCCACAACCCCCCCCCCCCAAAAAAAAAACAAACAAAAAAACAAACAACAACATACATTGACCCCAAGCACAAAATATGACATCCGCTGATATATTTTTAACTCATTTCCAAGTACATTTCCACCCCAGCGTGGACCCAGAACAGACTCAAGGGCTATGCAGCAAACAGTGTAGACCCAGAACAGACTCACGGGCTATATGAACAAACAGTGTAGACCCAAATCAGACTGCTCCTAAAAGAGCAGTCTGATTTGGGTCTTCACTGTTTGCCATTATAGAGGCTTCTTAAACATTTCAGCAGATGAGAAAAGCAGACGACTTTTGCTGCAAATTGGAGCTTAAATGGTTAAAGTGGACAAGTTGGGCTACTGTGCCGTCAGAAATTCAGTGGACATCGTTTTTCTTTTTTATAATGACTTTAATATCATTTCGGACTGAAAATTTGCACATGCATATAATATATCACCGCCTAATATACAATTGCATGTTTGTACATTTAAGATTCGAAAATAAGTCTGGAATCTCTTGAAAAATAAAATAACTTAGTCGTTTTTGATTTTGAAAACTCCTCATTTCCCCCAATGTATTTCATATGGGTAGCACGTGGTTTCTACAGTTCAATGATTACCATGTTAATCAGGTTGTATGATAAAGACAACGGTCACTAGCAGGATAACTCTTGGTGTGTCTACATGCAAATGGCAAATGCTTTGAAAAGACAGCGCAAATATCAATAACGTCTGTGTTATATCATATTTCACGAAAATCAAATTTTGCATCTCGCTTTCTAAGCGTTCATGGTGAAATGACATATGCGACTGAGAAAAGCTGTCTTCGGTGATTTGTAACAACAAATGCGCAGATCAGCCTGCGCATCCGCGCAGTCTCATCAACAACTTTGTTATTTGCTTTTTGAGAGTCATATCTGGTCTTGCTTCGAGCGAAACTTCAATTTTCTTGCTAGCCTGTTAAGCCGAGGAGACTGGTTTGAGGCTCACTTTGTAGGAAACCCAGAAGACAGGTTTTCTCGCGTCGTGGCCTCGTTTATTTCTGTTGCTAGCTTGACAGATCTAAGATAATTGTAACAAGTGCAACAGATAATAATATTTAAAAATAATGAGGAAGCTATTCATCAGATATGTTAAGGGGAGTCACATACTTTATTCGGCTGTGCTCTACATCGTCTAATACATAAGTCATTCGTAACTGGGGGAACGGCAGGGACTTTGATTTTCTGGTTACAGGTCGCTGGTATGACCCTGTACTAACAGCTCATTTGCCTGACTGGGGCGTCGTTACAAATGACTGGAAGGCATAATTTATTTCGCCTTTATGCTTTAGTCATTTGTCACCACTGCCCCCCCCCCCCCCCCCCCCCCACCGCCCAGGGGAATGTCGAGGACTTTGATTTTGTGTCTGCAGTTCCCCATAGTAACCACCACACTGTGGGGACATCTAGCTGACAAAACCATAACAGTTCTTCCCCACAGTCTGTTATTAAACTGACTGCCATGGTTGTCTATGTATATCAAACACCTACATTTCCTCCGCATTATGGAGACAATGTAAAAGTAAAATCACAGCACAGTTGCCAGGTTATCTCCGCCCTGCTCAGGGGCTTGGATGAAGTAGTGGTTATAAATGATTAGGGCATAATTTATAGCCTGTGATGCACTTCACATAAAAATTTAGTGTTCAGCATCACTCCCCCCCCCCCAAAAAAAAAAAAAAAAAAAAAAAAAACAACATACATTGACCCCAAGCACAAAATATGACATCCGCTGATATATTTTCAACCCATTTCCAAGTACATTTCCACCCCATCACTAGTTTCTTTTTCTGACCTCAACTGTTAAAGGGCTGAACGATCATTTGTTATTGGATGAGTCTATTTTCACTTGGATCCCGCCTACTGGTTGAGCCATGCGATCTTTTTCTCTTATCAACTATAGTTGCCCGGAATTACGTTGCATATTTTGCATTCCCTGGTGTCAACAAATCAGTATTTAGAATAAACAGATAGAAAGCTCAATTAATTTAATAAAAAAAGTTGGAAAATTGTTTAAAATGTGGTTGTCAGAGCAGGGAACACAGAAAATCAAGCTTTTTAATTTAGGAACAACGGAACACAGCAATTTATTTCAAAGTCACAAGTGGATGGGTACCCCTTGGAGGGCCTCAATATTTTCTTGTATGCCAAAATTCAATGAGCCCAAACTATGGCCATAATTTGCATTTGGTGGAACTATTTTGATATGATAAGAAACCCTTCTCCTAACACATTACTTCGTCTTACAAAACAGCATAATTATTCATCGATAGTCAACTAAAGGCAGTGAGCCGTACAAAGGTGCGTTAAGGGTCAATTAAAAAATGCAGATGCTCAAATCAGGACAAATTCCATCAGATCACAGCAAATATGGCAATACCTTTGTAACGAAAAAAATATCACCAATTAGGCGGTGTATAGATGTATTAAATTCTGATGTTTATTCTGCGATTAGTCTGCACATATAAAAATAAACGCAAAAAAGCGATGTTCACTGAATTCCTGTACGCACTATAGTTTTGTTGACTCACTGTGTTAAGCCAGCCATCCTTGAAAATTGTTTGCTGTCACCCTACTCATAGGTGGGTTGGTAGGTATTATTTTATATTCACTGATTTGTTAAAAAGAACTATTGCTTAAAAAGCCGTGTCGCACGCTATTAACAGCCATGATTTAACTGACAAAAAATCCATGTATTAATCAGGCAATTCACGTGCTGTTGATGCATGGCTTTTGTACTTTACATATACGCATTCTAGGCCGTCAAAAGGTTTGACGCCATCAACAGTAACGTGCAAAAAATGAACGCAATTTAGTGACGTTAGGATAACGTAAGTCTTTGCTCAGGGACAGACGTTTTCAAAACCGCTTTTGCGTGCGCCGTTACAGTATTACAAAAATGAACTTTTCGAAGCGTTTATCCAAAGTTTTCAAGTGACAAAATGGCTTTATGCAATAGTAACGATCAAACATGGATTTCTGATACACTAACATCTGCTAGATCCCTCGGGGGTCGTTAAAATCCTCGCATTACAGGCTCGGGTTTCAACATCAGCCTCGCGGTCCAGCAGATGTTAATGCAAAGAAAAACAAGTTTTATCCGTATAATAAAAGATAAAGAAAAATGTTTAAAATTAGAAGATTTGTTTCTCTCTGAAAAGGGCATTAAATATTTTGGTAAGTGGCATTTTGAGCGAGTCGGTCGGGTGACGGCAAACAATTTTTTTAAGATGGCCTTATATACATGCTTAGGTCCTGATCATTGGTATTTAGTATTGTTTCAAGTTGTTTCAGATGTTAATGGGCTCACCCATGTCATATATGTTTTTGATAATGACACTTATCACATATTAACTCTTTCACAGCGGCGACTTTTGACGTCTGCTGAAAACCTTTGCAAACAGTTTGGAACCAAGATCATCAGCAAATTGAAATAAATAGGACTCGAGCTAGGGTGCGACTTGCAAGAGGTAGTCTCCCAAATCTGTCTCACTTCTCTCCATTGAACTGAGGGAGAAGTTTTCACGTATAGATTATTATAGCGGAACTCAAAATTAAACTGTATAATCCTTCCTATGTTCAACATCTGCGAGCTCCAGCTTGACCCTTTATAAATTGGGTAGATAATCCAAAATGTCCACCACTAGGCTAGTCGCCTGCCAAAATGGCCATGACAAAAAGCACAGATCCAGATCTGACTCCTTCGCAATGAACTGTTTTTTTTTTCGAGCACCCAAAACTTATGTTAAAACCAGAACTTTAGCAGGACGTAACAGAAAAAAAAAATGCTCATATCTTAACCAAAACATATGTAGTGACAGTTCTTTAGAGCACCCAAAACATATGTTTTATATACTGGGTAAGAAAATATTTACAATTTTACGCAGAAATTGTATGTTTATCAAAACCTGGGGTTTAAACCGAAGGATTAGAAAAAAATACCAATTGACACCATTTTTCTTAAATTTTGACCATTGTACATTGGCATCTATATCTAGTAATGTTGGATGCATAATTTTTTGCTTAAGCCTTCAGCTATATTTCAAAAATTCTGATGACCTACACTGCCAAATTTGCCACACGTAAAAATCATATAATAATCATAGGATTCTCATATCAGGGCTTTATTTAAATGAATATCAGTTTATGTAAGAATCATATGCATCTGATAGAATATAACTGTTATATATTCTTATATATTGAAATCACACATATGAAAATTATGTTTTGAGATATACAGTATATAACAATCATACGAGAATCATATCAAAATGACTTTATATCATGTCTGGCGAAATTGGCTTAGTATGTTTCAGCTTTGAGTGTGCGAGTAGCTTAAGCTCAGATGATCTATGTTTAAACAGTAAGTGTGCAAGCAACAAGAGGTCTGATGATCTATGTTTCAGTTTTGAGTGTGCGAGCATCAAAATCATTTTATTTATAGCATTTAATATGTTTCTTTCGTGGATTTTTATCCTTCCTTATAGAAAACCAGCCTGACATACACTCCTGTTCCCATCAGTTCTAGATCACTCAGTGCTTGATAATAATTGTTTATCAAACTTTGGTTTTGGGTGTTTGAAAGACACGTCTCCCTGAGACGTTTCTTTTACACACCCAAAACATAATGTTTGATAGGGAATGATCTTTGGAGAGTTATATACTTTATATCTACCTCCCTGCTGATGATTCCAAAAATAAAACCTCTAGTCCCGATTACTTCAAATTAATGAAATTCTACTGTATTATGATAAAATCCTGGAATGTTCTTGAATCACATGGAATAGAACGTGTGAAATATTGTTACAGCGAATCCAGGGAAAAAACCATACAAATCATTATGAAAGTATCTTCCAAATCTCTCAATTATCTATCAGTATTCTATGGTGGATAGGAAAGTTGACTCTTAACTCTTGAAAGAGCCTTAGAGCTGATTTTATAAATCTTCATTTCTATCTTCATCAGTGTTTGGTTTACAAAACAAGTGTAATAAGTACTTGTGATCATACAAGGAACCTATTGGAAATTAAACTATTTGTCCAAGTTCTTTTGTGAAGAGATTATGAACATATATTTTGGTGAAGATAAGAGGATACTACCAGCAAAATCATTTCTCAAATATTCAAGAGAGTTATCAACCTAGCCCTAGCCTATTCAAACTTCATTGTCATATCAACACCTTGTGTTAAGTTAAAGAAACATTTATTAACATCTTTCCTATGCTTGCCAGTTAACTTTATAATCCTTCAATGAATAAGAATGGTAAGTTTATAGTTTGACAAGAGGTTTAGAAGAAACTTTTACAATGGTTTGTATGCATCTCTGTCTGGATATTAAGCTGTAATTGTGTATGTTCGGCCGCGTTTATCCAATCGGCGTCATTCAATCAATACTGGGTCAGTTGGAAGGCACTGCAAATGACAAGAAAGCCGGAAGTTCTCAGATTTTAGTCCATCCGCAGTACTAGTCGATGGTACATAAGGGGGCTTCTTAGCATAAATAAGTTGGTGTTTTTAGATGGAACTCCTAAGATCAGTGTTTTTATGGCAAAATGAATAGTGTGGCTATAATTTTGAAATGTAAAGGGGCGGGGACCTGTCGGCCTGTGAGCATGGCAACACCCTTGTTTGCTACTTCTAAAATTGTATATCTACTTTTTGTGGCTATTCCATGGCATTAACCAGTACTGAGGTTTATGGTTTGTGTATTTTTATGTCTGGTCAAACGGCAGCGGTTCTGGTTTAAAATGTCTCAGAAGAGGGGCCACAATTTAAAGTCTTCTCTGACGATTTGGGGAGCCAGGGATCAAACTCAGGACCCCTGTGTAGAAGGCAAGTGGTTTATGCACTAATCCATGCTGACTCATTACTATCATAATGATGAAAATGCCTTTTTGTGTGCCTGTTCCGTGGCAGTAACCAGTACTGATCGAGTTGGTTGGGATTTGTAGTTTTGTCAGGGAGCACCCGAAAGCTCAGCTGGCGGTGGTTCTGGTTAAAACATCTTGGCAGATAGGGCCACGGCTAAAAGTCTCATCTGGCAGACTGGGAGAGCTTGGAACTCAGGACCCCTCGTTACAAGGCGAATGACTTATCCATTACGCCACACCGGTTCTTTTTTACCTCCCCCTTCATCAATTTTCTAGATTTATATCGATTCTTTTGATTGCATCATTATGCTTAGTGGTTGTTGTCTGAATTTTTAGAAACATCATGGTAGATTGTTAAACATTATAAATTTGTATAGAGTTAAATGCAACCACTGTCAAATCACCGCCCCTTGGTCTTGGTACCAAGAGGCCCAAAATAGCAAATGAAACCCCTAACACGTTTTTGTAAATAATAAACAATTCAAGGAAAACTTTCCGTGCTAATTAAATAGCCATGTTTGGACTTTATTATTCACAGCTTTTTTTCTATTTTTTCCAAGAAAGCATAGGTTGTGATACCAAGAGCACGTGGCCCAACATGCCACAGACCTATGAATGATCCAAGTACGGTGTCACATGAAAGGGAATTCAGCCTTAGGTACAATACAACCCCTATATCAGGCCTTCAGATAAGAGTGCGTATTGGAAAAGTATTTTCTTTAATTCTCATCCAAAACATATGTTATGGGTACTCAAAGGAACCGTCTCAATAAGACAATTCTTTTGAGCACCCAAAACACATCTTTAAATTGATGGGTAAGAAAATAATTACAAATTTACTCTCATAATATTTCCTTACCTGGATCTATGTTTATATAATGCTTAGTACATGTATGTATTTACATGTAGGTAATAAACTCCTACGGCCATTTTCCTCCTTCCGCTGATTAAAGAAGGGTAAGTGTCAGTTTCAAGCAAATTTATGACTTTCACGAAGTACTGATTAACAGCTTAGTCAAGTTTGCCCAGAAAAAAGTGTGGTTAGGTTTTTCAATTCTCAACAGGTTAAGAGTATTAATGACTCTCATTCTCAAATGTGTTGAGTATTCCAATATCATAGGTTTAAATAAGGCAAAATAAAAAAATACCTGTGTTTATGGTAACTTGACTCTACCTAAATTTACTGGCGAAAGTTCGGAAATATAGAATTTTTTTCAGGTCTTCTGGAAAAAAAAGTATTATTGTCACAGGGTACAGGTATGTATTACACTTTCATTGCCTTGCGATAAAAGCTGGCTTCTACAGTCACGTGGTAGAGTGTCTGTCTGTAGATCCAGTAACCTGGGTTCGATTCCCGGCTAGGACAGGTAAAATATTTTCGATACGACAATGGCGCCCACAGTAAATAACCCATCCTACGACCGTTCTGTGCATAAATATACTACTGGTATATTGCACCTCAAATAGAACACAGTGTTTCGTTTTAAAAAAATTACATGAAGGTATCATTAACTAGATTTAATTTTTTTGGCAGAGAATGATATCAATGTTACTGCTCTGATATCTTTAAAAAATAAATAACCTAGTTTTTGTTGGAATGAAAATACCCGTTTAGTACCCATTTGTACTGTCAGTGCAATACACCTTGGATAGATATCGTAGTATTTGCTCAGCTATAAAATGTCCGTTAGAGATAACAGCAGACGATTATTTTATTTTTAGAATCAAATTTAAAATTTCTATTTTAGATTTATGTTATTGCCAAAAATCAGTGTTCCATTTGAAGGGGTATACTCCAGTAGAGGACTTTGAAAAACGCATCAACACATTTTTGCCTTTTTTCTTGCAAACCGTATATGCGATTGAAAAGTTACTAGCAGGTTTTAATGTGCAACTCAGTTGGTATTAATCAGTCGTATATTTGACTGCACTATCACGCGACGCTGCTGATGACGTCACATGGGTACATACAGCATCCAGCATCTTTCTGCACAGTTAAATGAAGCTTTTTAATTATGTTTATGTTTTTTAATTATGTTTATGTTTAAACTGTGCAGTGTATGATACCATATCATCAAAAGAGTTTATAGACTTGTTCTAATTAAAAGTTATTAATAACTTACTTATTTCGAAAATAAACGTCAAATTTGAATTTCAATGTATAGCTCTTTTTTTTTTAAAAAAACAACAACATCTCCATAAGTTACCTTCATGCACGCTTTCAGTACTGATATTGACTACACACACTGGCCGTCATGTTGGGAAGACGTTTTGATGTAAATGATGGCAGGAGATCTGCTGTCATGTGATCGAGAACGTCTTAAAAATTACGTTAACGTCACTTGCACAATACAAAAGACACGTGAGACAAGGGTAGTTTATTCATAATCTGTCATTTGTGTATGCCCTTAGCCTCTTCCTATAAATCCGGATATAATAGATTGAAACTTTGAAAGGCCCAAGACGTTGAATTTTATTACTAGAATATGGTAATCAGGGTGGGTGGGGTATGTCGGTATTTTTAAAGGGGTGTAACTTAAATCATACCGAACTGTCAAATTATTTCTAACCGTTCAATGATGAATGTGCAATCGAGAAAGAAGCAAAGAACGCAAATCTGTTGAGTCAGGAATCAAATTTAATGCGTGTTGACTTGCAGCTGAATTTGTGTCCTTCAAAATCGACCACCCTGTCTTAAAACGGATACGTTTTCAATACCTTAAACTAAATTTACAACCATGAATTTTCTAGAAAACACTACAAGCTGGTCAGATTATGATATGCAATAACACTTATCTCGCTGACATCCTCAGGGTTTGTGAAATAAAGGATTTAATCTTGGTGATGCGTTTTCAAAGTCCTTAAGTATATCTCCCTTGGTCCCATTTCAATCGGATCCTGTACCAAAGAATTTAGGGACGAATTTCACATTGCAGGGGTGTATGTCACCGGGTCTAGGTATATTACACACTTCTACTGCCTTGGCTTTACAGTAACATGGTAGAGTGTTTGCCTGTAGATCTAGTGACCTGGGTTCGATTCCCAGCAGGGACAGTTTAAATTTTTTTTGCTCTATGACATTATTTTATGCATTTTGAAAATGCATAAATTATATATTTTTCCAGAAAAAATATTTAAAATAAATATGTATGCCTACCCTACCTAAATTTTTCAGACCCGTTACCCAAAACCTTGGACCCAGTATACACGGACTGGTAACTGATAAACAGATAAATGTATATTTGGAAATACGTTGTCGAGGCTGAGCTTTCAAAACTGACAGCTGTTGAAGATTAAATTACCATATCTCCATAATTTATCCGCATATCTGTATTTTTTCATTCAAAAACAATGGTTCACTGTACTATCTTCAAGACTCTATTGTTATATGTATTGAAAGTTTATCCGTCTTAATGAACATCAGCCAGAAACCAAGGTACCCTTTTAGCTTTTATCGGCAATTTTAGCCAAAAATCGGCAGAAATCAACCTACCATATGATAAACCTTCAACTTTATTTACTGTAACTTGTAATATTTCAACTTTGCATACCCTGATTAACTTCGTTTAGTCTAGGGTATGTTCAAAATCAAATTTATAGACTGCATAGTACTTTGAAATAGCGCTAAAACAAAGCCTCGACATTATAACTTTGTACTTCAGTCATTGACCTGTCTGTTTATACTGGGTCTGACCAGAAACACACTTATTTTTTATTTGGCATAAACACAATTTTTGAGTGTAAAATTGTAAATCATTTCTTACCCATTAATTTTAACATATGGGACAGTTCTATGTAGTACCTATAACATTATATTGGTGCTCAAGATATGATTCGGCCGAGAGATAAATGTAAGATTACCAGTACAAGGCCTGAGCTTACATGGAAACGAAGTTATAAGTGGCCACCTACACATTTTTGCGCCCGTTTAGAAAGTAAACATCGCTCTTACAAACTTTTAATTCCATAAAAAAATTCAAGGCTTTTGGAGACTCTGAAAATTATGTCAGTTCAAAATGACTGGTAAATCTTGCACAGGCGAAATCAGAGTGTACTTTCATTTAAAAAAAGTCACACTTTTTACTGTGATATAAAATATTCCTCAGATATGGTATTCATTATATTTGAATTAGTTTGAGGCTGTTAATAACAGCTGTGATATAAGATGAAAAAGAATTAACACTTTTGTGACAATTGAATCCTCTGTTTCTCTTCTACGTTAACATGAAGGCAGCCACTATCAGCAGCTTAATCAAAGAGTTTTAGCTTTAACCATGTAATTTGCATAAATCAACTTTGCATTGGTCTGTACGCTTACTTATATGTGGCATGTTATTAAAATTTTCAGCAATTATTTATTATGAATAGGCTTTACTGTTTCATTCAATAAATCAAAAATATCTTTGGCATATGCCATTTAAATGACCTTTAAAGTTTCACGTTAAAACACGTCTTTAAAGAATAAATGTTAAAAATCGGCTGATCAAGTAGATGGTCAAATTTGGGCAATTTGGTAGCGGCTGGTGAATATTATGAAGGGAATAACCCAAGGCTATATCATTGGACCCCTTTTATTTTATATTTTTATGACTGACATATTTAATTTTAAGAATAAATAATCAATATATAATGAATTTCGACGACAATACAGTCTCAAATAGTATTAAAAACCTAGATTGTATGAAAAAGGTTTTAGTTGATGAGAGCGTCGCATCCATTGAGTGCTTCAGAAACAATAAAATGCAAGCAAATCCAAACAAATTACAGGCAATTTAGCTTGGAAAGTCTGGACTTTAGAATTGCAAAAAAATCTCTTTCTGAGTGGCACAGAGATCAAATGTGAAGATTCTGTAAAATTTTTAGGTGTAACCATTAACTATTTGTTAAATTTTGATCTTCATGTCTCAAATATCTGTAAGAAAACCCTGTAAGACATATCAATGTTTATTACGTCGTAGCATATACTTGTCTACTGATTCAAAAAAAAATAATGTATAGATATTTTATAGCTACTGATAATTCGAAATAAAACCTCTGGTACCGAAGACTATTAATATACGCGATTCAACTGTACTATTTCGGGCATCTGAGTACCAAGACCAAGTTGGCGGGTGATTTGAGAGTGGTTTCATTTTAGCTCTATACAAATTTATCAAAATAATAATTCATGGTAGGCTATCCCCTTCCTGACTCATAATTCTGAGCTGTTATTCGTAGAATATTTTGGTCTTTTAAGTGACTATACACTGAAACGAAGTTCTAAGTGGCCACTTTTCAATTTCATTTTTCTGACTTAGCGCTAATGATATGGAAATAGGGGGTAAGACATTAACAAGATTTTTTTGCTATCAAACATAAGTTTTGGGCGCGTAAAAGAAACGTCTCAATGAGGCATTTCTTTTATACATCCAAATCATATGTTATCATATACAGTTATGAAAAGAGATCATGAAAGGGTCCTATTTGTCTGAATCCAGTGTGTTCTAATTCATTTCGAATATGCGAGTATTTAGAATAATCGAAGTTTGAATTTTTAAGGTTTTACTGTAAATTAACGCTACTGCAGAAAGAGTATGCTCACATGTCCAGTGCTTTCAATTTCAACGGTTGTTTCGTTTTACATAGGAGCTCTGTGCAAGAGAGTACAGAAAGAGTAAAAGCAAGTTTTTTAACCCTTAAAGCGCCACCTATAATTTGCAGCAGACGACAATTTCAAAATTTTGCTGCTTTTTCAAAAATAACCAATAAGGCATGCTATTTCATGAGAATCGTCTGCTGGCAAAATCATACCTTATTTTTGTCGAAAATTGGGAAAGATGCCGCAAAATTCATTGTCTGCTGCAGTTGTGATTGGCGCTTTAAGGGTTAAATACACGTAATAAACAATCGACGTGCTAATTAAATAACCGTGCTTCGACTGTATTATTCACAGGTTTTTTTTTCAAGAAAGCGTTATTTGTGATACCAAGAGCACGTGGCTGAACATGCCACATACCATACAGGATGGTTCTCAACTTCTGTTACCCAGCAGATGAAACGTCTTGTGTTCAATTCAGGGGCCACTAACTCGTAGACATCGTAAGTTGACCAACTTAAGACGGCCATAAGATGAACTTAAGGTGAAGACCGTAACATTTAAGGTGGCGCTATTCCGATAACATAAAGTCGTCTTAGTGTATTCTTAACTTAAGGTCACCTTATCTTTTAAGATTTACCTGTGTTATATTTATTCTCTCGTGCAAAGCGTGTTGTTAACAGTATTTAGCACCAACTCAGTAGAAAAGATAAATATATGGGTTTTGACGCGAAAAAATCTGTCTCTGGATAGGCTGAAATCAGCATCCTCAGCTACAGATAATAGCTAGAATATTGAAAAAAGAAACGTGTTGCGTTGTGTTGTCTGTGTTTTGTGTCTCTTCCTCGCGGTGCTGTAGGTTAGTCTGGAGACCGTGATTTTGTATTACCTTTTGTACTCGGGGGAAACTTGTTGTCTATTCTTTTGACTTCTTGTCTCATTGCAATTAAAAACGAGTACTTTGGCAAATAGTGGAAGCCAAGATGAGATGCAGCATAATAAGCTGCATTTCATAAGGCTCTATACTGCTTGTAAAGATAAAACGATCGTCGGAGAAAAAGAATACACTTTAGTTTCCTTACAACCTGACACCCTAGATATGTACAGTTCATTGTATCAATCCAGAAGGAAGAGTTCATCAGTATACAAATGATTAAACTTCGCCTGGTTCCATTATAATTCTTAAACGTACATGATGCTCAAAGAAAATGTCACAGTTTGGGCGGCTTGTCAAAGATGGGTTTCTTATGCGTTTTATTAATTTAATTATCATGCTGGAATAGTTAATTTCAAGAGCCCACATTTTGCATACAATTAAAAAAGTGTTTATCATTATTGTCATAGCTTAATGACAAAAAAACTGGAAATTTTAAGCAAAATTTACAGCTGAAAAGCTTACAAAAGAAGCCTCAGTCTAAGCGACAATTCAACTAACCTCTAGTCTTAAAATTAAGAACGAAAATTTCAAAATTAATGCCGTTTAAAAAAGTAGCGGTCAGACTACGGAAGCAGGGGACTTTGGGGCCAAGAGCTATAACTCATGAGTACGTCCGGCTGAGGAGTGCTAATCATCTCAGTAGTCGCCCCGCTCATATGCATTCGAATGAATATAATCCGAGCCTTCTCTGATATTTAAGTGGCTTTTCAATATTTTAATATTTGCCACTAACATCAGGGTAACTCCTATTACGAAAATCAATAATTTTCTTCACCTATCAAAAATTGAGTATTTCTTCCAAAAATGTTGACAGATGGATGATGTATTCATTTCATAGTGGCAAATATCAAAATAAAGAAAAGCCACTAAAACGTCAAAGAAAACTCGAACTAGAATGAATAGTGCAGTGTGACTTCCCAATGGTTTGGGAACAAGGGAAAAGGACATCTTATAACCGAGGCCCCCCACACACACAATGGTTTTGGGAACAGGTAAGGAGAAAAGGAAATTTTGCTCTATTTTGGGATCAAGCCAACACTGGAACAGGTATTCCCAGTGGGGGCATCATAACTGATTTTTCCAACAGCATTTAACTCTTCTCCAAAGATAGAATATGCTTTTGGGGCATGCTCTTTGGGCGAACTGCAATATCAACGTAATACATGTATGTTCATCAACTCGTATTTTCCTGATATGTGTTTAGAAAAATTATCTATATTTACCATTTTCCTTTAGAACAGTACCCTTGTTCCCATGGTTTTCCATCCCCTAAACATTTTGTCCATCATATACGAGTAAGATGACCTATGACTACCGAATACAAAGCTTACTTAAGCAATATACATGTACATACACGTGCTTGTTTATCTGCTACATGAGTACAGGCATGGATCCAGAAATTTTCGCCAGGATGGTGGGCGGTCCGAGCCCAACTGATAGAAAAGAGCCCTGACAACATTTTAGTCCTCAACTTATTTTACAGTGGGGACCCAATGGTTATTTCAAAGAAACTATAATTTTTGAAGAGTCCAGACAGGGGGTGGGGTCACAAATTTCAGGGGGCCCAACCTTTTCCAAGGTGATGGGGCGAAATTGCATTATTCATGATCATTTAAAAATATTATGTCGCCCAAATCATATATTTTCAGTACCACTAAGACGACGCTAAGGTGACTCTATCGTGACCATAACTTTACGGTGATCTTAAGTTATCTCCGTAAATTAAGGTGCATACTAGTAAGTGGCCATAACCGTTAAGGTGAACGTAAGTTGAACTTAAGGTGATCTTAAGGCTTAAGACGTATACGAGTAAGTGGCCCCAGTTCCCTGTTTACCCTTTGTACACAGGTACTTTAGTTAACATCGAAAGTAGTATACTGTATGGGACGTTGTCAATTGTTTTACAGTGTTAAAGTATAGGGGAAAAGAGCTCAAAATTGAGCAAGTTATATATATATATATATATATATATATATATATATATATATATATATATATATATATATATATATATATATATATATATATATATATATATATATATATATATAATTGTTTAAAATAGGTCAACGCGGGGATTAAGACAATCCATATTCAGCGGTATATTACCTGTTCTGTACGTCGCATTATAAAAGGGAGCTATATAGCGAATAAATGCACATGTTTGACGAAAAATACTTAAAGAATATATTCTACGACCCTTCTCACGCTGTACCGTGATAATTATTATTATGTTGGGTCTGAGATCATTTACCATCGTTTACAGGAGCTGAAATTGTTACAATATTTTGTAGTGGAAGAAGGAAATATGACTTGAACCTAGATGAAAGTAGTCAATTGTTATATATCTACTTGAATCGGTGTTTACGCCCTAATTAACAATTTTAGTAGTGATTATAGTGTCTTGTTTACGCCTCCATTGAGTCTAACATTCGATCTTAAATATCTCCTCAATCACTGAGACACTACGTTCTTCCATTCAATAATTAACAAACTCTTAAGAGACCCATCAAAAATCTGTATTCTAGAAGAAAGAGCCTAACATCTGGAGTAGACACTAAGTAATTCTCTGATGTACAATTTCGAATAGGTTGATCACCTTTCCTTATAACACCATGATGTAAAATATCTGCTTTTTGCAGAGGTGTATTTTCAAAATATTTCTTGATAAAACATCTAAAAGAACATCTAATATTCAAATCGTAAAAGCAATGCAAACAATTTTTGCGCAAGGAAGGAAGCAAATATTTTACAAGGCAAGTATACACCTATTTAATTAGTTAATCGCACTAAAGTGTAGGTTCTGGAATATATAACCAGATTTTCTCCATTGCCCAGTCTTTGAAAACGCTGAAATTTGTTAAACAAATGAAATATTCTGCCATGGTGTTATTAGTAATTTAACCACAAGAAAGGTCATCAATGAAGGGGGCTTGAATTTGTACAAAACCATATTTTTTGCTTTCATTTTTAGCCTAAGATTTTTTTAAATATTAATAAACTACCAGATAGCCAACCATAAATGAAACGGAGATATTACAAAATTTATCAACTGTAGTGCTCAACATTGATAGCTGCAAATGCAAAGTTTCATTCTTTCCTTTAACCTGCTTTAATACTTAACCTGATGGCCCTGGTTTCTATCCGCCCTATTGTAGTGATTCCCTTGTGTTTTGTTGCTCCCATTGTGTGTGTGGAGGGGAGGGGCTTTATTTTTGGTCTTTGTTTTGTTGTGTAGTATGTTTTGCAATCATCTGGCTGATGAAGAGAGAGCTAGTGGATTTACTTTAATTGTATTCTTGCTGCCGTGTGAGTGTCTATGTTACATACTCTTCTTCGAGGTGCACTAGATGTGCCTGTGGTCTGCAATTATAGCATTTCTTGTTCATTTAAACTTTTTTTTAACTCTTTAACCAAATAAACATAAAGGAATTTCCTAAACAGTCATATAAATTCGATGAAACGTTGTAGATATCGTCAATGGGTTTTAAGTGAATTGGTCCTAATGTTGATTGCAAGTCATTTTGTAGAGACTTATGGAAAAGCCATATACTTTCACCACAGTGTAGTTGGGTATACAGGGCCTAACGGTATTATGTACCAGATGTGCATATTGCACTATTCACTAAATCTATTTTGATACTTGATCCAAAAAATAATATGGCTTTGTACAAATTCAAGCCCCCTTCATTGATGACTTTTCTTGTGGTTAAATTACTAATAACACCATGGCAGAATATTTCATTTGTATAACAAATTTCAGCGTTTTCAAAGACTGAGCGATGGAGAAAATCTGGTTATATATTCCAGAACCTACACTTTAGTGCAATTAACTAATTAGATAAGTGTATACTTGCGTTGTAAAATATTTGCTTCCTTTTCCTAAACAGTCATATAAATTCGATAAAACGTTGTAGATATCGTCAATGGGTTTAAAGTGAATTCGTCCTAATGTTGATTGCGAGTCATTTTGTAGAGACTATGGAAAAGCCATATACTTTCACCACAGTGTAGTTGGGTATACAGGGCCCAATTGTATTATTTACCAGATGTGCATATTGCACTATTCACTCAATCTATTTTGAAACTTGATCCAAAAACTAATTAGTTCATTCTACTGGGAGAACTTGCTAACGAACTAGAAACTGGAGAACACATAATAGAGTTTGTGTCTGGAGGACCAAAAAACTACGCCTACAAGACCAATAAGGGAAATTAAACGTGTAAAGTGAGAGGGTTCACCCTCAACTTCACTAATAGCCAACTTATAAACTTTGAATCGGTGAAGACCCTTTTGATAGACCCCTCCGAAAAATCGACCATTACCGTTACCAATCCTCATAAAATATGTCGTGATAAGGGAAAAAGAAAACTGTATAATAGAGAAGAAGAGAAAAACTATCAAATGGTGTACACAAAAAGACGACGACTGGACAATTACGATACGGAATCCTATGGATATTGAGAAAAAAAAATCCTCAATATAGAATCTTCCAGATCCTTGTTCGTTCGATACATGAGAGGCCGTAGATACCCTTTGTATATAGAGAAGAACGACACCGCGCTCTAGGACGTGACGCTACCTTCTCGTGGTCTAGGGCGTTGACTCACCCTCCGAGGTGTAACCGAACGCGTCACAGGGACCTCCATCTTGGATCTGACTTCGTGGGGCCGCCATCTTGGATCTCATGCCGTGGGGGCCGCCATCTTGGATCGGAAGTCGTGGGGCCGCCATCTTGGAGTTGACGTCGTGGGGGCCGCCATCTTGGATCGGAAGTCGTGGAGGCCGCCATCTTGGATCTGACGTCGTAACGTCATTGACGCTAAACTGGGGCCTATACTACTCATTAGCCCAAACTTTGTAATGAGCACTCAATAGGATCGTCTCATCTAGAGACGTTTGTGTTTGGTTAAGAATTACAGATTTTTTTCTTTAATTTTAATTATCTACTCTTATCCTGAGGCTAAAGCAAGTGAATGTCACAACATCAAACCATCATTTAAAACAAGCTTTGGATACTCATTAGAACCGTCTCGCACTGAAGCGACCCGCCTGAGTTGCCACAGCATGTGATTTAGTTTGAAAATTGCAAATTTAAATCAAGATTACCCTCTTATTTGTAATATGGAGTCGCATTTTACAGAGTTACAGAAAGTGTATCCATCGATTTAAAACACGAATATGATACTCATAGAGCCGCCTCAATGCAAGACGGCTCTTTGGAGTACTCACAACATGTTTTTTTTAAAAGTTACAGGACAAACTCAGAATTATACTCTCTCGTCTTGATGGATATTTCAATTGATGACTGAATAACTATTCGTCGCTCAAAAGTATGTTTCATTAGAGCCGTCTCATATTTATATGGCTCCCCTGAGTCCCCACAAAATATATTTTGGTTTAAAGTACGATTATTAAATCAGAATAGTCCCTTCACATCTTCAGACGTATTCCTATGGTTGGTTGCACTCCTATTCATCAGTTAAGGACCTGTTTTGGATACACAATAGACCCGTCACATATTGGGATGGTACTGAATGAGTGAATTCATACCCAACAGTAATAACATATTTTGGATACCTAACAGAGCCGTCTCAGATTGAGATGGTTCGTTTGAGTACTCACAACATGTGTTACGGCTTAAAGTAAGAAAACTAAATCAAAGATAATCTCATAATTTCCTGAGACGTGCTTCTCAGGAAGACTGGAAGACCATTTATTGTCCACTATGCGCTGGTTCGAATCCCACCAATGCCTTCATTTCTTTTCTTTTTTTTCATTTTTATTATATCATATTTTCACATGCTTTTAAGCATTATTGGAAAACAGTTTAAACATTTATACAAAGTGTCCAACAAATGAGACATTATCGAACAAGGAAACGCATTATGCGAGATGCCACTGAACGCGTATGCATTGTTTATATCACATATAATTAAAGCTATATTCAGCAACCAAATTGGTTTGGAAATGATTATGAATTACATGTATATCTATAAATAAATTTATAAATTAATAAAATACAAAATAAAAAACACAAAAAAGTACAGTGATTGGGTCCCACTTGCAACCTCCATGACAGTGGGCAAACGATCTATCAACTACGCTACGAATTCTCCTTGTGATTGGGTTGTGCATTTAACATTTTAGATGTAATAAAATGCATGCATTATTCTAAAGATAGTGAGTTAAAATAGCTTTGTTATTGGTAAATATTATTGTAAATACAGAATGTCAACCTAGTCAAATAGCGCTGTAGGACTATAGTCTATACGATGTATGCTATAAACACAGTATGTAAACTGAAATAGCTATCCTGTACCCGTTCCTCCTAGCTCACGCCATATAAACATGATTTTCAGCGCTCATGCGTAACCAGTAGTCGGTAATCGTGCCGATTTGAGGTTTTGTGCCGATAGTTTTTGACCAGCTATCATGATTTAGCGACTGTAGCATACTGTGGTAAGTTAATTGTGTATTCTCTTGTTCTTATTCCCATTTTAACCTTGTATAACGAAATCCTCCTTGGTGTGTTTTGAATTTGCATTCAACCCAGCTTATTAAATCAGGCGTTATTGTCAAAGAAAACGCAGGTTGGTGTCATTCCTTTTCATCAACAGTCCGTAGATGAATAGTTTTGCCCTCCATTCGAAAGATTATTATGAAATCTTTACAAATTATGCTTAAAACTGTTTAAAACGGTGTCCACTGACGATACAAATACTGTACCAACAACTGCGCTCGCTGCGTACCACTTACCTGGATGCATGATGAAGTTACTGTACCCCTAACTGGATGAAGCTAATCTGACCTCATGCTCATACAGTTATAATTCTATCTTTATAATCTCAGGACACATTCCAGTGTTTTCATTGATTTAGAAAATAAAATAACAGGGTCATGTACATCAGTTAACTCTCACAAACGAATTAAAAGCTTTCATCTAATTATAATTTCAAGAGAGTTCTTTACTTTTATGCACAAAAAAGCAAGTTGGTTCGAGATGAACGCATTAGAGCGTATAAGCGCGTGCCCGGGAACCCCGATCGTGATGCTCGTAATAGATTGGCACTAAATTGTGGACTCGATCAAGACGATCCTGTTCCTATCTAAAAAAGAGACCAGGAAATTGACCAATCGTGCGCTTGGGCACTTTAACCACTGTGTGAGTCCATTTCCTCGTCCAATTTGTGTTCCATATATTCCGTCTGGTACCTTACAGTGATTATTGTACATTCACCATGGGCGGTGCACATTACAGGCAGTTGGTTACACATGGAATTCGACTGAAATCGGTTTATGGTTTAGGAGCATAACACATATGGACAAATACACACTTTTTACCCCGGTGACACGAATGGTGAAGGCACCACAAATAATGTGCACATACGCACCATACTGTTTAAGCAAGAAGCTGAAAAATTTGCAGGATTTGTGAAGGGAACCACTAGACATTGTTACATACTAAATATATAAGCTGAAAGTCTCATGGTTTCAGAAGAAATTTATTTTTTTTTTATTACAAGTCTATGGAAAAGCTTGATCCCCGGGGCGGGGCCAGTTGCACCCCTTAGACTCCATGCCCATCTATATTTCAAAAAATCATATCTCATCAGACTTTTTAAGTCCACTTTGGGCTGATCTGGATAAAAGCTGTGTGAAAATCAAGGAGTTATGAGAATTTGAGGTTGAACTGTAGTATTGTTTTGTACGGTATATAACATTTGCCTGACATCTAATGATAACCTTTACAAATTGTTTAGACCAAGATCAGGCCTGACCGAATGTGGGCCTGATCTGGACCCAAACTGTTTGATACTTATGGGGTTACTGTATAACAATTTGAGGTTGAACCGATATATTTCGTTTGTTGTATATAATCTTTGCTAGGCCCACCAGAATGTGGTCACTGGACCTAAACTGGATCCAAACTGTTTGACCCTCTTGGAGCCTCTATAGTTTGGGGTAAAACTATTATACAAACAATTTAGACCCAGATCAGGCCGGCCAGAATGTGGGCTTAATCATTTGACACACATGAGGCCATGACAATAGGAGGTTGAATTGTAGTATTTTGTTTGTTGTTTGTAATCTTTGTTTGTTTGTTTGATTTAAATTTTTACGTCCCATCAATAATCTTTCAGTTAAACAGGGATGGGTCTTCCTGGTTTAAATAATTTGTTTTATAGATCTACCTACCTAAATATCTATTCCTTGTTTTTATTACACTAAACCAATGGAAACAAAGTAAAATATATGTACCTTTGTGTTTACTAGCATCCACTACACAAGTAATAAATAAACGAGTTCCCTGGTCAGTTTCTCTCAACATTAAGCACAATTACTGTCAGTGTCAGATAAGATAAATAATCCAGTGCCGATTAAAGTTCACATATTTAGAGGATCTTTAGACTGGCCCTAGTCTCTAATGTCATGTTTTTGTAGCAAACTGATAATCTCTCTGAGATAGCAATTTATAAACTTTACTTGGAGTAGTTCTTTGCTTGGACATCAAAGTCCACTAAATTTGACTATCAGAGAGGATATAATTTTTATAAGATGATTTTTTTCATAGTTAAATATAAAATTTGTAAATGCAATTATATACATTTAGTAGACTGATGCCAATCTAATGGATCCTGGGGGTCCTGTATTGCTCATAAGAGTTGATGTTTGAAAACAAATCTGTTCTAAGGCGGTGGTTCAGTTGTTGTTGTCGATTCATTCTTTATTGGCTCCCATAATGTGGGGTTTCTGTGTGTGTCCCTTGTTTTGTTCTGCATTACTGTCACATTACTGTGTGCCATTTCTAGTTTGGGGAAAGTTTGTTTGTTTTTTCGTTGCTTTACAGCTATGGTCATGGCAAGACTAACCACACTTTTTCCTGGGCAAGCTTGAACAAGCGGTTAGCCAGTGCTTTGTACACACACTTTCGTGTGTAACTGACAACAACCCTTCTTGAATGATTCAGCGGAAGGGAGGAGATGATCGAACACGGGACCCCTGGATCTGCGGTCAGACACGCATCTGTAGCAAGACATGTTACCGACTGCGCTATGCGGCCTGGTCCGGTGGGAAAGTGATAACTGGTTGCTTTGCTTTGGTTTGCTGTCATACTAATAGACCTTGGGATGGCTGTAGACCCTGCTCCCCTCAGGGGGAATTTTTACCACTATGATTTCCTAATACTACAATATGTATGCCTCAGAATGAGACATGTAAGCCCTCTTAGAAGTGTCGCGTTATCATGTAACATCAAAATTACATACGTTACCATAGGCAAATTAAATAATACGTTTGTGTCATGCTAAAGTACTCTTAGACGTAGGTACATACTTGTTTTCAAGCTTGTGTGTGCTCATTTTATTACGGATGGCTTCTAAAAGTGTTCCATTGCAACAGAAATGTGTTACTTACATTACTTAATTTTACATCAATATATTCATGGACTACACCCTATAAAATCATTGATTTTTTAATACTTTTATTGGATAAACTTTAAATGCGTATTTTAGATCAAAACAGCATGACTCTAAAGGGCAATTAACTGGCAAATATATTACTTCTTCTATCACAGAAATTGAAAGAGTTATAAGCTGCTGAGTATGATGACCCTGAGTAAAATGTTATAAGGTAAATACCTTTTCATTGAAATAAGGCATGTGTTCCTATCTGTAAGCATTTTAACACCATACTATGAGAATTCTATTGATGCAGAATAGAGTATGGCGATATTAAAACTAATCTGGTGTAAATTATCATTATTTTGCTTGTTTTATCATATGTAAAGTATATTACTTACTTTAATACATTCCATTTAATGCCTATTTTTCTTCAAATTATACATCATTGGGTGTTTTAATTCATTTTAAACCTATTATTTTGCATTAAATAGATATATAGCTACCCATTTGTTTAAAATATAACTTAATAGTCCTTATCAAAAGACATTATCAATGCGCATTTAGTTTTGCAAAACATTATATTTGTTTTTGAAACAACAGAATAGTTTTACTGATTTGCCCAAAGATATAGGCTTTAAAGCGCATAAAAAATATGATAGAATTCAAGTAACATTTGAATAAAGACAATTCCCATAACCTGTCAAATTTGTTAAGATAACATATATAACCATATTAAATATATCATATGGTCATATTGCTGTCCAAAATGTTGCCAAAGATAATGTTTTATGGCCTCGAATGCTAAGATATTGTAGATTTAGATAGTTGTAATATTTATTTGGATTGATTGATTTATTGAGTTAAAATTTAACATCCAAGTCAACAATATTTAAGTCATGTTGGGCTCCTCCCAGAGAGATGGAGAAAGAAAAGAAGAGTAGGATTGACTTAAAGGCCCTGGCCCAAACTCAAATTTGCCTCATGCGAAGCAAATTTCATTCTGCCGTTAAGCCAAATATGGCAAGGCCAAGATGCCCTTTGGACAACGACATGTCGCTATAAACATTTACATCATATGTAAAGGGCATCTTGGGTCTAGGGGGGCAAAGCATCTAAAAATAAACTGAAAGACACCAGTTTCATCTTTCCAATGACAAACGTCACACTTTTAGGTGTATTTCGTACGCATGCGCAGAAGGAATACGGTAATGTTTTGGAAATGAAGACCACTTATATCCTTAACATTTTAGCACTTTTATTTTTTTTTAAATTCGCAATGCATTTACTCAAAATCTGGTCTAAACGGCACCCAGTATAAAGGCGTTAAATGAGGGGTGGGGTAGAAAGTGCACGTTTACACGATATTGTAAATGGTGAATCGCTTTGAAACATATTTTGTTGCCTACTATGCATATTTTACTGCCAAACTACACCAATTTCAAAAACATTAGGGCCATTTGAAAATTTGGTGTTTGCAATCATGTCAACTAGGGAAAATGTACGCCTTATCGCTAGATGTTCTTGTCTATCTTCATTTGAGCCACATCATGAGGAGTTCATTGGCTCAGTGGTAGAGTGCTTGACTCTAGACCGAGGGGCCGCGGGTTCGAGCCTCACCGGCGTCACTGTGTTGTGGTCCTTGAGCAAGACACATTTATCCTAGCTTAGTACTGGTTCAACCCAGGAAGACCCGTCCCTGTTTAACTGAAAGATTGTTGATGGAACGTAAAGAATCAAATCCAACAAAATCATTGGCTCACTGGTAGAGTGTTGGATTTGAAATCAATGATTAATGGTTTGGGACTCACCAGAGGCACTGTGTTGTGTCCTTGAGCAGGAGCTTTGTAGCAGGGTGGTGTTTTTACGTCTGGTTTTGTTTCAGCCAGTCTATACGTCACCTGAGACCTCTCGTGCCGTTGGTCCCGAGAGCTCCCACGTGATCATACAGCGGGGTTCGTACACTGTACGACGCTCAGTCCTGGACAGGAAAAAGAAGTTGCAATTAAATAAATTTATTTAGTAACAAGTTAACAGAGATATATCAGAAGAAATGGCGTTATGCGAAAACGGACAAAGATTCGGGCCCAGCACCTAAATGGCCATGATTTAGAATTTCTATATCTATAGAAAATAGGATGAAGTGTAATTAAACGCTTACTGAAACGGCGACAGGAACTAACCTGTACTGTGAAAGAGAGAGACAGCGATAAAAAACTTTTTGTGGCTTTCCCTGGGTAGAAACCAGTACCGCCGGGAGGGTTTATGATTTGTGTGTTTATTATATGACGGGAGCACCCGAAGGCTCACCGAAAGTGGTTTTATGTGGGGTTTTTTATGGTTTTATGGAGAAGCCGGGAATCGAACCTGCGACCCCTGGTTTACAAGGCATAGCACTTATCCAGAGACAGCGATAAGTATCGCTACTGAACCCCTGGCACTGATTATTAGGTTTCAAAAACATCTTATATGCGGTGGTTATTAATATTTGATGGGCACAAAACAATTGAAATTAAAATATATGAAAACAATGCATTAAGTCCAGTCAGTGTATCTTCTGACAGAAAAATGACTATTATCTCCCAAAACATCAACCTAATACTTGAAATATATTTAATTGTGCTGGAAAGCATATCTTCCAAGCAGCAAAATCTCTCAGAGAAAAACAAGATATATCCGGACAGAGAAAACGTTTATTATAAAAGGGAGAAAAACAAACAAATCCCACCAGGGTAAATAATTTAGAAACGCTCATCGGACATTTCCGTAGGTTTCCACGGAAATGAACGATGAGCATGTCAGACATCAAAGACGAATCGTTTCGTTGGCTGCAGCCGACTAATCGGATACAGCTTTACAATTCTGTATCGAAATGGTGGAATGCAGTCAAGAAAGAGAAATGCGTTTCATGCCAACATCAACAAGCACCGGAAACAAGATGTTAATGTAAATATTTAGCCATATAGTTGACAGGCCCGATTGAGCCCTACTACAGCTTTATCCTCTGTTTATTGCTGATTTAAACCATCTTACACCAAGTGCACAAACTGTGAAAAGAGCCAACATGTGTCGATCAACGTTACATTGATCATGACTACATTAGTTGCTGGTTCGCGATTTCAGGAGGTCAGTAATAGAAAAACAGGTACCCCCTCACCCCCCACACACACACCAATACCTGGAAATGTGTGTGTGTTGGGGGGGGGGGGGGTCTGGTTACCTGTATGTACATAACTGACCACTGGTAAACTGAGAACAAGCAGGTTCATAGAGAATAGGGAAGTTTATCAGGCAGAAAATGTGACTTACATGGCACATGCATTTGTATGTGCACACATTTCAGACGCATGAATTCCAATTTGCACGTGCTAGCCAGAAATCAGCAATTATTTAGCTAGTTTTTAGCTAACCAGAGCCGAAAGCTCAAGGTTAGCTTATAGTATGGGACTCAAGCCGGCTTCCGTCCACATTTTCAAACATGATTATCTCTTAGACCAGCTGGCCGATCGTAACCAAATTCCATCTGGAACATTATTGGGGTAGGTGATTGGCTGCATTAGGTTTTGGGTCAGATAGGATCAGAACTCTGGTTTCCATGGCAACAGATAGCTCCCATATGGTTATAATGGGAAAAACCTTGTGACCACTCTAGCTTCTTCATTTTTGATTGGATCATCTTAATTTTTAAGGTAACGAGAACAACCATACCATCTTGGATGGGTTCTAAATTCGGCAAGATCTGACCAGGGACTTATGAGTTAGCTGCCCTTGAGCGTCTGGAAAATCTCCATAGACTTATAATGGGAAAAATATTGTGACCACTCTAGTAACTTCATTTTTGGATAGATCTTCTTCAATCTTGCAGGTAACAAGCCCTTCTATCAAAGCTTGGATGAGTTTGAATTTTGGCAAAATTTCATCAATGACTTCTGAGTTAGCTGCCGTTGAGCGTCTGCAAATCAATAAATAGTGTTGTGGCCACTCTAGCTCCTTCATTTTTGATTTGATCTTCTTCATTCTTGCAGGTTACAAGAACAACCATAAAAGCTCGGATGGGTTCGAAATTCAGCCAGATCAGACCTTGGATTGTGGAGTTAGCTGCCCTTGGACGTCTGGTAAAATCCCCATAGACTTATAATGGGAGAAATATTGTGACCACTCTAGTGCAGTCATTTTTGGATGGATCTTCTTCAGTTTTGCTGTTTACAAGCCCTACTATAAAGGCTTGGATGAGTTTGAATTTTGGCAAGATTCCAGCACCGACTTCGGAGTTACTTGCCCTTGAGCGTTTGAAAAATCAATAAATAGTCTTGTGACAATTCTAGCGCCTTCATTTTTGATTTGATCTTCTTCATTCTTGCAGGTAACAAGGACAACCATAAAAGCTCGGATGGGTTCGAAATTCGGCCAGATCAGACCTTGGATTGTGGAGTTAGCTGCCCTTGAGCGTCTTAAAAAATCCCCATAGACTTATAATGGGAGATCTGTTGTGACCACTCTAGTGCTTTCAATTTTAAATTGATCTTCTTCATTCTTGCAGATAACAAGGACAACTATAAAAGCTTGAATGAGTTTGTCTTTCGTCAAGGTCCCAGCATCTGTTAATGGAGTTAGCTGCCCTTGAGCATCTTAAAAACGATGGATAATGTTGCATTTTTGTGACCACTCTAGCACCTTCGTTTTTTATTTGATCTTCTTCATTCTTTCAGGTAACAAGGACAACCATAAAGCTCAGATGGGTTCAAAAAGCGGCCAGATCAGACCTTGGATTGTGGAGTTAGCTGCCCTTGAGCGTCTTAAAAATCCCCATAGACTTATAATTGGAGAAAGGTTGTGACCACTTTAGTACTTTCAAATTTAAAAGATCTTATTCATTCTTGCAGATAAAAAGGACAACCATAAAAGCTTGGATGAGTTTGAATTTAAAGTAGAACCATCCTCAGACTGTGGAGTTAATTTCCCTTGAGTATCATAAAACTCTGCATAGACATACAATGGGAGATCTGTTGTGACCACTCTAGCACCTTCATTTTTGATTGGATCTTCCTCATTCTTGCAGGTAACAAGGACACCTATTAAAGTTTGAATGAGTTTGATTTTCGGCCACACCCAATCACCAGCTACAGAGTTAGCTGTCCTTGAGCGTCTAAAATATAGCTATATAATGTTGTGGCCACTCTAGCACCTTCATTTTTCATTTGATTTTCTTCATCCTTGTAGGTAACCAGGACATACATAAAAGTATGGACCTGTTTGAATTTTGGTCAGATCCCATCAATGACTATGACTTGAGCATCTGAAAACAATACATTCATCAGGGGTTCTCTGCAATTTTTATTAAGACCTTTTAAGACTTGCAGATAACTAGAACTGGCATAATATCTTATGTTTTTGAATTAATTTCTGGTCATTGTTATAAGTTCAGAGTTACCTGCCTTTGAGCATCGTAAATTATGGCGTCTCCAAACATTATGCTGGCTCCATGGTAAGCGATCGTTGCCCATTGGGCTACTTGTTTTTAATTTTATGGGTTCAATAGAGCCAGAGTGGACTTAAATACCATTAATAGAGGATCTTACATGAGTGCTCATGTTTTGTTGAATTTATTAAATGAGTTGGGGAAAAGAGATAAAATGCGAGGCTTGCCGAGCATTTTATCTCTTTTTCGCAACGAGTATAATATATTTAATCAAACAAGAGCACGAATGTTAGATTCTATTTATCATATGACAGATACTTTGAAATCTGATTTATGGCGTAAAACCGTTATAATTTTGTCATTATGTACGCAACGTTGTTATGGACGTCATAACGTTTCCCATAAATCTATAAACCACTAGTGGTTTATCGATTTTATTGCATGGCGTTATTTCACTCCCAGACGCGACGTCATATGATAAAGATTGTTAAAACATATCTAAAGCACCTCAGACTCCTGCACGATAACGCACCAGCCCATTAGGCGTGCACTTTGGCTGCGTTTTTTTGGAAGCGGAGAAGGTTTTGACACCTCAACACACACATACATACACGCACGCATACACGCACACACTCCAAAGACATTTGGAAGGAGATGTTATTCGGGATACTCCTTCTGATCTGCAGTTTACCAGTATTTAATATTTCCACTGTTGAGGATTACAAGAAAGCTTCAAAAATTAAATGGCTGTCTGAAACCGTGTATACAGGTATAAGATGAATCCAGGTCAAGTCGCCCCCGAGTCAACTTGCCCTGAGTCAACTCGTCTGGGTCAACTCGTCCCCTATATAAAATACCCTCCCCTATATAAAATACCCTCATTGGTCGGTGTCTCGCTCGGTTTATAGTATATGTGATCTAGAAAGTTTTAATTAACATATAACGGCGGTGCATTACGGTTTGTGGAAAAATTAAAAGTAGTGTTAACATACTTCTGTAATGTTTGCAAACATGTAATAAAACATTCAAATGCTTTAATGATTGTAAAATTGCGTTACTCATCGCACATGCGACCAGCGAACGTTCAGCGTGACAGTGTCAAATGTTCATTTAGGGAACGGTCATTATTTATCAGCTGGGGTACCACACCATCACCACCCCCAACGCTGATAAATAATGACCGTTCTCTTATAATGAATTCATGGCTGGGACCAAGGTCTTTGTCCTTGCTTGGACGTACCAGTTTGTAGTTTGTAGTAGGAAGTGTAGGCTAATCTGAACATAGTACACTCAACAGAACAGAGTACTATTTTATTCCCAAAAGTTTGTCTATATGCTCATATGTCAATGTATGTAACGTCTCCTATGCAAATAGGAACGGGACAAGTTGACCCGGGCAAGTTGGCCTAAGGACGAGTTTGACCTAGGGGATGAGTTGACTCATGGGCGACTTGACTGACTTCCAGGTAGATGG
This sequence comes from Loripinus fragilis, assembly GCA_964019695.1. Classification (NCBI taxonomy): domain Eukaryota; kingdom Metazoa; phylum Mollusca; class Bivalvia; order Lucinida; family Lucinidae; genus Loripinus; species Loripinus fragilis. Next base: position 45,821,214 of record OZ026524.1, read on the forward strand.
AAAATATTTTAAGGGCAAACTAGGAAAAATTAGTACAAATTAAATACAAATATAACTGAGAAACAATTTAACTTGCATTGTTGTTGAACGTCCCTTGTTATATGTATTAATATATTTCTAAAGGTCTCACCTAAGTGCACATTATTTCAGTAACATACATACCGGCTAAGTAATAAAATCAGTACACAGGCATATCACTGCATTCTTAATCCTATGTATACTAATGGATTCTTCCTTTTGGCTAAGTGTATCAACTAATCCATTTTACATAGGGGTGTCAGATTATACTTTACCAAAAAAATTGTGTTATTTTGTCTGAATCTATTTTACATATACGAACAGTGTAGACTTTTACTGACCGTTCCAAGGCAGCATCGTTTATGTGTATCATTTTCCCCATGCTTTTTTTTAAAAAAAAAAGCAAAGGGGATATTGTAATTGCCTCCGTCCGTCCGTCCGTCTGTCCGTCCGTCTGTCCGTTATGCTATCTCCTCCTAAACCATTGGACGAAATTCAACCAAATTTGGTGTGTGAGTTACTGACATGAATGGAGCGTGCAACGTTAAACTTTTTTTTGGCCCCGCCCCCTGGGGCCCTCGGGAGGGGTCAAAAGGTCAAGTATCATTTAATTTCAATTACAAAGTCAATTTCGAAGATTTTTTTACAAACTTTGTGTGTTCTCACATATGAAAGATACAAAACATATCTGACGGGATTTTCATTATGTCCCCTGGGTCATGCCCCAGGAGTGGTACTTTGGGGCGCTGGGGGTGCCCAGGGGGTTAACATATTTTTTTCAAACATGGTCATGTGGTATATCAAATCGACGGGGATGACAAGCAGAACAAAATGCAAGTAAAATTTTCATCCTAGGGTCCAACTGGTGACCTTGGGGTGAGGTAAAAGGTCAAATATCATTAAACTTCGGTTACCATGTCAATTTCAAAGATTTTTATACCAAATTTTGTGTGTGTGTTCTCACAAATGAAAGATACAAAACATATCAGACGGAATTTGTATTCTGTTGCCTGGGTCATGCCCCAGGGGTGGGACTTTGGGGCACTTGGGGTACCCAGGGGGTCAAACAATTTTTTTTCAAACATGGTCATGTAGCATATCAAATCAGCGACGAGAAGAACAAAATGCAAGTAACATTTTCATCCTAGGGTCAAACTGGTGACCTTGGGGCAAGGTCAAAAGGTAAAATATCATTAACATGTCAATTTCAAAGATTTTTATACCAAACTTTGTGTGTGTTCTGACAAATGAAAGATAGAAAACATATTGAACAGAATTTTCATTCTGTTGCCAAGTTCATGCCCCGGGGTGGGACTTTGGGGAGTCAAAAACTTTGGCATCAGGATTTGCGATGGCGCCCCATCGACTGCTCGCTCTAGTTTATGTTGCTTCTATTTTGTGTTTGTTATGCTTTCGTGCGCGTCTGTTTATTGATGCCTTGTGGTCACCTGCTGGGAAAGGGTTGACATCTTGGTTCTCGTTTGTGATGTCTATTTGTGAGTTTGTCACTTTCCAACGTGGTATCCTTGGTCAGGTGTGGTATTTGATTGTATCGATTTCTGATATTTGGTCCCTCAATTTCTTACTTAGATGAAAAGCGGCATTATGCGGCATTTCATCTGGGTCTCTGCTGTTTGTAAAATTACCCATTTAGGTGTAAGGGGTTTCCCAGAATACATTGATTAATTTATAATGAACTTGAAAATCCTTAATGTTTCCTGTGATGCAAGCACCATTTTACTGCAAACTATTTGTGTTCTACAAAAATGTTCAAGAAGCAGATATAAGATTTAACTAGAAATAATAGAGAAAAAAGTTTAGAAGGCATTTTATGTTTATTCACACCCAAAAACCAAGCAACAAAAAACAAAGGGCATATTGTGTGTACATACGTCCGTCTATAATGCTATTTCCTCCTGGGATCTCAGTGGTAGAGTGCTTGGCTAGAGACTGAAAGGCCAAGGGTTCGAGCCTCACCAGCGTCACTGCGTTGTAGTCCTTGAGCCTGGTGATCTTGGGGTGAGGTCAAAAGGTCAAATATCATTAAATTTTAACTACAAAATTAAGTTCAAAGATTTGTGTACCAAACTTTATGTGTATTCTCACAAATACATTATAAAACATATCAAATGGAATTATCATTGTGTCACCTGGGCCATGCCCCAGGGATGGGACTTGGGGTGATGGGTATCAAAAACTTGAGCTTTTGGGATTTGAAATTTGAGATGGCGCCCATTGACCAGGGATTCTAGTTATATAATGCATATAAGGCTAAACATGCATGGTGTACAGGTATATAAAAAGAAATCCATACCCATGTAGCCTCCAGATTAGCACTCTCTAAGGTGCTTGCAGGCCTAATATGGGGCATGCGCTGATCAAAGCGTGAAAAGAGCCTCTGGATTTTGTAAAGGCAAACATTATGCCCTGTTTAGCACTGGTTCAACTCAAGAAGAAACATTCTGACACAACTAAACAAGAGGGCCCTATGACCCTAAATCGCTCACTAGAATACTGGCACATAAGGTGATGTTTTGGCCAAGGATTAAGAGAGATCTTGTTAAATATTTATCTTTTTTGGCTCTGTCATCCAATCTGAGTGGTTTGAGCAATTCTGGTAGAGGACACCACTATGAGCTTTTATGTGAACTTATTTTAAGTTTGGGTCAGTGGTGCAGGAGATGTTGTCTTTAATTATTCTTTCAGTCCCTTTTCTTTGACAGAGAATACAATTTGTCCAATTTTAGCAGGGGGCAACATGAGGAACATTTATTTGAAATGTTTTGAATAAGGACCAGTGGTTCAGGAGATGATGTTAAGAAGTTTTCATATCGAGAGCTCTGGCAGCTCTCTTGTTCGGCGGAGCGGAACCATTTGTGGAATTCCGGAAGAGAGCATTATATGGAATACTCCTGCATATTTTTTTTAATTTGGACCAGTTGTCATTTAAAGCAAAAGTTTTATGGACAGGCTGACGCTCGCCAGACAAAGACAAATCACAATAGCTTACATTGAGCCTTTGGCTCACGCGAGCTAAATGTGTTGACTGGGACGTAAAGAATAAAAAAATCTATTAAACAACTCAATTGAACGGTACATTCGCAAATGACATTTTGTTACTGAGCTGCTATGTGTGGTACTGAAAAGTCAGAAAGCATGTGCACTCAGGTGTGAAGCTCTATCTTGTATTTTTATCATATAAGAAAACGGGATAATGTCAAAATTTACATGCAGATGATGGATTTGGAATATTCCAAAAAGTTTTTTTTTCTCTAAAAGCTTGAATTCTCCTCGTTGTAAGTTTTCTACGGAACTGTATTTTGCATCAATAATCAGAAACCACTTGTAGTTAGTATGCCCAATGGAGGCCTTATCAAAAGAGACAGCTAGTTTGTCTTGAATATAGTGGGCAATAACTTGTAAAATTGGCCAGAGTCTGCTGAGGAACGTTAAGCCACCTGTTTTTTTTTGTTTTTTTCTTTCTACCTTTGCTTGGACATATTTTGGTACTATGGTGTTAAATATTTGTTCTACAGTATATTGCACCCCTAAATAAAGATAATGTATAGTCAGCAAGCAAACAGTGTAGGTCCAGATGAAATTCAGCATTTGCGGATGCCCATGCGGGTCCACATAATTTATGAGACGAAGGCCTAAACGGATATGGCTCGCCAAAATCTCCACTGTTTACTATTGTCAAAAATTATATGGGGATTACTTCCCTTTGATCGACAGCTGTGGAAATTCAAAATTATAATGAGAGGTCAACGTACTCAGGATACATGTACCCTACTGTAATACACCCTGTGTCTGCATGGCCAAGATTGAAGGTACACAAGAAAATCGTCTCGATGAGCCGGTTCTCCTGAGTACCGAGTCAAATGTTTGAGTAAACATAATTAAGGCCAGAGTAGGCTGTATTCATACGCCAAGGCAGTTGTAAACAGTTGCTCGACCAGACAAAACACATGTTGAGGGTACACAAGAAAAAAGTCTCCATGAGACGGTTCTTTTTGAGCACCAAATCAAACGTTTGAGTACACATAACTTAGACAAAAGTTGGCTGTTATCATAACAAAGGCAGAAGTAAGAAGTTGCTCGACCAGGCAAAACATATGTTGAGGATACACAAGAAAGTTGTCTCGATGAGACGTTTCTTTTGAGTACCAAGTCAAACGTTTGAGTAGACATAACTTAGACAAAAGTTGGCTGTTATCATAACAAAGGCAGAAGTAAGAAGTTGCTCGACCAGGCAAAACATATGTTGAGGGTACCCAAGAAAGTCGTCTCGATGAGACGGTTCTTTTGAGTACCTAGTCAAATGTTTGAGCAATCATAACTTATGCCAAAATAGGCTGAATTCATCACCAAGGCGGTAATAAAAAAATACTCGTCCAGGAAAAACACATGTTGAGGGTATACAAGAAAGTCGTCTCGATGAGACGATTCTATTGAGTACTAAGTCAAATGTCTAAGTAAACATAACTTAAGCCAAAAGTAGGCTGTATTCATCACAAAGTAGGGTGTATTCATTACCAAGGCAGTAATAAAACATTACTTGACCGGGCAAAACACATGTTGACGACATTTCGGCAACATAAAAGGCCAAAGGTGGACATTTCGGCCATCACTATTTTGGGTTGGGGTGTTCGCACCCATTAATGTGTGATGTATTTCTTAGGTTTAACAAATAACCGAATGAAATATCTTATGTGCTATTAATAAAATGCAGTCTAGGGATACGTGCCCTTTCTTCTCTGAAATACTGTTTTACATATGGGCCTCGACGCGAGAAAACCTGTCTTCGGGGGTTTACGAACAACACAGAAGCAGACCAGACTGCGCGTCCGCGCAGTCTGATCAGTGCCTTTTTATTCAATTTTTTAGAAAGTATCATATGTAATCTTGCTGCAGGTGAAATTTCAATTTTCTAGCTAATCTCTGTAGCTGAGGAGACTGGTTTGAGACTAGCTTTGTCGGAAACCCCGAAAATAGGTTTTGTCACGTTGAGGCCCATCAATTTTATTGACACTTCCTTCTTTGTTAATTAATACTTTTTACATACTGTGATGTTGTTTTCAGTACATGCTAATAACTGGAATCGTCAATTTGATTGGTTAAAAGTCAGTGAGGAAACATCATCATAAGGTCTTCGCAAGACTGGTGCATCTTTATCTTTCCGTTATTTCAGTACATGTAGCAGCAATTTTACAATCTTGTGTACCGATGATCATGATATTGAGCCATCTACGAGCGAGTGCAGGTGAGTGAAAACTTTCTTCTTTTGATGATAGATGTAAGCATTTAATTCAGCCCCTGTCAGTGCGATCTGCTGATCCGTTATTGTACATTGTCGACAATAAGCGTCGCACATGTCGATAATATGTACATAATCAACGCTTATTGTCCATAATGTCGGATTCTATTTCTTGTGATTAGACATTAGGTTTGTTGATCCCTTGATTGACTTTTTGTCACACTATAGGAAAAGCGGAATCTTTTAACTGCTAGAATCTACTTCTTATGGATATATGGATATATTCTTTCCGTCGTTAGCCCAGTTTATTACATGTATTTAATTCGTGATTCAGGTTTTACGTCAGGGTTTTACGTGATAATTTCTCAGCAATTGATACTCAAAAGTTAGCATTCTTAGTATATGCTATATTTACAAATCGTTGTATTTATTATCTTAACTTGTTCAGAAACACTTTGTTAACATAAATGGACAGAAACTAGCCACATTTTGTATAAACATTATCATTAACATGATCTACGTTTGGGGTAACGCAAATTTGCAACAGAGTAACGGGCCTTGATTGACATCAGAAATCAGTTTTTAATATCTTGAGAACGAATAGACTTATTAAGACCATTTTTATGCCCATTATCATAAACAAGATCTACGTTTAGACTGTGAATGATCATATCCACAAATTTTCGAGTCATGGCCCTTGTTTGATGACAGAATTCAATTTTTCTTCAATATCGTGATTAATATTTGTTTGAAGTTCCATGAATATAGCTTACTAAGCGGTTTTAAAGTTATAGAGCGGCCATGGCTGCTTGTGACGGACAGACAGACAGACAGGCAGACAGACAGACAGACAGACAAACGGAGGGACGGATGCCCGGTGAAAAAACAATAAATCTCCCAACCCTAATGGGGGTTATATAATTAAAGTCTGAAAGTCAATTAAACGCCGATTATTTTGAAACATTGAGTGACAAAACCAACCGTATTGGCTTTGTGCGCATCCATCCAGCTTTCTTTATGCGGCCACCCAAGACACTGATCCGACTCAGCGGATGTCCAGAATGTCCCGATTCTTCGCTCGGTGAGAACTAAAAATGGTTGGTTTTGTCATGTCTGAGAAAGTATTATGGTCATATTTCTTAATTTTCGTCTTTTCATTAAATGTAGACAATAGCGGTTGATACTGTACATTAACGTTGCTTAGTGTAAACATGGCCCTGTAGACACTAGCGGTTGAAGGTGCAACCGTTAGTGTCGATGTAGACACTAACGGGTGTGTAGACACTAACGGGCGCTACAATGCTCGTATATGTATAAACATAGGCCTACTTTGTCGCTCGACATGTTATTTGATTAAAAATTAGGAGAAAAAAAAAGTCATTTTGAGGGGACTGAAACTGGATCATAATAATTGTCTGGCCTAAACGCGAGAAGACCTGTCTTCGGGGTTTCCGACCATGCAAGACTCAAACCAACCTGCTCAGTTTCAGAGATTAGCAAGAAAGCTGAAATTTTGCGTGTAGCAAGTATATAACTTATCATTTTAAGAGAGCGAACAGAAAGGCACTGATCAGGCTGCGCAGATGTGTAGGCTGATCTGTGCATTTAATCTCCGAATACAGCTATGTTTTAAAGGTGGAGAAATCAGTCACTTTGAATGTTCAGGGGAACTTAGTGAATTATGAGCTGTGAGAGGAATGGTGAGCGGTATATCCGGGCTCACAATATACTTAATAAATAACAACACTGGAGACAGATATCAAGTTTCAATTTTCTTCTTATCTTAACGTTACTCAAAACTTAAAGTTCATTACACATGTACTAAAACCGTTCAAAAAATAAATAGTTATTTGTATATCCAAATATAATAATAAGTTCTTCAAACTATCGAATGGTTAAATCATATGCATATGCTGGAGCATTCCAAGCAACAATTCCTAACATCAGAATTGGTAAATTACCAAAACAGAATAAATGTCATATTTTCGGTTGGTAAATCCAAACAGTATTATTTACTGAACGAAACTTCTAAACCGCCAGTTAACAAAACACATTTTTTCAATATAGCTCATTTATTATTAAACTGTTTGAAATGATATTTGACACAGTATACTTGGGCAGATGTATCCATCGATTGAACATAACAAAGATTGATTCAATAAGGATGTTCATTTATGCGTAACGATAGAGTACTAAAACAGGGTTTTGCACGTGGCACACGATGCTAAATGTTTTTCGTCTTGTGTATACTCGTATTTTCATCGACAACTATCCGACAACTTTATTTTATAACAAAAATGCCAACGTTTGGGTTGTATGAGTATAAAGTAGAGAGGTCGGGCTGTGGGTTCAGTCGAAAACGGGGCCTCACTGAGACTGATTCATATTTTATCATAAAGTTTGACATGTTTTGATAGAGCCAAAAGTTTACACCTCGGTCATTTTTCATTTTTGCACTCGTATGACAAGAAAAAATCGACAAAAACTGAGTATTACGTATGTCATAAAATGTCCTGTATAGTCCACCATACTTTGGTGCGGTGATGCACAAATGCTGCATTGGAACGTCGGAAGTATCGAAATTGATGTGCAGTACACGATAAATGGGTGACGGATGTTTCAATAAAATTGTACAAAAAATCATTTCATCACCATAAACACATTTCTGTGTTCTTTTAGGCCATATGGACCTCCATAGCGGCACTGAATTGCATGAAAATTGCTACTTTATTACAAAATAAACACGATAGTGTTCAATAATGTCTATTTTACAGCACCAGAAAATTTCAATAATAATACTGAGAACAAAAAACATGTCATCTCCATAAACCATTCTTGTGTTGTTTTATGCCATATGGGCTTCCATAGAAACATTGTGGAATACCTGAAAATTCCTACTTAATAAAAGCGAACACCAAAAATGTTCAATTATGTCCATTTATAACACCATAAAGATTTTTATTTTAACCTTTTATCACTTTATTCTCCCCGTCATCTGACATACAGGGGGTCGGGGAGGGCCATCCCCCTGCATGCCTTACAAACTACAAATATGGTGTTCTGATGGTTGGAACGCTTGCTCACTTCTTTCATTCATCTATCATGCATTGTGAAGGCAATAACAAAACAGCGGTACACAACCATGAAGGTGCCCTTTTCATTGCATTTTTGTTTTCTGATGGATTTTGTGCTATTTTGATAGTGGATCCTTGTTATGATTTGAAAAAAACTTTAACATTACCACACTCAATTCAGCAAGATACTTTAGACTTATGAGTGTATTCGCTTGTTGGGTAAGATGTCTTAATTGGCACCCTCCTGCTTGCTTTCTAGAAGAAACATCATATAAGAAACAATCAAAGACATATTGTATCTAACCTCTACATCCAGACAGATGATTAGAGTTAAGCATACAGACCTAATTGCTCAAATTTCAATATAGGGTTCAGGGTCTGTATTGCATCTCAATTTGTTGTCACTTTTCAATTGCCCAGTTATCCAATTTTAAAGAGTCAATATTTTCAGAGGCAGCAATGTTTAAGGGTAAATATTTATAATCAATGTGTCTGAATATTTAGGTTAAATACCACTAGTGTCTTACATAGGATGACAGGCGTGTAAAGTGAAAAAAAGATACATTAAAAAAAATACAAGAAAAAAAGTGGATCTCAGACCTATTGCTCTCACAGCATGGCAGCACTTTGGCTTTTCTTATATATAATAGATTTTGTTTTGTTTCAATGAAGATCTGCTTTAGTCAAGGGTTATATTAAGCTCAATGTATTGTATCTATTAGGTCTTTGTATTTGTTCCATGTTTGTTCAAATTTTTCTAAATAGCCTTTTCTTGTAGCTGTATGTTGCATTAGAATGTAAGAGTGTTTTAATTTTTTTGCAGTGCTACTATGGATAGGGGTTGGTCGAGACGTTTTGCAGCAAATATATAATATTTGACAATAATAAAAATATGCAAATCAGCTGATGAGTATATACTCCCTATGTTAAATATAAATAGTTCCTCAAGAAATGTCAGATTAATATTGTTATTATTGAGCCATATTTTAAATTCCCTAAGTAGATTTTGAGATTCTTGGCATTGCCAGAGCATATGATTTTTTGTTTCTTCTTCTTGACAAAAGCTACACCTGGGACTTGGTACATACTTCATATTATACAAGTATTTTTTTGTTGGTAAAATTCTATGATTTATTCTTGTTTGAAACCATTGCATTTTTGTGCCTAAAGAAAGTTTAAAAGGAAAAGAATAGATTGCTTTCCAAGTTTCTTCTTCAATATTGTAAACATTATTCCATTTATGCTGGGATGTAGGTTTTTCTAAATTTTGATTTAGGATTGTGTAGAAATCTTTCCCTCCCTTCTTGGATTTAATTAGGAGGTGTATATTTGCAGGCAGTAATGGCATATGTAGTTTTTTAGAAAAGCTTAATATATTATGTGTTCTTGCATAAGACACTATTGCCCGCTTTAAGCCTAGGTATTGGACAAAATTAGTTTTTATATTAAAAGTGTGCTCAAATTCATCTTGCGAGAAAAATTCACCGCTATCATGAACTAGATCATTAATATTTTTAACTCCTTTCTGATCCCAGTCTTTTATGTATATTGGTTTGCTGCCAATTGTGATGTTATTGTTATGGAAAATCGGACTTGAGAGAATGTAATACTCAGTGTTCTCACCATTAAGCCGGAGAATATCTGAATATGCATGAAGTACATCGATCCAAAATTTATTTTTTATCTTATTTTGAACATCATTAGCATAACATCTTCCATATACAAATAATTTGTTGAAGTTAATTGTATTGTTTACCACAGATTGCCAAGGACCATTGGATAAAATGACTCTTCTTAACCAAGTTAATTTCATACTACTTATAAAAGCTTTCAGGTTTATCATTCTTAGTCCACCTTCGCAGTACTGTTTTACAACAACATTTTGTTTGATTTTTGCTGGGCCACCCCACAAAAAAGAAAAAAAAATTATTTAGTTCTTTAATTATGTGTTCTGATGGATTTGGTATTGAAATAAACAAGTGATTTAATATTGTGAGTAGAAGTGTTTTTATTACTGTTATCTTACCTAAAGGGGTAAGATATCGTCTGTTCCATAGTTTAATCAATGATCTAATTTTTTGTATTTTTTCTTTGAAGTTCATCTTTTCCATTTGGTCTAACTCAATATGAAAGTTTATCCCTAGTAGTTTAAAGGCTGTTTTCCCCCATGATAGTTTCCACCTTGTTTTAATAGATGCTGTGCTATATTTGTTCACCCCTATCCATACAGCATGAGTTTTATCGAAGTTAACTTTTAGACCTGAAAATTGTGCAAATTCATATAATACATTGAGCGTAGCATTTAGAGATTTACTTGTTCCATCTAAAAGAAATAGTGTATCGTCAGCGTATTGAGATAGTTTATGTTCTTTGTCATTTATAACAATGCCTTTTATGTTCATGTTATTTCTGATCATTAAACCTAAAATCAGCGCAGAGGATAAATAGAAAAGTTGATACTGGATCGCCTTGGCGGCAGCCGCGGCCTATACCAAAAAAAGATGACAAATTACCACATTGGTTCACGCTTAATTTGATATTGTTGTTAAATGTCTTTATCCAAGAAATGATAGAGTTGCCAAAGCCAAAGAATTCCATAACCTTATATATAAAAGACCAAGACACTGAGTCGAAAGCCTTTTCAAAGTCTACAGAAAGCAGTAGCCCTGGTACATTATTTTGCTCAGTGTTTTGCATAATATCATAAATTAGTCTGATGTTTTCTCCTATATATCTGCCTGCAATGAATCCTGTTTGATCAGTGTGTATCAATGTGTGCAGTGTACCCTTTATTCTGTGTGCGATGACTCCAGAAGCTATTTTGTATACGCAGTTAAGTAGGGAAATAGGTCGGTAATTCTTAACAAAATGCCAAGGCTTATTTTCTTTTGGTATGCAAGTTATTATTCCTTCTCTTTGAGTGATAGATAATTCACCTTTAGAAAAACTGTAGTTGATAGAGCGTACTACAAAATGACAGATCTTCTTCCGAAACATTTTAAAAAATTCAGCGCTAAAACCATCTGATCCTGGGCTTCGGTTGTTGGACATGGCCTTAAGAATTAAAGCAGCTTCATGATATGTTATTGGTCCTTCTATAGAGTCGGATTCATATTTATTTAATTTTTCAATATCATTATTTTTAAATAATTCATGCAAATCAATGTCAATCAGTTGGCTATCTTTGCTAGCATAGAGGTTTTCGGAAAACTTTTTTATTTCATTTAAAATTTCATGCTGGTCTGTTATTATTTTTCCATCATCTGTTTCTATTTTAGGTACTATTTTGCTTGTGTGGTTATATTTCTCAAGGTTACAGAAAAAAGTAGTGGGTTTTTCGTCCTCTTCAATAATTTTTGCTCTCGATCTTACTAAGACTCCTTGCATTTTGTTTTTTCTTATGTTTTGCAATTCCTCTTTTAAAGTTTCAATTTCATCCAAATTAGCAGTTGACATATTGCTTTCTAAAGTTTCTATGTTACTGATTAATTCTTTTTCTTTTTGTTCTTCTATTTTTTTCTTGTAACAAGAGAATGAGATTGATTTTCCTCTTAACTCCATTAAAAGTGTTTCCAGGAAAAGTTGGTCGTTAATAACAAATTGGATTTCATCATCTGGTACATTATTAATTTGGTCTATATTATAGACAGGCAATGTATATTGTTTTTTAACTTCGTCAATTTTATTATTCATTGTTCTTAAGTAGTCTTTATCATTCAAAAGAGAGTTATTGTGCTTCCAGAGGGGTTTTCCTTTTTGGAACTGAACAAATGATATGTCTAGAATAATCATGGAGTGATCTGATCTGTAACTTCCTTCAATTGAACATTTGTAAACTGAAGTGAGTAAATCTTGTGAAACAAGGAAATAATCAAGCCGGGCTTGCTTTATTGGAGATTTTTTTCTCCATGTATATCTTCTTAATGAGGGGTATGCTTCTCTGAAGGGGTCAACTAGACAATAATTTTCCTTAATTTGTAAGATTTTTTCATGTGATTTCTTATTATTAATAGTATTATAATTAAAGTAATCTAATTTTTCATTTTGAACAGTATTGAAATTTCCACATATGATTAAGCTGGCATTTCCTATTCGTTCAGCTATATTTATAATGTTATCAAACAATTAGGGGTGTCTTTGTTAGGTCCATATAAGTTTATTAAGGTAAATCTATTATTTTCAACTGCTAAGTCAAAAATTATGTAGTTTCCCTCTGGGTCAGATATGTGCTCATGTATTTTATAAACTAAGTTTTTTCTAAACAAAATTGATACTCCTCTAGAATTTGATGTACCTGAGCTAAAAATACAATCATTTTCCCACTGAGACCTGAACAGACGCTCAGATGACTTGCTAGTGTGTGTGTCTTGAAGGCAATAAATGTCACATTTTCTGTCTTTCAAGTAGTTTAGAACATCTAATCTTTTTTCCAAAGAACCTATACCCTGACAGTTAGCAGAAAGTATTTTTATGGACATGCTTTTACTACACAGATGGGCTGCCAGGCTGTGAGTGATAGTAGCGAATCCAAGACAATTGAGAAATATAAACAACAAAGCTTGGAACTTTCTCCAAACATAGATAAATACAAAAATAGCTTACAAGTTTTGTACAATTAGGTTGTAGAATCTAAAATGACTCAGTGTTTTGTCAATGCTATACAGGTACATTTAACTACCCTAATAGCCGTTACTCAGCTGTACCAGTGTATTAAAGGCTAGGTGGCATATAGCGTGCTTGAATAGTAAAGATGGTGTTTTTCACTTTAGGTCCCTGGAATACTCGGTTTTAAGCGATGAGTTCAAATGTTAGCGTTTGTGTGAAAATGAAATGCGATGGTGCCTTTATATAGTCTATCAATTGAGCATGTTAATTTCAATTTATGAAAATGAAATTTTGACAGGTTCTGTTCAATTGATTTTTCCATATTGAGTGTAAATTGTAGCTATGTATGTATCATATATGTTAAGATATATGAAAAAATCTCGAGTGGCGGTTTAGAAGTTTCGTTCAGTATATATTGACCTCTGAGTTGGTAGATCCAAACTATCTTTAATTATCACGTCTTAACCGTTCAGTTGGTAAATCCTTACTGATTTTCTTAAATCAAAATTACTAAAAATTCTAAAAACACGGACACGCCCATATTCTAAAATTTACAGCATTCGCCAATCACCTTGGCTGAGCCATAAGGCGGTCCTAATAAACATTATGATTAATAATTGAGCAAACAAATCTCTTCGATTGACAATAGCGCCGCCGCCAAACGGACGCGCATGGCAGACGTTGTGATCTCAACTCCCGTGAGCATTTTTGTACAAATGAATCATGTGTGAACAGCGCTATTGTTCGTCAAGTGTAAGACGCTAAAATATGATCACCTTGATTGATGTCAAAACCTGCCATAAGCTTGGATTCGACTCAGTAATTAAGGGGACATATTCTGGTCTAAAATTGCAAAATAAATTAAAATCTTCAAATTTTGAATTAAATATTTTCTGGTCAAACCATCATTTCCAAATTCAGCATCTGCTTAAAACGACAATTAATTTGATACACAACATGACTGTATTACTCTAAAAAATTTAAAGTAGATTTCTTTATCGATTTAGAAAAATCAATAAATAAAATAAATAAATGTACCAAAAATTTCCATCATAATAACTCCCCTGACCTTGTAAAACTTTGGTCCCCAAAGTTAATCTCTTGATATGATTAACAGCAATGGACGGTATATTACATACAAGAAAATATACATACAAATCATCCGTGCTCCCTGACACATAATGCAACTTATATACATTTAACATCTAATAATTAAGGATTTTGTTGTTGCTTGATTAAAAATTCCTTTACAACAATAACCTTAATAAGGATTTGGACTTTGATTGTCTGTGCATAAAAATAGCTTCTCGACAAAACAATTATCCTGTGATACAAACATAATGAAAAATAGGAATGATGAATGTACGATGGCCAGGCGTAATTCACCTGCATATTTAATTATTTACAACATGTAATACTTTGGTTGCAATAAAATATAAAAAATTTCCTGTGGCAACAAAAGTATATTAAATGGACTTTGACTACCTGTATAATTTGGCAACAAGTGTCCTTTAGTAAAACAAATAATCCTGTACAACTACGCTATCATTGCAATCGGCAATCAATCAGCATGACTGTACAAAATGAAATAAGAGTACCCTAGTAGTGCACACGACAGTGTAAACCACATACCATAGAGAACCTTCCATTCCATGTATGTAAAACCATAGCCATCTTTTTTTTAAACAAATGCCTGTTGCCTAGTCATATAATCTTTACAACATTATGTGCAGTAAACCATCGACTAACATACATTGATGTTTTACTGTTTCGACTTCCAAAGTCTTTTTGCACTATTGTTGCTTTGCCTATCTCTACAGACCAACAGCCGCATTCAAACTCAAACTATCTTGCCACAGATAGTGAGCATATGTCTAGATAAAATAACAAAGTAATTCCCCACTGTATAGAACACGTACCTATACGTTGCATGTTGACATTCTCGTCATTTTAGCACCGAAAAGTTTTCGCTCATCCATACAGGCGAGAATCTACTCAAAACTCACAAAAAACAACAAGATTCTCAGATTCTATAGAAAACATAAAGTCTATCATAAAAACACATAACTTAGTTTGTCACTTAAATAACAAAAGTATTGTGCTAAAGCAAATTACTAAAAGCTATATCTAAGCTAAGCGTGTCGCTAACCTGACAATAGTATTTTACTAAAACAAATTACAAAAATTATATAGAACTAACAATATTTTAAATTGAGATTTTTTTTTCCTGATTTCATCGTTGACTTTTAAAAATATTTAGGGAATATATAACGATTTTTAGGGCCAGTATTCAAATGTAACGGGAACAATTGCGTTTATTCATTTATAAAAGAACACTTCAACCGAAAAACCAATAGGTTTAATGGCTTTTTCTGTCATGCCAAGATGTTTGCTCGGTATCAATCCCGAAACTTACTTAAAATATTAAAATAACATTTTTCTGGGATTGTGCCCAAACAAAATTTCTACAACAAACAGTTAGAAAAAGATAATTCGGGATCAATCGTGAAAAATGTTAAATTTATAAGAATTTTCACAAACTGAAAATTCGGATTATGAAAATTCTTCAATTTAACATTTTTTTCAGGATTGTGCCCAAAACGAAATTTCTATAATTACTAAAAGATAATTCCGGATCAATCCCGAAAGATATTTTTAAAGATAAAATGTTTGGGATCGTGCCCCAAAAGAACTTTCGGGATCATCCCCTAAATAATTTTTAAAATTTTATGATTTGGGATCGTGCCCATAGGTTACTTTGTGTTTGTTACAATTACAAAATTTTTTTTAATCAATCATAACAGTTTATCTTTAAAAATTATTTTCGGCACTGATCCCGAATTGTCTTTTACTAATTGCAGAAATTTCGTTCGGGCACAATCCCAAAAAAATGTTAAATTTAAGATTTTTCACAAACTGAAAATTTGCATTGTTCCCAAGAATAGTCAAAACTAGTTTTGGGCGCAATCCCACGCTGAAACCTTAAAAAAGGCCCTTAAAAACAACAAATATAGCTCAACTAAAGATTAGCACAGATTTTAAAATGATAACCCACTTTGAATGAATTTGATGTTATCAACATGTACGGGGATCTTGAAATTTACGGGGGGTTTTAGTATCGGCCAGACAAAAGGTAATCTGGTAAGGCATCAGTGGATTGACGTTAAATTTGATGTCATGGGCATGTAAAGGATACACATCTACATCAGAAATTGAAAATGTAGATTCTAATGAAAAGCAAAAGGTTCTTAATGATGAAAGCCGTTTAAAGAATCGAAGTTAGATACCCGTTTATGCCACGTTTTACCGTTCCATTACGTCGTTAAAATGTTGTTTTTTCCACTTCTTGACTATTCAGGGAACTGAATCAAGCGGCTAAGTAATCTTTTTGATGCTAGAGTTACCAAAGCAGCTAGATCATTTATGCTAGTTGATCATTTGAAAACGTCTTCTTTAGATAGCGTTATCGTCTACATTTAGCCTCAACTTCAGATTAACGTCACATTTTTAAATGAATAAAATACCCAGGGACAAAATTCTATAAACGTGCCTTACCCTTAATTGTCTCTCTTTTGGCATCCTCTTAAACACAAAAACCTTTTCAATTAAGCATGCCCACACAACGAAAACAGTACTTTTTTTTTACTTGTAAATGTCATTATAACAAAGACGTTAGTTGTTATCAAGACTCAACTTTTGCTTCAAATGCTCAAGGAGACGACCTCTATTTTTTGCAGAATGGCTGATTCGACGAGGCTGGAAAACAAAGTACTTTATAAACCGATGCTGTATCAATTTTGTATTGCCAATAATGTAGTTAAAACACGGTGTGGCCCCCTCTTGTTTAAAGTAATGAATGACGCAGTAGAAATCCAATTAAAGTACATCGATTGCTTTCCTCAAACCTATCACATATTAAATAATCATTTTAGCAGATATTTTGTAACTTTAAGCCATTTGCTCAAATAAAAATCATGTTTATTTATCCATGCTAAACGTTTATTGAACAGTATATATGTTACCACACTTTCTCAGTAAGTAGGAAATTAAATCGAGAGTAATTATTGAAACTAAATTTGCGCATGCCCAAGAAAAAACATATACTGCTCAGCTAAAGATTAGCACGGATTTTAATACGATGCCCCACTCTGAATGAATTTGATGTTATCAACATGTATGGGGATCTTGAAATTTACGTTTATTCCTATCCGCCAGATTAGAGGTAATCTGGTTACTAGGCATCAGTGGATTGACGTGAAATCTGATGTCATGGGCATGTAAACGATACACGTCTACATCGGAAATTGAATCTTTAGATTCTAATTTAATTTAAAAGCAAAAGTTTCCTAATGATGAAAAACGTTAAAAACATCAAAGTTTGATACCTGTTTATGCCACGTTTTACCGTTCACTATGATGTTGAAATGGTATTTTTTTCCACTTCTTGACTTTTCAGGGAACTGAATCAAGCGGCTAAGTAATCTTTTTGATGCTAGAGTGGCACAAGCACCCGCATCATTTATGCTTGTTGGTCCTTTGAAAACGTCTTCTTTATACAGCGTTACCGCCCACATTTAGCCTCAACTTCAGATAAACGTCACTTTTTAATGAATAGAATACCCAGGAACAAAATTTTATAAACGTGCATTACCCTTAATTGTCTCTCTTTTGGTATCCTCTTAAACATGAAAACCCTTTCAATTGAGCATGCCAACACAACGAAAACAGTTCCGTTATTGACTTGTAAACGTCATTATAACAACGACGTTAATTGTTACCAAGACTCAAATTTTGCCTAAAATGCTCAATGGAGACGACCTTTACTTTCAAGAATGGCTGATTCGACAAAGCTGGAAACCAAAGTACTTTATAAACTGATGCTGTATCAATTTTGAATTGTCAATAATGCAGTTAAAACACGTTTATGACCCCCTCTTGTTTAAGGTAATGAAAGATGCAGTAGAAATCCAATTAAAGTACACCAATTGGTTTCCTCAAACGCATCACATATCAAATCATCATTTCAGCAGATATTTTATAACTTTAAGCCATTTGCTCAAATAAAAATCATTTTTTATTTATCTGTGCTTACCTTTTATTGAGCAGTATATGTTACCACACTTTCTCAGTAAGTAGGAATCCAAATCATGAGTAATTTCGTACATCATATTTAGATTTAATGTGTTATATAACAGCTTAACATCAATGAAAAAAACTTATTATAATCTCATCTATTTGTTTCTCAATAAAGAATAGAAGCTAATGCTGCCATGAAAATCGAATTTCTGTTACTGTCGCCATTGAAAAACACCTTTTACTAATATTTTTACAACTGTTGAATTATTAACTTACTATCAAAATTACAGCTTACAATTTATGTATGTAGATTATTTCTTAGCTCTCTATTGCTGACAGAAACAATTGATTTAAATTAACTACATCAAGTATAATTAATGCAAGTTTTCTGAATTTCAAAACATCAAAACGCCCAGAAGACCTTAGAACACTGGGTGAAGCTAAAAACGAAGGTATTTTATGATTCCACATCTCATTGCACATGTATAGCCTGGTCAGTGTTTTCTACAATCATCACATTTCAGTCTTATCTTTGTATTTACATTGTGTGTCAATTTTTTTTTATCACAGTTTTCAAAAGAGTTCTAAATTTTGTGAAATTAACATTTCGGACTGTGATTTCCTATCACCAAGTTATGGGAGATATCTTAAAAAAAGTGTGAGGTATGGAAAATATACCGAGCTGAATATGGTCCTTTTCTTGCAACAGATTGGCTGAAAACTTAAAAGAGTGGGTGAGTCATGGGCAAAAGTGTCAAACTCATGCACACATTGCCATATCTCTTGTCAATCTAAAAATGACCCCTCAATCTCAAGTCTAACTCTCTAACACTGAACCATAGCTTCCTGTATATTCTCACATTTTTAATTCTTTGCCTTCTAGTTACATCTGTGGATACCAATTGCAAACAGTTTTTTCCTAGGTCAGGCTCGATAAAATATTGTGCCTGACCTCAATCTAATCTGTATGACACAGTACTTCACATTGTACAGTGTAAACTTGACCTATAACCTCAAAAATCAATAATCCAATGTGAGTCTGTATGTATCTGTATTTATTTACAGCCACCGCGTGGAAGTTTATTTGCACAGTGTGTAGTACTGGACACCCTGAATATTGTTTTGAAAAACTTGACTTTGTATAAAAATCAGCAGAATGACAAAAATCACAAAAAACCTAGCAGGCAAAAGTTTATGTATGAAACTTGTCATCTTTAATGTCTCACAAATCACAACTGTATTGAAAGCATAGGTGTGTTACCATACTGCATGCATATGCGAAAGTCTTTTTTAACATTCTAGCATCATACAGCATACAGTGTAGATATAAATTAACTTTGAACCACAGCTTAAACAGTTTGGATCCTGATTAGGTCTTTCATTTTTTCTTACCTGATCTAGGACAAAACTGTTTGCAAAATGGTATAAACAGATAACACTAGCGGTCAAAGAGATAAATACAGTCAACAAGTTTAAATGTTTATACATTAAACAACATAACTAAGAATGCATCTTAAAAATTACAAATAGTTTTACCAGCGATGAAAAATTGAATACAACCAGTCTCCAGTAGTACTGTTTGTGGTAAGTCATTCTCTTCAAGAATAAATAGGTTTTCTTCTCATACTATCCTCAATATTACTCACATTTGAAAGTGCTCCATTATTGGAAGATCTGTAAGAGAGTGTCTTTGGCGATTCAACAGGCCCTATGCTGACGAAATAAATCTTGAAGTGTGAACTCTGCCAACAATATAGTAGAATCAATATGAAAATGGATGGAACTTCACTGTTGGAATTTTGAAAGGGTTGCAGAAGTATTCAAAAAACCATGAAGATGGAGAAATTACATTTTACATTTTCTGACATTTTAGATATCTGCTTATAAGAAGAGGGGGTTGGAGAAGAATAAAACCCTGATAGAATTCCTAATGATAGGGAGAAATATTGAAAGAAAAAAAACGATAACAAAATATATGGAGATATGGTCTAATCAAAAAAAAAAAATCCAAATTCTAATTTAAAATAATTTTACCCCACCCAATCAATAACAATCCCATTTTTTAATCAACAAGTTTGTCTTTTTTATTAAAAGCAAGTGGTAAAAAAATGTATTTGGTTTGTCTTTAACTGCTTTTGTCGTCTGTTTATACCCTTTGCCAACTGTTTAGATTCTAGCTGTCATGCACGGTTTGACGCTCTGATAGGGTTTTGAAAATAAGTGAAAATCACTTTTCAACAAAGGCATGCAAAATGGTGTCGAAATAATGTTTTGTCTTTAATCAATTATCAATCAATTATTTCATAAAGGCTGTCCAAAGGGCAGGAGTGTAAATAAAATGATGCATATTTCATGACTAGTCTATCCAAAGACGAAGAGTGTAAGTAAACCGGTGACCGTTTTGGCATAAACTTTAAAAAGAAAAGGGAAAATATCAACTACCCTTTTACCCCGGCATCCAATTTAGGTTACCTTGCACCCCCCCCAGGACAATTTTTCATGGGTGCCAAATTGTTCATTGGGACCCCCTGGATGGGAAATGAAGGTGTCCTCAAAAAAATTTTGGTTTGGGCTATGTGAGATTGCATGGTTTCTATGCCGACCCATAGGGAATTTGAGAAGGGGGGGTCTGCCTATAAAATTACTCATATCTCAGCTGTTACTTATCCTAGACTACTAAACTTAATACCAAATTAAAGCTTAGACATATGCCTATTATCCCCTAGTTGCATATGGAAATCATCTAATTTGCATATTCATAGATATTTATGAAAACATTAAAATTGTGTTTCACGAACGGGGGTATACGTACAAGATCAATAATATCTCAGCTGCTTTTAGTCGTAGAGTACTAAAATTTGTACTAAAATAATAAGCTAAGACATAGGCCTTTCATTCCATGGTCAAATATGCAACGTACTATATTTGCATAATTTGCATATTCATGAATATTAATAAAAACGCTAAAAAATAAGGGAAAATCATTACAAATATAAATAAGCTGATTTCATCCCAATATTGTCATTGTTGCATGTTTTAATATAATCAAAGTTACAATTTGACAGGTCCAATCATCCAGTGGTCCTATATGAATATTATCTCATTTGAATATTCATGAAAATGCATGAAAACTTGAAAAAAATGAGGGAAAATCACGTAAAAACTATAAGCCTAGGGTAGGGGTTAAGGTACGATCTATCCTGCACTCCTAGGGCCTTTTAAATTCATGCCAAATTGTTCAGTGGGACCCTCAGAATGTGAAATGAAGTTCTCCTCACAAGAAATTAGGTATGGGCTATGTAAAAATGCATGGTTTCCATGGCAACGGCTTATATATTCTCGAGATTGGGGGGAAGCCTACAAATTCAATCATATCTAGGGTTCTACTTATCCTAGAGCACTAAAATTGGTGTCAAATTAAAGCTTAGACACATGTCTTTCTTCCTGTGGTCAGATTTGTAAATCATCTAATTTGCATATTTATGAATATTAATGAAAACCTACAAAAATGAAGTAAAGTCATAAAAAAACAACATAAATGAACATATTTCAGCACAAAAACATCATCAAACCACCATTGTTGCCAGTTTTTATATCCTCAGTGATTCAATTTGATAAGTTCTTTCATCCAGTGGTCCTATATGAAAATTATCTCATTTGCATATCCATGAATATTAATGAAAAGTTTTGTAATTAAAGAAAAAATCTTAGAAAAATTAAGGGATGTACATATCAAATGACAAATATTTCACCTACCATGTGTTCCAGTGCATCAAACCTAGTGCCAATTTAATGCTTAGACATTGTACTTTCACCATAAGGTATAATATGAAAAATATTTATCATGAATATTCGTGAATTTTAATGTAAAAAGAAGAAATGAAAGAAAAATTGCGGAAAAATCAAGGGGGTGCACTTCTAAAATTACTCATATCTCAGTAGTTAAGTGCCCAATAGTGCCAAACCTGATTTTAAGTCAATGCATAGACACAACATGTTTACCAAAATGATCCAATTCATAACACATCAAATTTAAATTCTCATGAATATTGATGAAAACATGAGAAATTAAGAGAAAATACAGGAAAATTAAGGGGGTATAGCTACAAAGTGATTCATATCTTGGCTTCCAATTGCCCAATAGTAGCAAGCTTTGTACCATATCAAACAGCATAATCCTAAGTAAAATTGAGTAAAAGTAAAAAAAGTATAAAATTTATAACAGCTGAGATATGAGTAATTTTGTAAGTACACTGCTATCAATTTGTATACATTTTTTACTTGTATTTTTAAAGTTTTTATTAATATTGATCTTAAACAAATTAGTTAATTCTTATATCTTCCCACAAGGTAAAACTGCTATGCATAGACTTAAATTAAGTACATTGTTTGCTACTCTAGGGCAATTAGCAGCTAAGATATTGGTAATTTTTTAGGTATACCCCATTCATTTTTCGGTGATTTTTTTAAAATTCTAATGTTTATATTAATTTTCATGAATATGTAAATGCGACAACTGGCAAATATTACCATTGAGATAAAGGGCTGTATCATAGCAATAAGTTGGCACCTTGTTTGCTATGTAAGGGCTATAAGGTGCTGAGATACGAGTAATTTTGTAGGTATATCCCCTTCGTTTTCAAATATTATTCTCAAAATGCTCATGGTTTCATCAATATTCATGAATGTTATAATATGACCATTTTAAAATTTGATGATTTATTAAACAAACTATTGTCTTAGCATTAGTTTAAAACCAATTTTGGTACTCTGGGGCACTTAGCAATTGAGATATTATTAGATTTATAAGTACACCCCCTTGATTTTTCCGCGATTTTTGATTTGTTTCTTCTGTTTTAATTAAAATTCATAATTATTTATGTTAACTATTTTTCAAAGCTGAACTTAAAGTAAAAGTATTATGTCTAAGCATTGACTTGGCACCAAGTTTGATACACTCGGACCTTTAGCAGCTGAGATATTGGTAATTTTATACATACACCCCTTAATTTTTCTGAGATTTTATCTCTCATTTCTAAAGTTTTCATTAATATTCATGAATATTGATATTAGATAATTTGCATATCTAACTACCAAATTAAACTGCTATGTCCAGGGATTAGTTTGGTACCATGTTTAGTAATCTAGGATGAGATGTTGTTAAGATATAAGTATTTTTTGTACGTATACCCCCATTCTTTACAGTCGGCATAATGGGTTGCCATGGAAACCATGAAATTTCAAAAACCCAAATAACATTTATTTTTGAGGACAATATTTTTTTACATTTAAGTGGTCCTATTGGACAAATTAATGCCCATAATAAAATGTCTGATGGGTTCAATTTAGGTCTGATTACCCTCGTTGCATACTATAGTTTACCCATGCTTTTTCCATCATTTTAAGATTTCATTAATATTCATGAATATGCAAATGAGATAATTTTCATATAGGACCATGAGATAATTTTCATATAGGACCACTGGATGAAAGAACTTATCAAATTGAATCACTGAGGATATAAACTGGCAACAATTGTGGTTTGATGATGTTTTTGTGCTGAAATATGTTCATTTATGTTGTTTTTTTATGACTTTACTTCATTTTTGTAGGTTTTCATTAATATTCATAAATATGCAAATTAGATGATTTACAAATCTGACCACAGGAAGAAAGACATGTGTCTAAGCTTTAATTTGACACCAATTTTAGTGCTCTAGGATAAGTAGAACCCTAGATATGATTGAATTTGTAGGCTTCCCCCCAATCTCGAGAATCTTATAAGCCGTTGCCATGGAAACCATGCATTTTCACATAGCCCATACCTAATTTCTTGTAAGGAGAACTTCATTTCACATTCTGAGGGTCCCACTGAACAATTTGGCATGAATTTAAAAGGCCCTAGGAGTGCAGGATAGATCGTACCTTAACCCCTACCCTAGGCTTATAGTTTTTACGTGATTTTCCCTCATTTTTTTTAAGTTTTCATGCATTTTCATGAATATTCAAATGAGATAATATTCATATAGGACCACTGGATGATTGGACCTGTCAAATTGTAACTTTGATTATATTAAAACATGCAACAATGACAATATTGGGATGAAATCAGCTTATTTATATTTGTAATGATTTTCCCTTATTTTTTAGCGTTTTTATTAATATTCATGAATATGCAAATTATGCAAATATGGTACGTTGCATATTTGACCATGGAATGAAAGGCCTATGTCTTAGCTTTATTTTAGTACAAATTTTAGTACTCTACGACTAAAAGCAGCTGAGATATTATTGATCTTGTACGTATACCCCCATTCGTGAAACACAATTTTAATGTTTTCATAAATATCTATGAATATGCAAATTAGATGATTTCCATATGCAACTAGGGGATAATAGGCATATGTCTAAGCTTTAATTTGGTATTAAGTTTAGTAGTCTAGGATAAGTAACAGCTGAGATATGAGTAATTTTATAGGCAGACCCCCCCTTCTCAAATTCGCTATGGGTCGGCATAGAAACCATGCAATTTCACATAGCCCAAACCAAATTTTTTTTGAGGACACCTTCGTTTCCCATCCAGGGGGTCCCAATGAACAATTTGGCACCAATGAAAAATTGTCCTGGGGGGGGTGCAAGGTAACCTAAATTGGATGCCGGGGTATTTGGAGATATGTTTATATTTTTGCACACAGGGTTATATTTCATGAATTTCCTGCTGCCTGCTAACTTTTTTTCCATAAACCAACTTCACAAACACAGAGTGTCAAACATTTTAAATCAGATCAGGTCTGAAGTTCTTTTGATCCTGATCTGGGTCCAAACTGTTTGCAAAGGTTATCAGCAGAGACAATACTTGCCGCTGTAATAAGAAAGGTTTCATATGTGAAGTAGCGTAGATCTGATCAGAAAGTTACTGATATATTGCTCTAAAGTCTTATACTTGCTTGTGTTTTCTCATTAAAATGAAATATATTATTGATCTTGATTCACCACAAAAGCGATAGATATCTAATTTAAAAGCCATTTTGATGTCTTTTAGCTGAAGGTTGCTGTGGTTTTTACAGTTGCCTCAGTGATATAGCACAGAATCCTATTTCTTTGAGATTTTGGCGAAACTCTGGATCAATGCTACACTGTATGCAAATACACAGACAAATGCTATCTGCTTGTAACAGAATGTACCTAGTGAAACTCAGTGGTAACCTGATACAGACTTATTGCTGGGCTCACCTTTTCACAACTTCAGATGCCTTTTTTCGTAACAGCCCAGTCAACAACTATGGTAATGTCAGGACAGTCAGTTCACCTAATCACACTTTTTTGCTGGGCAACTTGAGCTAACATTGATTGATTACGTAACCAATTACTTAAGTTTGTTTTTGCTTTACGTACTAATCAACAGCTATGGTCATTGCTGGATGGTCTGTTCACCTAACCATGCTTCACGCAAATACTTTTGCTTGTATCTGGCAATAACACTTCCTGACTCAGTGGAAGGGAGAATAGCCGTAGAAATAATTCATTATCAGTGGTACCAGGCCCAGTGACTTCAAATTTTAGACTGGTAGTTTATGAACACAAACAGTGACAGCCCAGTGAGCAAAAGTCAAAGCAGTCAAGTCGACTTCATAGGTAGGTGATACCATTTTCTTTAATAAATAATAATTACATTTTTAAATACTGATTTCTTTTTTCTCCATTTTCCTCTATGATAACAATATTTGTGATTACTGGTGAGGTGAGGGTAACCCAAGAGAGAAGAGGTGAGACTAGCTATATGAAATCAAATTATACTGAATGACTAGAATTCTGAGAGTCAGATGTGTCAAAGGCGAAACAGAAGAAAAACAAAGCAAATTTGTCGAAATTATATCCCAGTCGAAGGACTATTTTAGAGAAACTTATAAATCACATACATAAATCCCATTTTTCAAAACCATAAGTTCCTCTTTGGCATGATACAGATCATTGGCAAAGGCCTATCAACTAGTTCTTAGTGCTATTCAAGTTCAATAAAACAAAATAACCTTATCTGTATAATTTCAATATCTGACCTATCACCCTTACCCGAATGCCAGTTGTGTGTGTGTATGGTTAATTGTTTCGCTTCTATGTTTGTCTATACTTCTGTCACGAAAATTTGACCTGCAACATGGCCACATTCAGAATAATTTTTAACCTTTTTTTTGGGGGGGGGGGGATAGAATTTTAATCACTGCAATGTTTTTCGACAGGCACTGGGTAGTCATGGTCTATAATAAGAAGTTATCAGATATAATAATTTTGGAGAAATATGAAGTTTATTACGCAAAAAAGCCAATATAGCTTAAAAGAGGGCCATAACTCAATTAAAATTTTGGTGATAACGTCCAAATTCGAACTTAACCTGCATTTAATGATGCTTAACCCTTCTATAAGTTATGAATGCAACAGTTGCATCCCTTCAAAGTAATCAATCAGAAACTACAATTTTGCCAAAATTTATTAAAGTAAAAAAAGGCCATAATTCAATCAAAATTTTACTGATGCTCTCAGCTTTCAAACTAGACCTGCGTTTAACGATGCATGACCTTTCTGTAAATAAATTCATCCCTTCATAAGTTATCGATCGAAAACCAAGTGTGAAAACGCTGACATCGACGCCACTGACTACCACCACGCCAACGGAGAAAAGATCCCTATGTGCCGACCATGCTTCAGAGGTGACACAAAAATTAAGTGAAATTGACAAAAATATCATGGTAATATGTACTGTCCAGGTTGTTTCAGACACAACTGTTACTTACAAAGGCCTTAAAATAATAAGCTGTATACAAAATACTCCCAATAATAGTTTTCACATCTTTTGACATGTTTTGCTTGCATATATAGCACTGCAAATGATTTATTTATCTAACATAGTCACAAAGCAATGCATTTTGAATTGTGGTCTCTTCCTGCCCTTCCTGATTCCTGAAGATAGTTTTTTTTTCTGGCAGACAATAAATAACTGTATTGGCACACTTGGTGTCAAGAGCCTTACTGAATGGGATTAGACTGAGTACAACCCTCATAACTTCATCTGTGTCCAACACACATAATTTCTGCTTTATTGTTCATTTGTGAATAGATGGTTGCTGTGTTTGTTTTTAACGTCCCACCCACATGTAAGGTCATATGGAGACGAGGCCACGACTTAAAGTCTCATTCGACTGACTGGTGAAGTCGGGGAACAATCTTGGGACCCTGGTTAACAAGGCAAATGGCTTATCCACTACCCCACAGCGACTCCTTGTGGATAGATGGAACATGCAATTCCCCGCTATGCTCCTCTCTAGATACGAGTTGTGTGTCACAAAGACAGTTAAACAGATACCAAACATACTTTTTCTATGTGTTTCATTTGTCAAAAGCACAAAACTCTGTGCAAGCACTCTAGTTTTCTTTGACATGAGCATAATTCAAGGTATGCTCTTAGAATTTTCACAAATCTCTTTTGCTCCCTTTTCAACACTTCATTTTGTTTGAACCCACATTTATGTATAAGCAAGCATTCATGGACAGATCTTTGATAGTCACTTCCTAGAGTATGCTGAGAAGCAGTGACTGTAAACACAATATTTGGGTTTCTCCTCTGGATACAAGGTAAGCTTGCCATAGCTTGCGTGTTATGTTTTCATTTTTCACGTTATTTCTCTTTTCCCACTGCAAATGAACAAGCATAAACACATCAGTGATGAACAGGAGAAACAACATTCATAACATATTTGAATTTATGAAACAGACACGACTGATAAACCTAGATGGTTAAATTGTCCTCTGATGTCTCTATGAGCATGATAAAATTTACTCAGGCATATAACAATAATTCTGGCGGAATTCCACCAGAATTTGCCAGGATTTACTTCTGCTCCAGTTCTACCAGAATAATTGGGCTGAAATTCAACCAAAGCATCGCGTGATTAATTGTTTCCACCAGAATAATGCTGTAATTTCAAAGCAAATTATTCTGATTCCATCAGAATTCCAGTCAAAATTTTAGTATTTCAAGCCTGCAAATTGTATAGTTGAAACTATTACCCTGAGGTGCGGAAGATGACCTGATGCACTATTGCATGAGGCTGTAGTCTGAAAGCAAAAGTGCATCAGATCATCAATGGCAATGAGGTGTTATAGTCTGACTATACTATACTGACATCAACAAAAACGCCTCATCTAGAAGTAAACATGAATACTTCTTAGACTGGTCAGGCTAAAGTTTTGATTTTTTGCATTATAACATCTTATCAATCAAGCGTAATCTCCTGAATACAACATTGCCGTAAGAATATTTGAGGCTGCGAAAATGACCTTGGTTTGAAACATGGTTCACCAATTGCTTGTAACACAGGATCTTAGCCACTATTGCTTAGTTTCCAGACTCAATCTGTTGACAAGAAAAACTTGTTTTACCATTGTAAAGCCATCTATTTTTACAGTAATTGCGTTTACAATGTTTGTTTGCGTCTGCTAATCGAAAAAAAAACTTTCTCCACCCACCATTAGCCATGCATTTAAATCAAATTAATGGCTTTGCAAAGTGAGTATAAATTGTAACAAAACATTTGCAAAGTTACCAGCGACGATTGCTCAGGAAGCGCAATCTATCATGCAATCTTGGGTATCATACTGGTCATAGTTAATTGCCTATCGACTAGTTCTCAGTCCTTAGTTAAAGAAACAACTTATCAGTGTAATTTCAATAGCTGGCCTTTTAACCTGACCCAGAGGTCATGGGTCTGCGTAACGACATAGGCTTTGCTTCTTTGTTAGTCTATTTTTCTTTCTCTTTAATTTGATATGCAGCATGATCACATTCGAATAATTTTACCTTTTCACCCAACCCACAGATCCCTATCCACAGATTGAGGGTATATGTAAGAACAGAATATGTGCTCGCATGGTGCCGTAAGCTCAATTCCCTTTAATTTGAAATGCAGCAATATTAATTGAGACTTTGACAACGTTTTTTTTCTTAGTTGATGAGGAGAGAGACGATCCAAATACCAACTGTGACCATAAGCGGGCCAACATCGGCCCGCCAGCGAAACGCCATTTAAATGGCGTTTCGCTGTCATACCGATGATGGCCCAACATTGAATGCTGGCTTGGTAACCTTGTGATTATTCTGGGAATCCGGACCAGTATTGCTAGGAAATCCAACAGTTTTCTGATTTTTAGGGGGTCCCGACCCCCTGTCCCCTGTGGGTCCGCCAATGCGCATACGCACAGTCTCGCCAGAGCCTTTACTGCTTGTTTACTAAAGGTAGTGGATAAACAAGTTAGAAAATTAAGCACACAATCTCCGAAAGATGTAGATTCGTTGTGCGACAACTCACCGACAGACAACTGACCGAAAGTCAACTCACAGACAAAACCTGACAGACAAAAAAATATTCACCGACACGACAACTGAACGACAGAGACAAGTCGCCGACACGACAACTCAAAGACAAAAGCCTATCAAATCTTTCATCATGTAAAATCTGGTATGCATATGCACATTTAATGTTTCTCTGCCTCTGTTCACTCAACTGCACAACATCCATGGTTCTTACCTTGGTCGCATGGTGCCACTTGTATATTGTTTTCTGCCCAAAAAATCATAAGACGTGTATGTTGAAGCCTTCACTGCTCTCATATCAAAAATGCGTGAGTTAGGGCAAACAGTTGATCTTGATTTTGAGACAGCGTCACACAAGGCAGCCAAGGAAGTGTTCCCCGGGATCGAAATTGAATGCTGTTTTTTTTTTTTTTTTTTCATTTCGGTCAAACTCAGTTTTGTTCAATGCTCATACATGTACATCATAAGTCGGTTCAAAGTGAAGGCTCAGACGAGTTTACGCATCTTGCGCGGATCCAGAAAGTTTTGCCAGAGTGGGTCCGACTTTGACAACGTTTTTCTTCTTAGTTGATGAGGAGAGAGACGATCCAAATACCACCATAAGCGGGCCAACATCGGCCCGCCAGCGAAACGCCATTTAAATGCGCATACACACAGTTCTGTCCAATGGTCATACATGTACATCATATGTCAGCTCACAGTAGAGACTCAGACGAGCTTGCACATATGCGCAGTCTCGCCTGAGCCTTTACAGATAATTGGTAATCATCGTTCTTTAATCCGATAACACCTATATTGATTGGTAGAATTATCCTTAAAGGCAGGAGTGGGGTATAAAAGGAAAATTAAAGCTGCATACTCTGTAACTATGAACATTTTTCGAAAAAAAAAATTTCTTTTTAAATCATTTGTTAAAGTAGAATAAAGTTATGCTTTCACAATAAATCTAATTTCTACAGCTGAAAACTGCATGGAAAAGTGAACTATCTTGTAAAAACAGGTGTTTTTTCTTTTGTTTGTAATTATTTGCGTCCCTCCAATAATTCTAGACAGTTCATTTTAAACATAAATGCTCTTGTTTGGGCACTAATAATTTGTTAATTATTACGAAAAGGTAAAATGTATACCTGAATTTTAGTATTTTCACTGTGTTCTTGAAAAATAGAAACATTAGTTCTAAAATGAAAAGATCAAAAGTTACAGACTATGCAGCTTTAAGCCTCAATTCTGGCACTTTCTGTTTTGCACTCAAGCTGTGAAGATCTCCAGGAGCTCTTGAGGCTTATCTCTAATTTGATTGGCTTGTCTATTTTACTATAAAAATGATTGACACCTGTCATCAGTTCAGTGGCCATCTGGTTTTTGATATAACTATCAATTATGATGTAATTTAGTCAAAACCTAAGCAATAAAATTTAAATTATGAAATAATTTTATTTTGGATTTTTTTATATCGAATTTTTAGAAAAATTGATCAATATTTGCTACTAAATGTTTATCATAAATCATTTAGTAAAAAAATAAATAGAAATAATATTTTTTTTTTTTCATTTATATTTTTTTACTATAGGATTTACTAAAACACCAAAAAAAGTTCTTTATTGAGACAAAATGGACAAATTAGAAAAAAAGCTCTCATTTATATTATTTATCAAAAAAATTGACAAGACACATTACTAACAAATAATAATAAACTAATGAGATAATAGCAATTACATAATTACAGAGATGTTCCATGCAGATCAGTTCAAAAAGCAAAGGCTCAGAAAAGAGAATGCTCAGGTGAACTTGTAAACTACAAGTTATAAACATGATTTTGTAAATGCACGAAAAAGAAAAGCTCAGATAAGCCTGATGCACATTCTCGACAGATATTTCGCATCTCTTTTACGAGACAAATGCTAAAATTCATTTGTAAAAGTTTCATGAAAATGTTTTATGTAAAAGGAAAACTCCGATAAGCCTGCACTGATGTGCATGCTCCTCAGATATTTCGCTTCTTTTTTATATATATATATAAAGTTCTTTAAATGTAAATGTTGTAAAAAAAGGAAAACTGAGATAAATTTGCACTGATGCCCAATCTAGTCTGGGCCTTGGTTTTTCGCTTCTCTTATTTTAGTTTCTTAGACTAAATGAAAATATCACCAACGAACTCAGGTTTGAAACCATGTTTTCGCGCTGAAGGAGGTGTTGCGATGTTTGATGCACAGATTCCAAGAAGGACTAAAACTATAATCTGATAAAATCTCATTTATTTTACATTTTCCTTACTTATTATATTAATCCAAACATAAGATAAACACATACATGTAAAGCTACTTTATAAATTACTGCCAATGAAAATAAATGAGGCGAGTCATATTTGTTATGTGTCCGCTGGTTCATAATTACTCTGTAATTACTCTAGATAATTGGCATCATGGTCCAAAGATCACAAAACAGTTGACTGTGAATGTTTGTTTATACAGCAATTAGCACCAATTGCATGGATGGACAGTCACCTTTTGTTTTCTTAGTTTAGATTAATATTTGTTCGGTATAAATCTTACAAAGTTTTATTCAGAAAACGGCGAAGATCCAGATCAGCTATGCTGATCAGACCTGAAACTGCATCTAATTAGGTAAAGTTATTTTGATCAAATTTGGGAGGGATCAAGTGCATAAATATTCAGCATGATAATTATGATAAATATTTTGTATGTATGAATAAAAAAAAGAAAAATAATCAGATATTATATTGATTACAATCAAATTCATTGAAGAAAGCTGCATTCAGCTGCATGCAAAAATACTGTCATTTTTGAGACAGAAGTAGTAGAAAACAGAACAGTAGCCTGAGGCTTATCTGTTATCTGCTAGACCAGATTAGGACAGTGGCCTGGTCAGTAGCTAAGCTCCGCCCACTCCACCCACAAAGCAGTTTTAATCTAAGGTTGTTTGGTCAGCAGAAGACAGGTTTTCCCGCGTCGCGACGCATATTATACAAGCAAATATGCACACTTAAAAGTGTGTTTTTTTCTAAAATAATTAATAAAGTTAATAAATAAAATGAAGAATAATATTAATAAAAAAAAAGAAACCCAAAAAATCCGTGAACATTTTCTGTCTGATCTGGGTCCAAATTGTTTGCCATGGTTATAAGACGATGCTCCGACCCCCTCCCCCGGCCCATATAGCTTGCAATATTGTGAAATGAGATGAAGTTGTGTTTGTTCATAAGTAAACTATCATCGACAGTGTTCTAAAGAATAAAAAAAACAAGATAATCGGGTCAGCTAATTTTCAGATAACTGGGTAATATCCCAGGGGGGTACTCTGATATTTTCATACATACGTAGGCTCGGGTCATTTTTTTGGGGGGGGGGGGTCAAAATTTTGAATTTCAATATTTTTGGGGGTTTTCAGAAAAAAAATTTGGGGTATGAAAATTTTGTCGATATTTTTTTGGGGTCATCACAAAATTGGTTTATATTTAGTGGTCATTTCTATGCAATTTAGAGTCTTTTCTTAAGGTCAAGATACAGAATGCGGGATATTTTTTGGGGTTTGCTAAAATTTCAAATATTTTTTGGGGATGCTTGAAATTCCTGATATTTTTTGGGGGTGAACGGTAGATGCTGGGCCCGAGCCTATGTATGAAGAAAAAATGAGAGTACCCCGCTGGGGGAAATATACTAACTAATGCATGTGGCACGGCACGGCGCGGCAGGGGCTTTCATACCCCTGACACATATTAAATCGCCATTTAAATCATTATTTCTGGAAAACTAATGTATTTTTATTGGCAATTATTAATAATACTATTTGCAGATAATAGAGCGAAAAAAATATGAAATTACAACTTTTTGAGCATCGGGAAAGGAGAAATATATTCGTGGCGCGGCAATTTTTTGGCGCGGCGTGGTCATGGCTTTCATACCTGACCATAATAATTGAGACTAAAAATGTTTGGTTTGGATCTGTGTTCCATTCTCTATAATGTGATATACAACATATGTAACATGTTACGTGACTACTTTCATTCAAAAAAAAATCCCATAGGCAGGCCAAGGGTGTGTTTTAGGAAAGAATAATTAGGTGCTTACATAGATCTCTATGTTCTGTTCTCTACCATGTGATTTGTTACATGTCACATGACTACTTTCATTAAAAATGTATTTTGACCTTTTGACCACACACCATTGGTCAAGGGTGTTTGTAAGGACTATATGCTTTGTCCCCTTTAATTTGATATGCATTTTGACTGCTTTCAGATTAAAAATTGTTAGACATTTTACCCTTACCCATAGGGATGAGGGTGTATGTAAGGACATAATATGTATGGTGTTCTAGCTCCATTCCATATAATTTGATATGTAACAAAAATTGTTTTGACATTTGATCCAACCCTAGGGGTCCACCAGGGTGTAAGAATATAATGTTTGCTTGCATGTTGCTACATTGGTCATTCCCTTTAATATGATATGCAACATGACTTTGTTTGAAAAAGTTTAATTTTGACATTTTGAAGATACCCTAAGGGTCTGGAGAGGGTGTCTACGGGCAAATAGTTGCTACCATTTTGATACATGCGTCATCCCCTTTATTTTGATATGCAGCAATACCATAGTCTCAAAAAAGTGAATTTTGTCCTCTGCCCCCACCCCCTAAGTCCACCCACCTAAGCCTTTAAACTAAATTTTCCCTTAATCACGGTCATGCTTATCTACAGGCACAGGGCAGGCATACCCTATGATGAGAAGTTGTCAGATATAAAAGATTGAGGGAAATGGGAAGTATATCACACAAAAAAGCCAATATAGCGTTTTTACTTTGTATCAGCCTAAAACTAAGCTGCCGCATGACAGCGTAGCTCGACTGCAACCTTTCAAATGAGAAAAGTGTGACAACCATAGATTATGTATGTATAGGAAGCTTATGGATAAATATTCAACAGTTGAAGCATTTTATGGTCAACAAACATACATGACACAGTAACGTGATGAATGCCCCAAAAGGAATTGGTCTAGCATAAGCCACATTTGAGGATTTGTAAGATAGGAGATATGCTCCAGACACATTAAAAAAGGTCAGAAGTCAAAGTCAAGGTAAAAGTGACCACAAAATGGTATGAACCGATCCGCCACCCCAAGAAGAGTCCACACATCAAATTTGGGATTCCTGCCTCAAAAAATATAAGATATTTTCATGATACGGTTATTCTAGAAACTAGGTCATAGGTCTAGGTCACAGGGACCCCAAAACGGTAAGCAACATATCACCATCTAAAGATGCATCCATACACCAAATTTGGGAATCCTACCTGAAATAATATAGGAGAAATGCTCCTGCCACGAGTATTCTAGAAATAAGGTCAAGGTCACAATGACCCCAAAACAGGTATATGACACCCCATCATCCCAAGATGCAGTCACACACCGAATTTGGGATTAAAATAAGAGACATGCTTAGGACACGATTATTCGAGAAAGTAGATCAGAAATCAAGGTCACAGCGATTTAAAAATGGTTCGTGGCAATCCGCAACCCCAAGATCCAGCCATAAATTTGGGAATCCTACCTCAAATAATATAGGAGATATGCACCGAAGTGGGTTTTAGAAACTGGATCAGAGGTAAAGGTCAAAGTGACCCAAGGATATATGACACTCAACCATCCCAAGATTAATCCACACAATATTTCGGGTTCCTACTTCAAAAAATGTAAGAGATATGCTCGGGACAGAGCTATTCTAGAAATGAGGTCATGGGTCAAGGGCACAGTGACCCCAAATGGAAGACAACACTCCGCCATCCCAAGATGCAACCAAACACTTAGTTAGGGATTCCTACCTCACAAAATATAGAAGATATGCCCCAGACTCGATGCAAGTTTCCAGAAACTAGGTCAGAGGTTAAGGTCAATGTCACAATGACCTAAGGATGGTACAGGCCACGGTCATCCCAAGATCCATCCACACGCCAAATTTGTATGTGACATTCCCTCATCCATAGATGCATCCACACA
The DNA here is from genome assembly GCA_964019695.1 of Loripinus fragilis. NCBI lineage: Eukaryota > Metazoa > Mollusca > Bivalvia > Lucinida > Lucinidae > Loripinus > Loripinus fragilis. The sequence goes on from OZ026524.1 coordinate 45,856,617, forward strand.
ACAAATTTGGAATTCTTGCCTCAAAGAATATAAAAGATATACACCAGACTTAATGCTGGTTCTAAAAACTAGGTCAGGGTCTAGGTCACATTGACAAAAGAATGGTATGCGACACTCCATCATCCCAAGATGCATCTACACAACAAAATTGGGATGTATGCCTCAAATAATATAAGAGATATGCTCCTTATATGATTATTCTAAAAACTAGGTCACATGTCCAATTTGAAAGTGACCCTCAAATGGTACATGACACTCCGTCATCCAAACATGCATCCACACACCACATTTGGGATTCCTCCTCAAATTATAAGAGATATGCTCGGGACAACATTATTCTAAAAACTAGGTCACATATCAAAATCACGTTCACAGTGACTTGAAAATGGTACATGCCACTTCACCATCCCAAGACGCATTCACACACCAAACTTGGAATTCTTACCTAAAAGAAAATAGAAGAAATGCACCAAAATTCATGATAATTCTCGAAACTAGTCAGAGGTCAAGGTCATATTGTCCCAAGGATGATATACATCACTCTATCATCGCAAGATGCATCTACACAACGAAATTGCGATTCCTCTCTCAAATAATATAAGAGATATGCTCCAGACAGGATTATTTTCAAAACTAGGTCAAAGGTCAAGTTCAGAGCGACCCGTAAATGGTATAAGGCACTCCGTCATCCCAATATGCATTTACACAACAGATTTGGGAGTCCTACCTTAAATAATGTAAGAGATATGCACTGGTCATCATAATTCTAAAACTAGGTCTGTTCAAGGTCACAGTGACCTGAAAATGGTATGTGACACTCCACCATAACAAGACGCATTCGCACACCAAATTTGGAATTCCTACCCCAAAGAATATAAGAGGTATGCATCAGATACAATTATTTAAAAAACAAGGTCAGAACTCAAGGTCAAGGTCACAGTGACCTTTAAATGGTACACGACACTCTGTCATCCCAATATACATCCACACACCAAATTTGGGATTCCTACCTTAAATAATGTAAGAGATATGCTCCAATAATAATGTAAGAGAATTACATCCATCTCATGGAATTTTGTCTGGCTGTACACAATGGGCATAACGATTTATCGCTCCCTAAATAGTTTTTTTCTTTCTAGACGTCTAGAATAAAGATAAAGTACGATCTGAACGCAAAGGCAAATATCATTATTACAAAACTGTGTAAAACAACAAACTTTATAAACCCAGCAGGCACACAATTTGACTCAACATCACAGTATGTAAACTGAAATAAACATCCTGTACCCGTTCCTCCTAGCGCTTGCCTTATACATATGAATTACAGCACTCGTGCGTAACCAGTTGTCGGAAATCTTGATGTGAGAGTTGTTGGTACAGCCGTAATTGCGAGGGGCCACCTATCAAAATTCATTTTTCCATTGATCTTAGTAACCCATGTAATCATATACACATGTGATTGCCAATTCCACTAAAACCATGCAAACTGGCATTAAGCTCGTTTTCATCACAGAACGGCTCTAATTGTTAGCAAGTCGTTTTTAACAAAGCAAAATGCAAAGGAAAAAAACGTTAAAATCATGGGATAAAACGGAATAAAATAGATAAAATGGCTTTCCTTACCTTGTTCGAATGTGTATTGCTGTATCGCTAACAACATAAATAGAAACGTGTACACGTACCTAAATACAAGCATTTGACTACTGGTTACGCACGAGTGCTGTTATTCATGGACATAAGGCAAGAGCTAGGAGGAACGGGTACAGGATGTTTATTTCAGTTTACATACTGTGAACATTGAATCGAACTTGATTCAACATCATGACGTTGTATCAACATTGAATCAACGTTGTGTGCCTGCTGGGAATTTTCTCAGCTGATATCGCTGCGTTTTATAAACAGACACTGGGTATGCGCAAAATATTTCAAACAACAGCTGGCACCTCGAATTTACATTTTGTAATTTACAAAACATTTAGCGTTGGGAGTTGCAAAAAATCATAGCATACCAATGCTTCACCACAAATAATGAGTTTGCATTCAAAGATGTAATTGTGTCATATAGCCATTCCCTGAAATAGCGCAAAATACTACACGAACGAATTTTAGGTTCTCCACGGGAAAGTGTAATCAGTACAAGTAAAGTATTTATGACAGGGGCAGTTTAATTCACACTGCTGAATGATGACAGTTTCTACACGCAAATGTTCTATGTTGTTTGCCACTTTATAAGAATTTGGGCGCCAATTTAGTGAAGAATATTTGGTAACAGACACAATATCATTCGAACAGCGATGTTACGCCACTAAAAACAACATTAAATTCCCTTAAGACGCCTCCGAATGTTTACATGTACATGTTGCCAGATCAGATTCTCGTAAACCCAGAAAAAAACAGCTATTATTTTTGTTTCTTAGTGCAGGTTCGCTTATTAAATTCACCCACCTTGCTTCGATCTTTCCCATGAATACCATACATCTTGGGGTTTCTAATTCCTTCCATAAATTGATTTAGTCCCTTGCGAATGAAGTTTTTGCCCACCACGTAATATACTCAACAAAAAAAGTTAAGGAAATTGTGTTTGAGGGGCTATGACAAAATATCCAAAATATTTAAAGACTTTTGAGTTTCACAATAGTATAATGTAACCATTTTTCTTTAAAATGACGCTTTATATGGGTCTGTAGCGCACATAGCAGCTTAGTAAATCCATGTCAAAGTTGACTGGTCTTCACTCCATTTTTCGCAAAACTTCAATTTTCGGAGCAAACATAGGCTTTCAAACATTAACGTTTGCCAGGTCCCTCGGGAGATAAAGATGTTTAAAACCTAGGACGACAGATCTGGTGGTGTAAGAGGGACACTTGATCGGTGAAGTGTACATGGATGAGGTGTTTAAGTCTGTTGTGCGAAAACCAGTGACAGTATCAGACCTAGGATGATAATGTCAGAACACATCTCACTAGAATCAGCAAAAACAATGTAGTGCGCATTGACTGGTCAGCTCACTCATCAGACATGTCTACAATTTTAACATGTCTATGCCATTTTGGACAGAGGGTCCCACGCATAATAATGGCATCAACAAACCCCCTGCCTCTCAATGCAGCCTGAGTGTTGCAGGTTATATTGATGCTGATCCCTCAGCACAAAATCACCAGTATTCAGAATATGCGAAACCGGTGTAACAGTCAGTTTTTTCCCAGTCAGTTTTTTCCCCGGGGAAAGAATGGGCCGGCCCATTCTTTCCCCGGGGAAAAAATTGACCGGTCAGTTTTTTCCCCCGGGGAAAGATTTGACTAGTCAGTTTTTTCCCCACCCAGTTAGCTTTTTCCTCCCATGTTATTTTTTCGGAAAAGGCTTGAAAATGATATATGTGTCATTGTGTAGTTAAATCAAATTAAATATCATTCTGAAATAGCTGTATAATAACTCTACCACCCTCAACACAGCACAAAAGTGCAGAGGGTGTAGAAGGATTTGATTATAAATGGTTAGCCTATTAAAAAACAAAATGAGAATGTTCTTAATTCAAAATGGTTATTTGAATGGGTTAAAGGAAAATCGGCCCAGTCTTTCCCCAACCCACTATTTGGAAGAATCAATTCACTAAGTTAAAATACAAAGGTTGGAACACTTTGGAGGGAGATAACCAATAAACTTTTTGGTTTGAAAATTTGATTATCTCTTTGGAATGAGTCATCCATAAGTCTTCAGATACAGTAAAATAATAACATAAACTGAAAGACTGAAAGATAAATAGAAAGATCAGAACATTTTGGAGGGGGGGGGAAAGAATGGGCCGGCCCATTCTTTCCCAACCCCACAATGTAGCAGTACAAAAAATGTTTGGCTTGAAAACTTGATTCTCTCTTTGGAATCGGTCATTCATAAGTGTTAAGATACAGTGAAAGAGTAACATAAACCGAAAGACTAACTGATCAATAGAAAGATCAAAAGATTTTGGAGGGGGAAAGAATGGGCCGGCCCAGTCTTTCCCCACCCAACAATGTAGAAGTACAAATAATCTTGTTGGGTTGAAAACTTGATTCTCACTTTGGTAAAGGTCTTTCATAAATTTTAAAATAGAGTAAAAGAACATAAACCAAAAGACGAAAGGATCAATAGAAGATCGAAAGATTAAGGAGGGGGGAAAGAATGGGCCGGCCCAGTCTTTCCCCACCCTACAATTACAAATAAACTTGTTGGTTTGAAAACTTGATTCTTTGCTTGGTATAAGTCAAGAGAGTTACAATACAGCAAAAGAATAACATAATCCAAAAGTCTAGAGAATAAATAGAAAGATCCCAACATTTTGGAGTGGGAACGAATGGGCCCGCCAAGTTTTTCCCAACCCCACAATGTAGACGTACCAATTAACTTGTTGGTTTAAAAACTTGATCTCTCTTTGGAATAGGTCATTCAAAATTGTTCAGATACAGTCAAAAAGTAACATAAACCGAAAGACTAAAAAATAAATTGAAAGATCCAAACATTATGGAGGGGGGGGGGGAGAATGGGCCGGCCCAGTCTTTCCCCATCCGACAAAGTAGAAGTACCAATAACATTGTAAGTTAGAAAACTTAATTCTCACTTTGGAATAGGTAATTCAAAATTGTTAAGATACATTCAAAGAGTTGCATAATCCAAAAGACTGAAAAGATAAATAGAAAGATATGAAGATTTTTGAGGGGGGAAAGAATGGGCCGGCCCAGTCTTTCCCCACCCCCTATTAAGAAGAATCATTTGGCTGAATGATTGTAACTTGAATTTCTCCTTGAGATATGTCAATCATGAGTGTTCAGATTCAGTGTAAGAGTAGTTAAAACCAAGGGCTGAGAAATAAATTGAAAGGTTACATCCCATAATGGAGGGGGGGGGGGAAGAATGGGCCGGCCCAGTCTTTCCCCACCCCACTATTGAGAGGGAACATGCAGTTAGCTAAATGCTTTCTTAACTTGAATTTCTCCTTAATACAAGATAATCATGAGTGTTCAGATACAGTGCAAGAGTAGGTTAAACCTAAAGACTGAGAGATAAATAGAAAGGTTAGAAAATAATAGAGGGGGAAAAGAATGGGCTGGCCCAGTCTTTCCCCACACCCTATTTAGAAGAATCATTTGGCTGAATGCTTGTAACTTGAATTTCTCCTTGAGATATGTCAATCATGTGTGTTTAGACTCAGTGTAAGAGTAGTTAAAACCAAGGACTGACAGATAATTTGAAAGCTTAGAACCCAATGGAGGGGGGGGAAAGAATGGGCGGGCCCAGTCTTTCCCCACCCCACTATTGAGAAGGAACATGCAGTTAGCTAAATGCTTTCTTAACTTGAATTTCTCCTTAATACAAGATAATCATGAGTGTTCAGATACAGTGCAAGAGTAGGTTAAACCTAAAGACTGAGAGATACATAGAAAGGTTAGAAAATAATAGAGGGGGGAAAGAATGGGCTGGCCCAGTCTTTCCCCATCCCCTATTTAGAAGAATCATTTGGCTGAATGCTTGTAACTTGAATTTCTCCTTGAGATATGTCAATCATGTGTGTTAAGACTCAGTGTAAGAGTAGTTAAAACCAAGGACTGACAGATAAATTGAAAGGTTAGAACCCAATGGAGGGGGGGGGGGGGGAAAGAATGGGCCGGTTCAGTCTTTCCCCACCCCACGATTGAGAAGGAACATGCAGTTAGCTAAATACTTTCTTAACTTGAATTTCTCCTTAGGACAAGACAATCATGAGTGTTCAGACACAGTGCAAGAGTAGGTTAAACCTTAAGACTGAGAGATAAATAGAAAGGTTAGAAAATAATAGAGGGGGGAAAGAATGGGCCGGCCCAGTCTTTCCCCACCCCCTATTTAGAAGAATCATTTGGCTGAATGATTGTAACTTGAATTTCTCCTTGAGATGTGTCAATCATGAGTGTTCAGATTCAGAGTAAGAGTAGTTAAAACCAAGGACTGACAGATAAATTGAAAGGTAAGAACCCAATGGAGGGGGGGGAATGAATGGGACGGCCCAGTCTTTCCCCATCCCACTATTGAGAGGGAACATGCAGTTAGCTAAATGCTTTCTTAACTTGAATTTCTCCTTAGGACAAGACAATCATAAGTGTTCAGATACACTGCAACAGTAGGTTAAAACTTAAGACTGAGATATAAATAGAAAGGTTAGAAAATAATAGATGGGGGAAAGAATGGGCCAGCCCAGTCTTTCCCCACCCCCTATTTAGAAGAATCATTTGGCTGAATGCTTGTAACTTGAATTTCTCCTTGAGATATGTCAATCATGAGTGTTAAGATTCAGTGTAAGAGTAGTTTAAACCAAGGACTGACAGATAAATTGAAAGGTTAGAACCCAATGGAGGGGGGGGGGGGAAAGAATGGGCCGGCCCAGTCTTTCCCCAACCCACTGTTGAGAAGGAACATGCAGTTAGCTAAATGCTTTCTCAACTTGAATTTCTCCTTAGGACAAGACAATCATGAATGTTCAGATACAGTGCAAGATTAGGTTAAACCTTAAGACTGAGAGATAAATAGAAAGGTTAGAAAATAATAGAAGGGGGAAAGAATGGGCTGGCCCAGTCTTTCCCCACCCCCTATTTAGAAGAATCATTTGGCTGAATGCTTGTAACTTGAATTTCTCCTTGAGATATGTCAATCATGAGTGTTCAGATTCAGTGTAAGAGTAGTTTAAACCAAGGACTGACAGATAAATTGAAAGGTTAGAACCCAATGGAGGGGGGGGGAAAGAATGGGCCGGCCCAGTCTTTCCCCACCCCACTATTGAGAAGGAACATGCAGTTAGCTAAATGCTTTCTTAACTTGAATTTCTCCTTAGGACAAGACAATCATGAGTGTTCAGATACAGTGCAAGAGTAGGTTAGACCTTAAGACTGAGAGATAAATAGAAAGGTTTGAAAATAATAGAGGGGGGTAGAGAATGGGCCGGCCCAGTCTTTCCCCACCCCCTATTTAGAAGAATCATTTGGCTAAATGATTGTTACTTGAATTTCTCCTTGAGATATGTCAATCATGAGTGTTCAGATTCAGTGTAAGAGTAGTTTAAACCAAGGACTGACAGATAAATTGAAAGCTTAGAACCCAATGGAGGGGGGGGGGGAAGAATGGGCCGGCCCAGTCTTTCCCCACCCCACTATTGAGAGGGAACATGCAGTTAGCTAAATGCTTTCTTAACTTGAATTTCTCCTTAGGACAAGACAATCATGAGTGTTCAGACACAGTGCAAGAGTAGGTTAAACCTAAAGACTGAGAGATAAATAGAAAGGTTAGAAAATAATAGAGGGGGGAAAGAATGGGCCGGCCCAGTCTTTCCCCACCCCCTATTTAGAAGAATCATTTGGCTGAATGATTGAAACTTTAATTTCTCCTTGAGATATGTCAATCATGAGTGTTAAGATTCAGTGTAAGAGTAGTTTAAACCAAGGACTGACAGATAAATTGATCGGTTAGAACCCAATGGAGGGGGGGAAAGAATGGGCCGGCCCAGCCTTTCCCCACCCCACTATTGAGAAGGAACATGCAGTTAGCTAAATGCTTTCTTAACTTGAATTTCTCCTTTAAGGACAAGACAATCATGAGTGTTCAGATACAGTGCAAGAGTAGGTGAAACCTAAAGACTAAAAGATAAATAGAAAGGTTAGACAATAATAGAGGGGGGAAAGAATGGGCCGGCCCAGTCTTTCCCCACCCCCTATTTAGAAGAATCATTTGGCTGAATGCTTGTAACTTGAATTTCTCCTTGAGATACGTCAATCATGAGTGTTAAGATTCAGTGTAAGAGTAGTTTAAACCAAGGACTGACAGATAAATTGAAAGGTTAGAACCCAATGGAGGGGGGGAAAGAATGGGCCGGCCCAGCCTTTCCCCACCCCACTATTGAGAAGGAACATGCAGTTAGCTTAATGCTTTCTTAACTTGAATTTCTCCTTAAGACAAGACAATCATGAGTGTTCAGATACAGTGCAAGAGTAGGTGAAACCTAAAGACTAAAAGATAAATAGAAAGGTTAGACAATAATAGAGGGGAGAAAGAATGGGCCGGCCCAGTCTTTCCCCACCCCCTATTTAGAAGAATCATTTGGCTGAATGCTTGTTACTTGAATTTCTCCTTGAGATACGTCAATCATGAGTGTTAAGATTCAGTGTAAGAGTATATCAAACCAAAAACTGACAGATAAATTGAAAGGTTAGAACCCAATGGAGGGGGGGGGGGGGGAAAGAATGGGCCGCGCCAGTCTTTCCCCACCCCACTATTGAGAGAGAACATGCAGTTAGCTTAATGCTTTCTTAACTTGAATTTCTCCTTAGGACAAGACAATCATGAGTGTTCAGATACACTACAAGAGTATGTTAAACCTAAAGACTGAGAGAAAAACAGAAAGGTTAGAAAATAAAAGAGGGGGGAAAGAATGGGTCGGCCCAGTCTTTCCCCACCCCCTATTTAGAAGAATCATTTGGCTGAATGCTTGTAACTTGAATTTCTCCTTGAGATATGTCAATCATGAGTGTTCAGATTCAGTGTAAGAGTAGTTTAAACCAAGGACTGACAGATAAATTGAAAGGTTAGAACCCAATGGAGGGGGGGGTGAATGGGCCGGCTCGGGTCTATCCCCAACCTACTATTGAGAAGGAACATGCATTTAGCTAAATACTTTCTTAACTTGAATTTCTCCTTAGGACAAGACAACCATGAGTGTTCAGATACACTGCAAGAGTAGGTTAAAACTTAAGACTGAGAGATAAATAGAAAGGTTAGAAAATAATAGAGGGGGGAAAGAATGGGCCGGCCCAGTCTTTCCCCACCCACTATTTAGAAGAATCATTTGGCTGAATGCTTGTAACTTGAATTTCTCCTTGAGATATGTCAATCATGAGTGTTAAGATTCAGTGTAAGAGGAGTTTAAACCAAGGACTGACAGATAAATTAAAAGGTGAGAACACAATGAAGGGGGGGAAAGAATGGGCCGGCCCAGTCTTTCCCCACCCCACTATTGAGAAGGAACATGCAGTTAGCTTAATGCTTTCTTAACTTGAATCTCTCCTTAGGACAAGACAATCATGAATGTTCAGATACAGTGCAAGAGTAGGTTAAACCTTAAGACTAAAAGATAAATAGAAAGGTTAGAAAATAATAGAGGGGGGAAAGAATGGGCTGGCCCAGTCTTTCCCAACCCCCTATTTAGAAGAATCATTTGGCTGAATGATTGAAACTTTAATTTCTCCTTGAGATATGTCAATCATGATTGTTAAGATTCAGTGTAAGAGTAGTTTAAACCAAGGACTGACAGATAAATTGAAAGGTAAGAACCCAATGGAGGGGGGGGGAGAATGGGCCGGCCCAGTCTTTCCCCACCCCACTATTGAGAAGGAACATGCAGTTAGCTAAATGCTTTCTTAACTTGAATTTTTCCTAAGGACAAGACAATCATGAATGTTCAGATACAGTGCAAGATTAGGTTAAACCTTAAGACTGAGAGATAAATAGAAAGGTTAGAAAATAATAGAGGGGGGAAAGAATGGGCCGGCTCAGTCTTTCCCCACCCCCTATTTAGAAGAATCATTTGGCTGAATGCTTGTAACTTGAATTTCTCCTTGAGATATGTCAATCATGAGTGTTAAGACTCAGTGTAAGAGTAGTTAAAACCAAGGACTGACAGATAAATTGAAAGGTTAGAACCCAATGGAGGGGGGGGAAAGAATGGGCCGGCCCAGTCTTTCCCCACCCCACTATTGAGAAGGAACATGCAGTTAGCTAAATGCTTTCTTAACTTGAATTTCTCCTTAGGACAAGACAATCATGAGTGTTCAGATACAGTGCAAGAGTAGGTTAGACCTTAAGACTGAGAGATAAATAGAAAGGTTTGAAAATAATAGAGGGGGGTAGAGAATGGGCCGGCCCAGTCTTTCCCCACCCCCTATTTAGAAGAATCATTTGGCTAAATGATTGTAACTTGAATTTCTCCTTGAGATATGTCAATCATGAGTGTTCAGATTCAGTGTAAGAGTAGTTTAAACCAAGGACTGACAGATAAATTGAAAGCTTAGAACCCAATGGAGGGGGGGGGAAGAATGGGCCGGCCCAGTCTTTCCCCACCCCACTATTGAGAGGGAACATGCAGTTAGCTAAATGCTTTCTTAACTTGAATTTCTCCTTAGGACAAGACAATCATGAGTGTTCAGACACAGTGCAAGAGTAGGTTAAACCTAAAGACTGAGAGATAAATAGAAAGGTTAGAAAATAATAGAGGGGGGAAAGAATGGGCCGGCCCAGTCTTTCCCCACCCCCTATTTAGAAGAATCATTTGGCTGAATGATTGAAACTTTAATTTCTCCTTGAGATATGTCAATCATGAGTGTTAAGATTCAGTGTAAGAGTAGTTTAAACCAAGGACTGACAGATAAATTGAAAGGTTAGAACCCAATGGAGGGGGGGAAAGAATGGGCCGGCCCAGCCTTTCCCCACCACACTATTGAGAAGGAACATGCAGTTAGCTAAATGCTTTCTTAACTTGAATTTCTCCTTTAAGGACAAGACAATCATGAGTGTTCAGATACAGTGCAAGAGTAGGTGAAACCTAAAGACTAAAAGATAAATAGAAAGGTTAGACAATAATAGAGGGGGGAAAGAATGGGCCGGCCCAGTCTTTCCCCACCCCCTATTTAGAAGAATCATTTGGCTGAATGCTTGTAACTTGAATTTCTCCTTGAGATACGTCAATCATGAGTGTTAAGATTCAGTGTAAGAGTAGTTTAAACCAAGGACTGACAGATAAATTGAAAGGTTAGAACCCAATGGAGGGGGGGAAAGAATGGGCCGGCCCAGCCTTTCCCCACCCCACTATTGAGAAGGAACATGCAGTTAGCTTAATGCTTTCTTAACTTGAATTTCTCCTTAAGACAAGACAATCATGAGTGTTCAGATACAGTGCAAGAGTAGGTGAAACCTAAAGACTAAAAGATAAATAGAAAGGTTAGACAATAATAGAGGGGGGAAAGAATGGGCCGGCCCAGTCTTTCCCCACCCCCTATTTAGAAGAATCATTTGGCTGAATGCTTGTAACTTGAATTTCTCCTTGAGATACGTCAATCATGAGTGTTAAGATTCAGTGTAAGAGTATATCAAACCAAAAACTGACAGATAAATTGAAAGGTTAGAACCCAATGGAGGGGGGGGGGAAAGAATGGGCCGCGCCAGTCTTTCCCCACCCCACTATTGAGAGAGAACATGCAGTTAGCTTAATGCTTTCTTAACTTGAATTTCTCCTTAGGACAAGACAATCATGAGTGTTCAGATACACTACAAGAGTATGTTAAACCTAAAGACTGAGAGAAAAACAGAAAGGTTAGAAAATAAAAGAGAGGGGAAAGAATGGGTCGGCCCAGTCTTTCACCACCCCCTATTTAGAAGAATCATTTGGCTGAATGCTTGTAACTTGAATTTCTCCTTGAGATATGTCAATCATGAGTGTTCAGATTCAGTGTAAGAGTAGTTTAAACCAAGGACTGACAGATAAATTGAAAGGTTAGAACCCAATGGAGGGGGGGGGGGAATGGGCCGGCTCGGGTCTTTCCCCAACCTACTATTGAGAAGGAACATGCATTTAGCTAAATACTTTCTTAACTTGAATTTCTCCTTAGGACAAGACAACCATGAGTGTTCAGATACACTGCAAGAGTAGGTTAAAACTTAAGACTGAGAGATAAATAGAAAGGTTAGAAAATAATAGAGGGGGGAAAGAATGGGCCGGCCCAGTCTTTCCCCACCCACTATTTAGAAGAATCATTTGGCTGAATGCTTGTAACTTGAATTTCTCCTTGAGATATGTCAATCATGAGTGTTAAGATTCAGTGTAAGAGGAGTTTAAACCAAGGACTGACAGATAAATTAAAAGGTGAGAACACAATGAAGGGGGGGAAAGAATGGGCCGGCCCAGTCTTTCCCCACCCCACTATTGAGAAGGAACATGCAGTTAGCTTAATGCTTTCTTAACTTGAATTTCTCCTTAGGACAAGACAATCATGAATGTTCAGATACAGTGCAAGATTAGGTTAAACCTTAAGACTAAAAGATAAATAGAAAGGTTAGAAAATAATAGAGGGGGGAAAGAATGGGCTGGCCCAGTCTTTCCCAACCCCCTATTTAGAAGAATCATTTGGCTGAATGATTGAAACTTTAATTTCTCCTTGAGATATGTCAATCATGATTGTTAAGATTCAGTGTAAGAGTAGTTTAAACCAAGGACTGACAGATAAATTGAAAGGTAAGAACCCAATGGAGGGGGGGGGGGAGAATGGGCCGGCCCAGTCTTTCCCCACCCCACTATTGAGAAGGAACATGCAGTTAGCTAAATGCTTTCTTAACTTGAATTTTTCCTAAGGACAAGACAATCATGAATGTTCAGATACAGTGCAAGATTAGGTTAAACCTTAAGACTGAGAGATAAATAGAAAGGTTAGAAAATAATAGAGGGGGGAAAGAATGGGCCGGCTCAGTCTTTCCCCACCCCCTATTTAGAAGAATCATTTGGCTGAATGCTTGTAACTTGAATTTCTCCTTGAGATATGTCAATCATGAGTGTTAAGACTCAGTGTAAGAGTAGTTAAAACCAAGGACTGACAGATAAATTGAAAGGTTAGAACCCAATGGAGGGGGGGAAAGAATGGGCCGGCCCAGTCTTTCCCCACCCCACTATTGAGAAGGAACATGCAGTTAGCTAAATGCTTTCTTTACTTGAATTTCTCCTTAGGACAAGACAATCATGAGTGTTCAGATACAGTGCAAGAGTAGGTTAAACCTAAAGACTGAGAGATAAATAGAAAGGTTAGAAAATAATAGAGGGGGGAAAGATGTGGCCGGCCCAGTCTTTCCCCACCCCCTATTTAGAAGATTCATTTGGCTGAATGCTTGTAACTTGAATTTCTCCTTGAGATATGTCAATCATGAGTGTTCAGATTCAGTGTATGAGTAGTTTAAACCAAGGACTGACAGATAAATAGAATGGTTAGAAAATAATAGAGGGGGGAAAGAATGGGCCGGCCCAGTCTTTCCCCACCCCCTATTTAGAAGAACCAGTTAGCTAAACGGGTTTTAAAGTCGTAGATCTCTTTGACATGTCATTCGAAAGTATTTCAATACAGTGAAAGAGTACAATAAACCAAAAGACTGATAGTAAAAGTGAATGGTCTGAACCCCTAGAAATCACAACCAAACAGCAATAAGTATGAGTACTTTTGAGACCTATCGCTAATTTAATAGCGGCTTTTTAAATTTATGCAAAGAAATAATAATTCCATTATGATTTTTGAAAATATTGGGGGGGGGGGAAACTGACTGGGTGGGGAAAGAATGGGCCGGCCTACTTTTTCCCCAGGGAAAGAATAGGCCCCGGGGAAAAAACTGACTGGGGGGTAATTCCGGTCTGTTACACCGGTGCTAGTCCTAATATGCCGCTGACTGGGGACACACTCCTTACTGATGAAGGCTTTCTCATCTTCGAAATGTGATGTTTAAGGCTATCAAGTTAATTTCATGTGACATTCAAAGGAATTGCATTTCAAGTTTTGAAAACTGACCTATTTTCATGTGTTTATTAGGGAATACTCTGTAGTCATTTTTGCGAGAAATGACTTTGACCCCAGGGTTACTTAACACTGTGCCACAAAAACGGTATTGGTGCTAGCAAGCAAAAGTAAACAATTTTCTCAACCGATGACATGTATCTAAACAAATAAATGAAAATTGAATGGTTGTTTGCTTTGGTGTTCTTATGTTGCATGGTTTTCTGATATTTCCTTAACTTTTTTTGTTGAGTATATAATGTCTTTTCGCGCATATGGCTCCGTTATTTATTTTGAGAACTCGAGACTACTGCGCATGCCCGCGTGAACAGATTGGAAATTCCAAGAAGATACACGATTATTTTTTTGCGAGACAGAAAATTGAAATTATTGAAAAATCATGGATTTGACTAAGAATTCCGTTTGAGTGTTATTTAATACTCCATATTGTGGGGGTTTCAATGCAAATGTCCAGAGCGGACCAATTTCTATCTTTACTGAAAATTTTTTGATTGAAACTTTGTTGCTTAAATATCTCCAATTTTGACAGAATGTTTGATGATGTATGTCCCCATAACCGCCTACCGATTATATACTGAGCGAAACTTCCAAACCGCCACTCGACATTTTCTCATATATCTTAACATGTATGATACATACATGGCTAAAATTTACACTCAATATGGAAAAATCAATTAAACAGAACCTGTCAAAATTTCATTTTCATAAATTGAATATTACATGCTCAATTGATAGACTGTATAAAGGCACCATCGCATTTCATTTTCACACAAACGCTAGAATTTGAACTCATCGCTTAAAACCGAGTATTCAAGGGACCTAAAGTGAAAAACACCAACTTTATGGTGTTATAAATGGACATTATTGAACATTTTTGGATTTAGTTTTTATTAGCAAGCAATTTTCAGGAAATCCACAATGTTTCTATGGAAGCCCATATGACATAAAACAACACAAGAATACTTTATGGAGATGACATGTTTTTGTCCACAATATTACTGAAGCTTTCTGGTGCTGTAAATGGACATTTTTGAACACTATCGTGTTTATTTTGTAATAAAGTAGCATTTTTCATGCAATTCAGTGCTCCTATGGAGGCCCATATGGCCTAAAAGAACACAGAAATGTGTTTATGATGATGAAATGTTTTTGTCTTCAAAATTATTGAAACATTCGTCACCCATTAACCGTTTACTGCACATCAATTTCGACACTTCCGACGTTCCAATGCAGCATTTGTGCATCACCGCACCAACGTATGGTGGATTATACAGGACATTTTATGACATACGTAAAACTCAGTTTTTGTCGATTTTTCTCGTCATACGAGTGCAAAAATTAAAAATGACCAACATGTTGTGGTGTAAACTTTCGGCTCTATCAAAACATGTCAAACTTTATGATAAATTATGAATCAGTCTCAGCGAGGCCCCATTTTCGATTGAACTCACAGCCCGACCCCTCTACTTTATACTCATACAACCCAAACTTTGGCATTTTTGTGATAAAATAAAGTTGTCCGATAGTTGTCGATGAAAATACGAGTATACACATGGCGATAAACATTTAGCATTTTTTGTGCCACGTGCAAAACAGGTATAAGTACTCTATCGTTACGCATAAATGAACATCCTTATTGAATCAAACTGCGTTATGTTCAATCGACGCATATATGTGTCTAAATATTACTGTGGTAAATATCATTTCAAACAGTTTAATAATGAATGAGTTTTATTGAAAAAATGTGCTTTGTTAACTGGCGGTTTAGAAGTTTCGATATTCTACCATTACCTAAACTCCGTTAAGAAATTCTGTCGTAACGGTTTTTCGAAGTTCCTGTTTTTATACGCGATTTTAGGCCCTACATCACTATGAGAAAGTTACTCGCGTATACCTCCCCTAATTTCTCCAGCAGGTTCTGTATATATGCGAGCTCCTGGCAAAGCCCTGATATCTTGGGAAAAATCATGAAACTGAGAAACGCGTCTGAAGATTAAGACAATTTGACATCCGTGAAACGCCCTTCATGAACAAATATGGAAACACCAACAGTTTCATTATAATATTTGGAAGTGGTCATTTCAGTGGTCGAGAAGTTCGTGGGAAATCATCAAGTGTGACTACACACCGTATACCTAGAAACGTGAACGCGATGTTCTACGGGTTAGCTTTTGTTGGATTTGATCATTTACGTCTCTTCAACAATCTTTCAGTTATGTAGGGACGGGTCTTCCAGTACTAAGCTAGGATTAATGTGTCTTGCTCAAGGACACAACAAAGTGACGCCGGTGAGGCTCGAATCCGCGGCCCCTCGATCTCGAGTCAAGCACTCTACAGCTGAGCAATAATCCAGTGCCCAATAAATCAGTTGTATATAAAACGGGTCTGAAAACAATATTTCAATCATGTCTGGGCGTCTGAGGGAAATGGAGAGAGGGTCAAATGATATAAAAAAGTTTCAAGCTTTTTATCAATGTATGTCTTTTGCGAAGAAAACCAGTAGAGTGCAATACCGTTTATATAAGCTTAGCCAACCATCGTCTAAAAAGACCCATACGCCATGAGCAAGGACTTAAACTTTAAAAACAACACGATTATTAATACATTTTATTTTTCGATCGGGGAAACGAGGATACTATAACGTCAACTCTATAAGGTTAACTCTCTATCCCTCCGTCTGTCTGTCTGTCCTCCCACAGTAAAGCTATGGTCCCTGCGATAGCCAAAAGTAATACAAATAAAACCAGGTCGTTGCATTTGATGAGAATAATATTTTCTGTTACTATGGTATAACGGAAGCAGTTCAAACGAGATATCAATTTTGCATATATTCAATCCGTATTTGAGTAAGTGCAGCTTTCATTTGCAACATCGGTCCCATGGGACCTGTGAAAGCAGTGGCATATATGGTCTTTTGTCTGTGTCGACAGTGCCTTGGATATGTCAGGCTTTGAGTCCACCAAACTAGAGGTAGTCGTAGGTACACGCGCGTCGATGGGCGGAGACCGTTACCAGGGGCTTCGACGTATCTGAGATTTGCAGAGGGAAATGTCAATATCTTTGTTATTCCCTGGTCCCAAGTGCAGGGGATGGTGGTGCAAATAGCAGTTGCATAGCACATGAATGTTTACAAGTGGACAAGTACATTGTCTACCTGTATTTCTGGCGGCAAATTTGAAGCAGTTTCAGCATATGTGATGTCACAACTGTGCCCGAGAGCATGGGCATTCTTGACAATGCATGCGAAGGGTGTGCTTTTTATCACAAATGTAGATCTCAACCCCTTCGCTCCTTGCAATTACATGTAATTGGTACTATTTTCGGATATAGGTGTACATGTAGGTCGTTTTCATGAACAAAAACAGAAAAAAACATCATTAGCTAGCCTGTCATCTAAATCATATAATATTCGAGTAAAGGGTGTGTTGTATTTTAATAGACCATAGAGTATCGATGAATATTGATGAATTTTATGTGACAATCATCGTCAACTGGACTTAGACTGTGGACGCATATTTAAATTTCTTGATAATTCCCAAGATATCAGCGCTTTACCAGAAGCTTACACTGGCACATAACTAGCTGGAGAAATTAGGGGAGGTCTACACTATTAACTTTCTCTTGTTGATGTAGGACCTAAAATTACGAATAAAAGCAGGAACTTCGAAAAACCGTTACAACAGAATTTCTGAACTGAGATTAGAGTTTGTTTATCTTGGCAAACAGTGCAGACCCTGATGGGACACCCCTTTTTATTTGGCGTCTCATCTGAGGCTAAGCTGTTTGTATATGACCCTTTTTTGCACGTATTTAGCCTGCTCCACAAGTGCGTAATTTGAATTTTAGACTAGCTACACAAGACAAATTTGTCGAATTTATATCACCGGCGAAGGGTTATTTAAGAGAAACATATAAATTACAATATATAAATCCCATTTCTCCAACCCCTAAGGTCCCATGATTTCATAATATGACCCATCACTTTCCAAGGCAGTGGGCCCAGTGGACCCATCCTTTTTAGTTGTGAAAAAAAAACACTTTAAAAAGAATATTCATCATACAACGAGTCTATCAACTCCACAAAACAGAAAGTACATTTTGGTTGTCAATACAGTAAACCTCGCTTGAGCAGCCACTCAAAAAGACAAAACAAAGATCTTAATAACAAATAGTAGCTTAATGAAGGCCTAAAGGATTGCAGAATGCTCCCATTGAAGCATTTTGCAATACTTTTGACCTGCATTAAGCGATAATTTGTCTTCTTTTTGAGCGGCCGCTAAAGACAGGTTTACTGTATAATCAGCAGTCAATATACATATATGCATACAAGTGTCTATGTCAGTGTGTCGGTAAAGTATACTGTCCAAATGTCGACTGTGTTTAGTTTGATATGCTTGAGCCCATCATTTCAGAAAATGACCCGCCATTTTTTGCTCCATCGGTCACTTCGGCCTACCGATCATGAAAAAAACTGTTCCCAAAAATCGCCATTTTTGACGTCCAAGTGAGGGGATGGTCTTTTT
This sequence comes from Loripinus fragilis, assembly GCA_964019695.1. Classification (NCBI taxonomy): domain Eukaryota; kingdom Metazoa; phylum Mollusca; class Bivalvia; order Lucinida; family Lucinidae; genus Loripinus; species Loripinus fragilis. Next base: position 45,874,735 of record OZ026524.1, read on the forward strand.
TTAAAGCATGGGTTACTATAAAGATAAATACGGTAACACGTTTCTCTCAACATTTAACACCATTACTGTCAGATCATAAGATAAATGATATCTCAGGGGAGGTCCAGTTCCTCTTACTACACATATTTTATAAATAACATATACTAGATTGTGCTGTTTTAATGTGTTTTCTCGACAGTCTGCTGATATTTTTGGGTATATGTTTTCAAAATATTTATTTCCGGAATATGACCACATAGGTTAAGCAAAAATAATTTGCGTAAAATTGCGATTTTTTTTCTATCAGTTTAAACATCTGTTTTGGGTGCTCAAAAGAACCGTCTCATCGAGACTGTTCTTTTGAGTACCCACAACGTATGTTTTGGTTGAGAAATTAGAAAAATGATTTTTCAGATTGCCCCTCGTAAAAAACTCTTACTTACCCAGCTCTTGAAAGCATTCTATAAAGATTTGTTCTCAATCAGTGCCATTTATCTGCTTCAACACATTAAACATGTTGAAGCTGAAACACGGGGGTAATACCAACTTCGCTATTTTTGCTGGCGACCGGTACGGTACTGCGTAAAGCTGCTATCGACCGAGGAGTACGGCTTGCGACCGGTCGGTACGGCTGTCGACAGATAAACAAACCATCAAATTCGACGGTAAGTGTGCTAATTTAGTGTGTGTTCCTACATTTTGGTGTTTAACCCGTTTCTTGGATAGCTTGCTATTGTTTTAAATGATTTGCAGGCCTGGCTATTAGCCTGTTTTAACGCTGGGCGTACTTCAAGGGATATTCACCAAAAACTAAATAAAATCAGTATTCCCAAGAAAATTTGCAAATCGAGGCGATATGATGCAGATATATCATAAACTTAATCTGTGAATGTGCATGTTGTTATATGCCTCTGTGGTATTTTTGTATTTTTTGTGATACTGCTGTCGACCAACAGTAAATATGCTGGGTACGGTTGTCGCCATTTACTGGATACGGATGTCGACTATTCAACGAGAATGTAAACAGATTTCGTTGCTGGAAAATTAACAGTTTAACACTGAAAAATCTTACTTTCTACGTCATTTAGTTTGTGGTCATGTTTTAGGACCCTGTCAACAGTTTTTTAGTCATACTTGGACCATTTCTAGTCTTCCTGGGTTGAACTAGCACTAAACAGCGGTTATAGTGTCTGGCTCAAGGAAATAGCTCACTGTCTCTGACGACTCTCGAACTATCTACCATTCGATCTCCAGTCCAACGCTGTACCAATCTGAGCCGCCACTGTGATTGGTACGAGCCATTTGGATTTACATATTGGACTACAGCTTGTAAGGAACTATTAATATGCATAATCAGTCATGTGTTTTCTAGTTTTGCAATTATATTGACGAGGAAGAGAGATGTTGTTGCTTTGGTTTAATTGTCTTCCCTATGTCATGTGACTGTGTTCTGCGGCTCTTCCTCGTGTAGCTGTGGGTTAGTCTGCATTGTGTGATTGTGGTATTTCCTGACCATGCTCACTTACTTCAGCATGTCAATTGTAAAGCGGAAAACGGCAGTTTTGCATACAAGTACAGCAAATGTTTAGACGTGTGTGCATTTGCACATTCTCATCCGAAATTGCTGGGAGCGCAATGGCTCAGTGGTAATGTGCATGTCTAGAGACTGAAGGGCTGCGGGTTCGAGCATCACTGGTGTTGTGTCCTTTAGCAAGTCACATTAATCCTTGATTAGTAGTGGTTCAACCAAAGAAGACCTGTCCGGACATAACTGAAAAAGTGTTGAATCAAATCAAACAAATAAACAGAAACTCCTGCCAATGTGACCAGTGTTCAGACATTTTGTTAAGACTGCGTAGCATTAAATTAATTTTCTTATTTCTCGATCGAAATATTTGTTGTGGGTACTCAAAAGAACCGTCTCAATGAGACAGTTATTTCGAGCACCAACGTATACTCCTCAAAATAATTAAAGGACCAAGATTTTAGAATGCCAGTATAATTAATCCAAAAATTCAAATTCTGTAAAACTTGGCCCAAAGCTTTCTATTCTTTATGCCCATAAGTCAAGAATCATTATTACTGATTTCCATGCCTAATTCTGCCATGACTGTGTCTCAAATGAACATACCCTCAAAAACACACTTTCAAAAGGCAGTGGGTGGGGTAAAAAAATTCTTTTGTGGTCATTCGAGAAGAATGAAAGTGACATCAAATTAAACTTTGTTTTAAACAGTTCAGCTTACATGCAAAACATTTCTTCAAACAGTTTCAATATACTGGGAGGCAAGCATTTTCATCTCTGACAATGGAGTTTTGATATTGTTTTGTTTTCTGAAAACTATGTGTGCACTAGGGCATCAAGAATTAGATTTTCAATCGTCATTCTATGCGTTTGAGTGTTAGAAAGATGTCCCGACGAATTGTTTAAAGATTGTCACAGACAAACGCCAAAACCAGTTGTCTGAACCAATAGTCTGGACATTACGCTGCAGCCAAAATGGGTAATTTTCTCTCACAGGAAGAGGTGGGTGGTATCGACGCGATTAAAACACCATACAATCATGTGAAAACAGAGATTTTAGCATCTAAAAGCAGTTTTCATTTATTTCATGCAGTTCTGTGGTCCATGGATCACACACACAAAAATGACATTCCAATGCATTCAGGTCAAGTTTTAAAATGACAAAAAATCCTTGTTAGTAACATTTTCTATCATTTTCTTTTTACCGTTTCACTTGGCAATTGAGTGTCAAAGATGTCCGAAAAATTTAGGCTAGATCGTAAAATTGGTTTTCAAAATACGTTCTACACAAAATGCATCAATGTTATAATTGATAGCATTGGTCCTTCAATTATTTTGAGGAGTATATTTTTAAACAGGTAGATAATATTTTACTCTCCAAATTTTGTTTATCTAAACCTGCTTGTTCGGGCTGAACATGCGACAATAGAGACGCTGAATGACCCTTTTCTTGGTTTGTGCCTGATGTATGCTGCAAAGCCTCTATGAACCGTAATATTCTCGCGGTTATCCCATTTCCTTTTGACTTTCTTAGTATATACCGGTGATCACCAAGCAGGCACATAGCCTTGACTCAACATTGATTCAATGTATGGGGTCGAATCAATGTTGATTCTATGTTGAGTCAGCGATGAGTGCCTGCTAGGCAAGTAAAGCAAGTGCGGATCCTTGATTTCTTGATAGGGGTTCAAATTTTCATAGAGGGGAGGGGGGATTCGTTAACTTTATCTGATAATTTTTCTGAAAATTCTTCATGAAAATGAAATAATTTTAGTTCAAAGCGAACCCCCTGAATCCCCCTGGACCCGCCATTGATCAGACGAGTGTATGTTATGGTAAAGTATGCAGAGGGGGAGGGGGTAGGGCGTCGGGGGGTCTGATATATTTTTGTGGGAGGGGGTAAGGGGGCAAATTTTGTGTTTAGGGTGATGGGGGTGTTTCATCTGATAGGAAGCATTTTTCAAATACCGATCCTTTGTGTATTGCGCCTGCGCAGGTATGTGTGTGTGTGTGTGTTGGGGGGGGGGGGAGTAAAAATTGGGCTTCTTCTTTTCGAGTCATTTTAGGATTTTTGGTGGTATCGCTACAATTTGAACCAGCAGATACAAGGGTCCTGGTAGAGCATCCTATCCCACGCTGTCCGAGTTGTACGCCCGTGCTTTTTTGTGTACACGTCAATTCGCCCTCCACCCACCCCCACACCCCCCCCCCCCCGATAAGTACTTTTAATAATACCTTTTCTCTTGCCATGGAGATATTCTTAATTCGCTATTTGAATATTTTCATCACAGTGACGTCAAAACAGAGTTTCCTCACTAACACAGCTTCGAACACCATTGAAGTAGATATATTTTGATAAGTTTTAAATGTTTCTATTACATTTTTAGCTCTTTCTCAATGTAATTTTGCATCCTTGATTTGTTTCATGTTGGCCAGTATTTCTACATTTGGTTGACAACATAGTAGCCAAGTAAGTCACCGAAAATCCAGGGATGTGCACAACTAGTGCTTTAACCTGAAGAGACACAGAACAGAACAGAACCGAAATATAATTAGACGTAAACTATACAGTTTCAAGCCTAGCCTATTATTTTAGCAATAAACACAATTTACGGGAAGATGTCAAATCAGTCAAGCTTTATAATAAGAAGAAGGATAACAAACATGTACATGAACAATGGTCTTGAAATGAGAATTAATTTAACGCAAATCAATCTAATCAGTCCTAATTTACAAGGATATAGTTGTCTACGCCCAGTGACTATCGAAGTTTGGCTCGTTTGCATGTAACTGGAAGTGTGACGCGTGTGGCAATGCCACATTTGTGACTGCTTATAGAGACGCCTCTAGTCAAAACACTATGAATATGAATGTGAATTAACGCTAATCTTGATTTTTGATATCTACTTTTCTTTTGAAATCAGCCTAGACCTCTGATTTACTTTACTGGCCCGAGTTAGTTATTAAAAAAAAAAAAAAAAAAAAAAAAAAAAACAAGCGCAGGTGTTGTCACCAACGCGTGAGTCACCACCTACCGATACACCATTTTGGCAGTGTGTGTTACCATAGCAACCACACCACAATCAATCTTAATGCACGTCAAAAATGACGTGCATAACCAGCACCTGTTCACATACCAAGTTTCATCAAGCTAGCTTTTATCTGGAATAAGTTTGTTTTCGCAACAATTTGACTATTTCTGTTACCATAGTCAACGCAATGTTCTTGCAACGGCGAAAAAATAACGTTCATAATAAGCATATTGCCACTTAATCACATACCAAGTTTCATGAAGCAAGTTTGAATAGTTTTTTTATAGGTATATCAGGTTCTAGATTACAGCGGACAGACAGATTAACGGACGGACAGTGAGCGGGTATACCTAAAGTCCCTACCAGAGTAAACAGCGGAAGGAGTCTTACAATTGAGACCACCGGGGTAGCTAGGAGAGCAGCTTAGCTTGTTAAATCACTTAACCATGCCCCTGCCTGACTGTCTGTGTTTCTGTCTATCACAAACCATTTTGCCCGACTCGTTCCAATGTCAAAACGTTCCGAATGGTCGAATACAAAGAAAGAAAGTGGTTGGGATTTTGGACCATCGGTGTAGTTCAGGTTCTAAGAGGTCCTGGCTAGCCTGTCTGCATTGATGAATGTATGTCTGTCTGTCATAAACCAATGTTGCCCTTGCTCAAGACAATAACAATTTGTATAAGCTTTGCGTAGGCCATTTTTTTGTAAAAGCTGATACTTGTAGGTGGGTATATCAAAAGTTCCGTTTTACCTCTAAAAATGTCATGCGCGGATCCAGAAACGTTTGTCTGGAGAGCGGGCTATTATCGGCCCTACAGCGGTTTTGCTATTGAAATGGCGTTTCGCTCGTCGGCCGATTGTGGCCCAACATTAAATGCTGACTTCGTAGCTTTGCGAGTATTAGTGGGCTCCGAACCAGTATTGCTAAGGAACCCTATAGTATTGCGATTTCTCATGGGTCCGCACCCCAACCCCTCTGGAAGCGCGCATGAATGTACAGCAACCCCGAGAATTTCAGTCTTATAGACGACATCCCTAGCATGTGACATAGTAGCACAAACAAATGTCTCATGGGTCCGCACCCCTCCCCCTCTGGAAGCGCGCATGAATGTACAGCAACCCCGAGAATTGCACTCTTATAGACGACATCCCTAGCATGTGGCATAGTAGCACAAACAAATCACATGTGTCCTATATATACGAATCAAGAGGAGGGGAATTAGGTTCCGAACACCCTACATACACAGACAAACACACACACACATGCGCGCGTGCGTCTTGGCAGATCACAGGGATGTAGGTTTGCTTAGGAATACAGGTATTGACCCCCTCCCTACGCCCCCCCCCGACAATTCAAAAAGCTTTCCAACCAGCATTCTTCCGTCCGCCAGCGAAACACCTGGTCCCCTCCCCTTAAAGCAACAATCTGGATCCGCGTATGCAATTATTTTAACCTTACAGTTTGTAAATGGATGCTCGCTTTTTTTAAAATAAGCGCCGCGTGTTGTGCAGGAGATAATTTGTTGAGAAATGTGCTCACTCCACAAAGGCTTGAAGTTCTGTGCTCATCCCGCCCCCTCAAAAATGCTTTACGCCAACGTTATTTTTTTCGAAATGGCTCACCTAGCCTTAATATTTTTTTCTTTCGTTTTTGGATTTAAACTTGAAGTGCCATGTTTTTCCAACATCATTCTTCAATAGTTTCTACACTTATTTGCAATCCTATTCCTTTGACATAGATTTTGCAGCTTTGTCAAGTATTGATTGACGTAGCAGAACTTGATCGCAACGTAACAAAACTTGAGTGGTCCCAACAGAACGTGGCAGGCCGGGATGAAACGTAGAACCATCCGTGACAGACCGTAGCGCACCGGCGAGCCTCTGTCATGGCAGCCCTTGACAGACAGTGAGAAAACGTAGCGAGCCTTAACAGAACTTGAACACAAAGACAAAAATGACTAAAGACACCACGGCGAGCTACGTTTCTGGCTGTTGACTGCCGTGACTGCCGGGAACATAGTGTAAACCTAGCATAACTAATGCAATGTATCATCATGGAGAAAGACTCTAATTAGGATGACAAAAATAACGTTTCAAACTGAGTAAAAACAAAATAGTTTCATTTTTTCTGTAGCTCACAAAGATATCTTTGACCACAAGTAATGCACCGATCCTGTCAATTTGTTTAGCATTTAATAAATAGCATGTTGAAATAGCTATACTTAACTTAAGTCTTCCTTAACATTAAGGAGGCATTGTAATTTTGGGCCAGGTTTTAAGTTTATAGAGGGTAACCAAAATATTTTTCAATTTCTCAACCAAAACATAATTGAGCCGCGGCATGGGATTTCCAACAATGTGGTTTGTGCGACCAGCAAAGGCTCAGCCCCGACTGTGCATAAGCGCAGACTGATCAGAGCCTTTGCTAGTCGCTTGAGTATTCTATTACTGTTAAGCTACAGACCGAACATCATTTGGAATTTCTAAGCTTAAAACGAGGCTGCACAGGATTGTCTGAGTCTACACTTGTCAAAATGCCACATTGTTGGAAATCACATGACACGGCTCATATGCTGTTTGTACTCAAAATAACCGTCTCATTGAGACGCTTCTTATGAGCACCAAAACGTATGTTAAAACGGATGGATTAGAAAATGTTTACAATTTTACGCTCAAAGTCTATCTTAACCTATGAGTTTGCTTCACTGACCTGCTGTGTGGATTTAAATATATGGGAGAGATGGAATGTAGTTATTATTTGTGAATGTTGCGCCTTTAAGATACCAATCCGCATAAAACCTACAATTTTGTTCATTGCTGCTAGAGGAAACTGCCTGAAAAAACAAATTTCAGTTATAGCCATAGAATAAATCATGTATTTTAAGCCCAGTACATGATAGATATTTTTCATATCTCGTCGACAGCCGTATCTCTGAGAATATGAAATCCTCGACAGCCATATCACTTGTAGTTGACAGCCGTATCAAGGCATTTTTCTAGGGTCCATAAAATCTCCCATAGTGCAAAAAATATGCCATTCGCTCTTGAAAAACTCTATAGCGTGTGTAGACGATAAAACATACGCTATGACCCCTCCAGAAGCGTTCAACTCGTGACCCCCTATACCGACAGCCGTACCGACCAGTCGCAAGCCGTACTCCTCGGTCGATAGAAGCTTTACGCAGTACCGTCTCGGTCGCTAGCAAAAATAGCGAAATTGGTATTACCCCCGTGTGAAATAGGCTACACGATTGGTTAACTTTCAGAATAGAATAGAATAGAATAGAATTGAATATCTATGTACGTACTACCTACCCAACAACCCACCCACCCATTAAATTGGACAACGAGTAGTAAGAAAGAAACAGAAGAGTGAATCGGTCTGTAATTTAGTGGGTGTGTTCAAAATATGCAGCAAAACAGACCATGACCGTTATGCTGGCATGACTTTTTCGTGTCCAGTGTTTTGGGCCAGGAACTCCCATTAAACCCACATTTGTTAAATGTTTTCACTAGTATACATGTAAGGGCTCTAGGCAGAAGCATGTGGTTTGATTTGAAAGTTATAAGCCAGTGATTTATGTCTTTACTTTTTGTTTAATGTTTGGTTTTACAAGATACAATAAAATTTATTTTATGCAGGCATTCATATCAAACATTAGTCTACCGACAGAATGATAACAAAAATAACAGGAATCAGATTAGTATCACAGAAATTTACATTTAGATTGCAAAGTTATTTAAAATATTAGATCATATGTAAGAAAAAAATAAAAAAGATAAAATTGTATAAACAGACAGTTTCTAGCAATACTTGGTACATTGTTTATTGTTACACTCATTGTTTGTTGGTGTTACTTTCTGGCTATGCTAAGCTAACATTTAAAAAAATGCAAATAGCATATTATTAAATCAGGACTTTCTTTGGAGTTTATTTGGAGGAAATAATGGACAAAAGTTGAAAATCGAGGGACAAAAGGGGTACATGAGACCCTGACCCAATGGTTTTACATTATAAGACATTTGGAAACTTGGCAAGATTTTGGTATCTGAAAGAGGAATTTCGATTCTAAAATAATAGTGGTCAAGAATATAACTGGGTGACAAATTAATTAGAATCTGAATCGTTACTTTGGCAATTTTCATGAATTGATTATCTGTAGTGCATAAATGTGTGCTGTCTTAAAAAATCCTTGTAAATACTTAAAGTGACATTGAATACCAGTCTCAGAGCTCTGTATTGAAGCCTATTCATTTGCATATATTTGACTTAGAACATACTACTGGAAAATACCTAAAACTATATCATAAGACCTGTAAATAGGAAGTTTCGCATCCTTGCTTGTGTAGCGAATGAGCTGGCACAAGACATTGATCTACTTGGCTGCTTTTTACAGACCTATGAAAAACAAGGTATGCAAGTCAAAATTTAAAATATTTATTAATAAAAAATGAAACCCCTAAAAGATAAACAGAAGCTGCAAACTTTATAGTATTGTACTGTATTCTGAAGCTCTAACAGTCATCTTTCCCTCCTTTTCCCTCTCTGAAACTCTCCAAAATTAGCATGAATCTTGTTTACATCAAACCACACAAAATGATATATTGACGTTCGCTCAGGGCTACTGTAAAAAGTAAATTATCATCTGCATAATTATATATACTTATTGTTTTGATAATAATAAAATATAAGTAAGTAAAGAGGCAAAAATCAGGAATTGGTACAATCAAACACATTACCTGAATCAGGACACCACATGGGAAAGTGGTCAGCCTGTTTGCATAAACGGGATCAAAATTGTTGAGCAACGATGGCTCAGGCCAATCTGCGAAATGTGCAGACTCGATTGAGCCGTAGCTGCTTGCATTAACGGGATCAAAATTGTTGAGCATTGTTGAGCATTGATGACACTGGAGCAGACTCGCTTGACTCACTATAGAGTAGATTTTATTTTCTTGTCCTTTGGGATCATGGGTTTCATTGTGGAACTTTGAAACTATTAGAGGGTCACTGATGAAGCCTAAATGGCAGAAACTAGCTAGTCTGGCCCACGAAATATGCACACCCTAGTTTCAGTTCTTTGGTGCAGTCTTTGCTTCAAAAGGATACCCTTTTAAGAACATATTTGACTTCACTACAGCTGGTGACTGGGACTGTGTTGCGGCGGTAGAACGTCTCCCTGTCCTTCACTATAGTATAGATTTTATTTTCTTGTCCTTTGGGATTATGGGTTTCATTGTAAAACTTTGAAACTATTAGAGGGTCACTGATGAAGCCTAAATGGCAGAAATTAGCTAGTCTGGCCCAGGAAATATGCACACTCTAGTTTCAGTTCTTTGGTGCAGTTTTTGCCTCCAAAGGATACCCTTTTAAAAACATAGTTTAACTATGCCTAAGAGTACTTTAGCATTGGCACCAAAATATTATAGAATATTTTTGGGTAACGTATATAAGCTTGATGTTACATAATGGCATGTATCCGTGCCAAGGCGGTACATCTTTTGTGGATCTTTTATGTGTTTGTTCTGTCTTGTGTTTGCTATGTCTTTGTGGGCGTCTGTATATATGTGCTTTGTGGTCACCTGCTGGGAAAGGGCTGACCTCTTGGCTCTCGTTTGTGGTGTCTAACTGTGAGTTTGTCACTTACCAATGGGTATCCTCGGTCAGGTGTGGTACTTGATTGTATCAATTCCTGATCTTTGCACCCTTACTTACTTTTTCTCAGAGGGCTAACATGTCTCATTCTGTGTCATAGATAGTGTAGTTTCAGGAAATCTTGTCACAGAAATGTCCAAAGGGGGTAGGGGGGCATGGTCTATGGCCAATATCTTTAAACTTGGAAATAAACTTTATTGATCTTGATCTTGATTAGCCTTTTATGGTTTCATATCATTTGCCAAAAAAAAGTTATAAAGTTTATCAGCAGATGTGAGAGCAGACAACAATTTGAAAAAGGTTAATTTTTACTAGAGAAAGATTTGTTGTTGATATTAAGAACTGTCATATTGATATGAGCCACGACATGAGAGTTCCAACAATGTGGTATGTGCGACCAGCAAAGGCTCAGACCAGCCTGCATTAGGGTAATATCATATTGGGATGAGTTTGTCTATTGAACACTGAAAGGTTATGTCTGCATTAGGCATGTTGTTTTATTTATTTGATGTTTGTATATATGTATATAGCTCATGTCTTTTATGGAGGGCCACATGGTAGAATAGCCGATAGGCTAAATGCGTTTCGCCTCTGAAAACATTGTTACTAATAATACGCGCAGTCTGATCAGAGTCATGCTAGTCGCTTGAATATTCTATGAGTGTTAAGCTACTGACTGAACAGCTTTTGGAGTTTCTAAGCTTAAAAGGAGGCTGCACAGGCTCGTCTGAGTCTACATTGTCAAAATGCCGCATTGTTCGAAATCACATGTCACGGCTCATATGGTTTTGACGTCAATTGTGTTTTTTGTACAAAATAAAAGTAAGATAGTGAGTAATGTTAAATTATTAGGAAAATAAATCCTTATGTTTATTTCAAAGCATGGAGTAATAACTATATCAAGACTACACTAGAGCAAACTTATAAACAGTATGCAGAGTTAAATACATTACTGGACACTTGGCTTTGCAATGAGAAAGGTCATAAACTGTAAAGGGAATCTCACAGCTGGAGTGTATTTACTAAATGTTCTTTGAAATTGTACATCAGTATTATTATGGAGCCAGGCCCATGATTAGTTTCGGTTCCCTTCCATCTAACCTTAATGGGGCTAAATGTCTTACAAATAATCTGACTTGGCGTGCACGTGCAGCGCATGCTCAAAATGGGTAGGGGTTTATATACAGGCGGAAATTTTAAGCAAAATACTTGGCAAAAAGCGAAGGAAAATTGGGGACCTTATTTGCGATCATGATTTGACATACTAACGATTTGTTGTCAACTTTTTTTTTATTAGAATATATACTGAAGGACTTTTAAAACGCACCACCAGCTAAAATACTAATTTATTGTCAAAAAATTATATCTTAATTATATGAAAAATAAAATTGACAAGTCCCGTCATTTAGCTTGCATTCATTAAGAAAATCGAAACGCTGTGGTTTATGGTTGCTGTGACGTCGCGATAATTCTTAGACAACCCGAATTCAAAAAGTCTCAGTGTACCAATACCTTCCATAATGAGCTCAACAAAGTTTTCGAACCGATGTTTGTTCTCGAAACCAAAAGGGAAGTAAAAATCAAACCATGAAGTTAAAGGCCTTTGGCAACGGTCATTTCGTCTACATGACGTCATTTACCTTTTTGACGTAATAGGCCGTTTATATCCTAAGGAACAAGAATAATCAAAATCTTTAAGTGCTACCAGACACTCATCAATCCGTTGCATAAAAGACAAAAGTATCCTGACATGCGCGAACGTCATCGGCCTGTTATTGCAGTTTGAAAAGTAAGACTGACCATTTGGTGACGTAAGCAAAGAAAGCTGCGCCAGGGAGTGTAATTAAACGATTATTCCCGATTTTTTTTTGTGTTTTTCCATTGGTTAAGACATCTGGCTACTAGCTGAAAGTGTTAAATTTCGAATTGAATTAAACTCACACTTGTCAGTCGACAATTATTGAAAATCACGAACGTCGGTTTTACGTCAGAATGAGCAGCATCAGCGAATCGAAATTATGGCAAATAATGGTCCATTTTGTAAGGACATGGAAAATTAACAAGCAAACATCTTTGAATCAGAATTGTGGAAAAATAGTGAATGTATAATGGTGCGTTTCTAAAGTCCCTCAGTATATTATGCGATCACTGCTTGCATGACTACTACCTTTACATTCGGAAAATGTTGACTAAAGGAGAAATGGTAAACTCTCATAAATGGGACTTTTTTCGATTTTTCTTTATACTTTTACTATAAATTGTGTCACTACAGGAGCACGAAAAATGCCTATTGGGTATTTGTTTTGCTTTATTTGTAGCGAACAATGCATAAAAAGCATTTCGTCGCGCAGAAAGTGTGGCTTTTTTAGTTCTGTATTCAAGAAAATTATTCCTAATAACACTACCACTACTTTTCAAGAAGTTGGTGGGGTAACTTAACCCCTCATATTTTGTCGATGGCATAAGAGCTTCTCATGGTATCACGTTAACCATCACAAAATTTATTGATTTCTACTCTCAATGTTTTTTTACATTTTTGTTTGCCATGGTTTTCAATTGAAATAAACCAGAACTTCAACTTATAGCTAAACTTACCCTGGCCCATGGAAAGATTATACGAGTTATCTTCCCCTTGCTTACAAAATTTATTTTGGTTTCAATACTAAGAACATAAAGTGTGGTTAACAAAAATACCAACGCACGTCATTTTTAAACTACTGTTGGTTATATATTTTCAAAATATGTGCATTTTGACATGCGAGTTTTAGTCGAAAACATAAGCGCACTGCTTTGCTTTCTAGACGGTTTAGGTACTGCTGTTCCGGTATTAAGTTATTAGAAACATCCAACTCGGTCATCAATTGTATAATGACTGAACCAGATTTTGGTACAAAATTATCTAATTTCATGCAGTATTGTTAATGTTCTGCACACTTTTCAAAAGATAAAATGTTATATTTTCCTCTGAAATTTTGCGTTTTCCAGTATACAAACAGTACATGTATTCACAATACTATTTTTCGTGTCTGTATTTTAATAGCCTCATGAAATTTTTGCCATAACATAGATGAAAGATAGCTCTTTAAATTGATACCAACATGATAGGGTTTGTAAATCGGTTACTGAGATATAAGCCCATGCTAAGAACTTTCCAAATGCCCCTCGTACCTCTAGCTCGGATGCAGTGAACATTTAAAAGTGGCTATAAGAGGAGAAATGCATATGCCATGGCAGCTCCCACAGCACATTCTTAAACTATGTAAATCAGTGTTGCTTCACTCAATTTATTAAAGGACACATATAAATATTTCTTTTGAGAACATTGGTTTATTTGGGCCTGATCTGGGTAAAAACAGTTTGCCGTCAAAATGCCATCAGAGTGTCAGGTCAGGACCAATTTTTGCTAGGCCTGATCTGGATCAAAACTGCCTATATGTTACAACATCGGCCAATATATATATATAGTTTGACAGAGAGGTGAAAAATGACACTCTGGTTTCATTCAGCCTCAGGTATATCATCAGTCACTCAATGAGATTAGATTAACCCCAGATCAAGTTGAACATTTAATAGGAACTGATCCGGATTCAAACTGTTTGCAAGGGTTTCTTTCAGGAATGCCGTCAGTGTGTCAAAAGGTTTGGTCCAGATCAGGACTTCCGATCCGTTTTGCTGGGCCTAATCAGGATCAAAGGTTGTTGATTTAAAAAAATAAGGAACTGTACGAGTTAGTTTAAAATTGAATTCCCTAAAATTATTAAAATGTTTACTTGTAATAATGCGCCATAAATATATTTTATTACAATTATACTTTTCTTTCCAATGCATTTTTAAAACAGGCTCCATCGTTAAAATAAAACTTGAAAATTGTCCAACATAGAATGGTATATTTCTTCTGTACATCTGGAACTGCCCAAATGATCTATTATATATCTAATGCCCCCTGCCAAATTAATTAATTTTGATTTCAAGTACAATGAAGCTGATAATCTAAAATAGCTGAGTGAAATACAGTCAGTGCCTTGCAAAGTATAACAGTATTGAATGCCAGTGCTATTTGAGAGGAATAAAAATGAGTTTGTATTGTTGGCATTGGAGACTCTTCAATCAAATACATGTATTTTCCTCAATCGCTTCGTTCGCTCGGAGTAAAATATTATATAAGTGATTTTTTCTGTCGTTTTTATCCCTCTTACCCCTTTACTCTCAAATACTCTACCAAAAATCTTCGCTGGTACTCAAATAATATATTTGGTTACTCATTGCTTTGATTTTAATGATGCACTTGTATAAATGTATGCAGCTTCAAATAGCTTTTAGGCAATAGAATAATCAAAAACCTCACCGGCGTTACTGCCAAGACACATTCATCCTAGCTTATACTGGTTCAACCCAGGAAGACGCGTTCCTACATAACTGAAAGATTGTTGATGGGACGTAAGGAATCAAATAAAACTATAAATGTTTTCTTCGATTAAACAGATGTCTCACCCTTTTAGGTTGTGCATGACACGTCGTCTGAATGTGCTTTACAAATGTATGAAGGTTCGCTGAAATATCTCTAACGGTTGTCAAGTTAAAGAGCGGACACGATTTTGAGACGGACAGACAGACGAACGCAAGGGGAAAACAATAGGCCTCCCATGTTTATGTTTGGTTTCTTTCTTATAAAGCCTAATTCTCACTTTGCCGGTGTAGCCACGGTACATCCCGGTGCATGACAGCCGGAATACCGTGATGTACCGGAACACATTTCATAAAAAATAAATTGCGTTCTCACCTTACCGGTATAGCCCCGGTCCTCGAAAAAGCAAGACGCCGGTTGATTCCCGGTTCACCACGGAGCACTTACGGTGCAGCACGGTGCAGCCACGGCTCATGCCGGTATACCCCGGTGTTACCCAGGTTGTTTACAGTGATGTCCCGGTAACTGCCGGTTGCGCCACGGTTACATGCCGGTGGCGCCACGGTTGCGTCCCGGTGTTTCTCTACACTATAAAACCAGGATAAAATCGTGGAGTAACTTAAGTTTTCTTCTGTCTCTATCGCATAACAGTTATGACTTCAAAGAAAAAACAACATCGAACAGACACAAATTGGACTGCACAGCTGGAGACTTGAACGTTCAAATTAAGTTACTAGAGGAATCATAATCTATGTAGCGAAAACAAATGGCTAGTAACCTCGCAGCTCATTTGCATGGATATTGTCGTATAAGCAGAAGCAGACCTGGCCCAGAGGTTATAAAACTTTTTTAATGCTCAACTCAACTGGACATGAAATTTCAACTGCTCATAAAAACTAAAATACCGGCAAATAAAGAAGTTTCTTGCTTTAAGTCTCTCAGGTGTTGTATTTATCATGCTAATAAATGTAAAAATGCCAACAATTTGGCATTTTAACGTTAACGAGCAGGATAAATGTCGTGCTCAGCTGAGTTGAGTATGAAAAAAGTTTTATAAACTCGGGCCTGTTTTCTTACGACGAGTTCAAATGTTGTTGATCTGGGCCCAGAACTATAATACCTCCTTAAAGTTAAGGAAGACTTAATTTAAGTATTGATATTTCAACATGTTACATTAAATGCTTAATAAATTGTCAGGACCGATGCATTTATTGTGGTCAAAGATATCATTGTGATCTATAGAAAAAAAAAAGAAACTATTTTGATTTTAATCAGTTTGAAAACGTTGTTTATCGCATCCTGAAAATTCAATACATTACTTAAGTCTTCCTTAACTTTATTGGTGCATTGTAATTCTTGGCCCAGATTGCCTTGTTTTTTAGTAAAATATATAAACACTATGAGCCGCGGCATGTAATTTCCAACAGTGTGGTATTTTGATAAGTGTAGACTCAGACAAGCCTTAGCAGTCCCCATTTAAGCTAAGAAATTCTAAAGGTTGCTCGGTCAGAAGCTTAACCGTCAAATAATAATCCCTTGCTTACATTGTAATGATTTTTATATCAAAGGGTGTATGTTTATATATAAGAAACAAGAAATATATTCAAAAAAGATATTCGGCGGCTCTCAAATACTTAAAATTTTAACACAACTAAATGACGAAATCCCCTTATACCCCCTGTTTTTGCATGCTGGAAAAGGATGTTCCATCTAAAACCAGCGAATTTGGAAGTTGTGGTTATGTTTCTGGTCTCTCTTTTGCTTGGTGCTCTTTTCGCTGAGCGATATACATCTCAATCGTTCCAAATTTTAGGCACTTTACCAGCAAGGTATAGTAAAGTTTTTAAGATAACAGGAGATTTTGACGATAAATGTATGTACTGAAACAAACTGAAAACCCGGAAAAAACATGCCATATTGTTGTTGTTGTTGTCACATAGGCTAGATTCTGCCTGTCTCAGATCTCAACTTGGAGTAGTTTTCAAGTCTTAAATGGTTTACACTTCCAACACTCTATTTACATATTATGGATGTCTCTATTTGTAAGGTAGTAGTTGATTCTAATCTCTAAGTTCGCGTTGTGTTTTTAAAGTCTCTTTAGAATTTCTAAGTCTTGTAAATTTCATCAACAACTTTCACAATTTTATAATTTTATTAAATCTTCTTAAGTCCAATTAAATACTTCAAGAAACTAGCTATAACCCAAAGTTCCGAAATCTCTCTAAAGTCTAACCATAGTCTATGTCCAAATGTTAACCAAGGTCTGAAGCTCTGCCACTGGGTTTCATCTTATATACTATGAAGTCACGTGATAGAAGCTGACCACAGCGCCACCTAATGACATCATCACTAACCAATCATATTTTCAAGTCTACTATAAAGCGCCCTCTATATAGGTAAGCTTCCATTTATATCAACCAATCAGAAGATACAAAAGTGACTCATAGTCACACCAGTTGCGCAATTCCCCAAAGGCCATATGATTAAATGTATTGCGCAATCCTGCCAATCAATGTCAGAATTGACACATCTATTTATTGGGCCTATGTAATTTTACTAAACTAAGTAACATCTGTCATCATGACCTTTTGAAAGTGTTAAAACATCCCATCAGAATTGACAGGCTAATAAATATGACATTTGAAAAACAATAACAAACTGGTGTCAGAATTCCCTGTAAAAACATAAACATGTCAATCACAGATGTCAACACTGCACCTGGCTGAACACCTGCGTCTTACCCAAACCAAGCATTCACAAATATTGTAAATACCCACAGGCAATTCACAACTATTATGAACCCTCACAGACGAAACCAGTGACTACTTTACACACGCCCAAACCTTAAGAGTTTGACTTAATTTTTCAATTAAGTGAAACTCTCCAAGCTCATCTCTCATACACCATATATACAAATAACATCCACACACACCCTCACACTCACTCACATACATACCACAATATAAATAAAGTACTAGCATGCACAAATCATCCTATAACTACTAAACATAATCAATACATATGCATCATCAAAGTACTATTTACAACAAACATCTGCATGTGACAGCGCACTCCAGAGATCCTTGTGTCCACTCAATGGTTGGCCACCCCATCGAGTGTGCAACTGTCCCAAACTCTCAAGAGCACACAGACGCCACAAGCAAATTTACAATCCAATAAATCCCAAGTGAATTCACAACACAATGTCAAATCTTAACTAATCATATATACACATTACGAATCTCATGCACAATAGGGTCAATTGTCACTCCACTGCATCTTCCCTTCAAGCTAACATATACATGCCTCCCTACAGATTGCAGAGATAGACATATGCATGCCAAGCTTTTCCAATGGAGCACATCATGAAACAGCCCAATGCCTACAAAATAGTTGATCAGACCACAAAGCAGGCAATTGCTTTGAAGACCCCACTATGCATAAAATCTCATATACAAAATCAAAAACATGCACCACACATATAATAATCCTATTCCCCGTTCATCAAGTAATACAGTCAATATACAATAAGGTTCATCTTCACTCCTCCGCAGCTTGTCTATCTGTATTGGATCATCCTGCTCCCCAGTTCCATGGTAAAATACAAGGTTATTATCTTCCTGTCGGTTACATTTAGTGTGTTCCTCCATAGGAGTATATTTGAAATTAAATTTGTTTTCCGCTTGCAATTTCCAAATTATGGTGTCGTCTAAACTCTGTTCAATTTCGCCCAAAAGTTTAATTGCTTTGCTGATATCCAGTATATAGAATTTTGTCTGCTGTCCAAAACACTTTTTTTTAGTTGCTGAATGTTGTATAGCTTATCCATAACTGTATAATGTTAATTTT
This sequence comes from Loripinus fragilis, assembly GCA_964019695.1. NCBI lineage: Eukaryota > Metazoa > Mollusca > Bivalvia > Lucinida > Lucinidae > Loripinus > Loripinus fragilis. The sequence continues at coordinate 45,893,181 of OZ026524.1, forward strand.
CTTGTTTGGAATAATTGACTGGTAAGTAATGTATAAAATCCAAAATTTATTTGCTGTTGTTTACAAAAGTTCACTATGTATAAATGTCATTAATTGTTTGACATTTAAAGGTCACCACTTCAAAGCTGTCAACAAAATCTTGATTTGACCTGTTATCTGTCATCACTTTGGAAACTGGTTGGTTTTTAAAGGTCATTATGTTTCATATAAACTAGATGATACTTGAGGTGAAAAGGTCCCTTACTGTATTCCTTCTTATACATCTCAAAGTCATATACATCCTTCTTATCAGTCTTTACAGTGCATATTTTTGTACACATCATAGTAGTATAGTTTTATCTTCACCAGCCACCAAACTCCATATTAAATGACTGGACTTACACACATTATCAATAACTATTTACATATCTTTATCTCTTCATATCTTCACCATGGCACTACCATGGACTCATAGTAAAGTTTTGTGTACACTTTAAGTCAAAGTTTCTCTAAGTTATTCATGGCCATCTCTCTCTTTCAAACACAACTTATTTCTTCATATCTTCCAGCGAAGCCAATAACACCTTCGCTTCCTTCTGGTCTGGTGCGGAAGTAGGTTGCCTTCCCGATTTGCGCCTAACAATCTCGTCATGCTCCGACGACACCAACCCAATCTCAACAACTGACAAGGAACTCGTCACAACATTCTTATCACTACAACAATCAGCTAACCTCTTACCAAAATATACTTTCACCTTCTCATGAAAGCATTTCTTACAAATGAAAAGCAGTATCAAAATAAAAACACATGTGCCAAAAATCATTACAACAAATGACTAAATAGAAATTGACCTGCTGTTAAGGGAAATTAGATGTAAAACTTTCCCAAAGAGAATAGTGTGTTATATTTCTCAATTTCAAAAGTGAACCCCAAGCATCCCGAATATGACCTCTAACCTTTTCTCACAACATAGGGATAAACACAAATAACCATTTGCAGCCCCACAAGTCATATTCAATCTTATCACATCAAGGGTTGATACAACTCCACTTTGAATGCCTAACTTATCTTGGCAAACAATGGTAAATAACAACCATCAGAAGTTCCAATAATCCACACACCTTAGTGTACAAACTCTACAATTGGCAATCGAGGGTTCAAACACATTATGATCTCATGCATTACAAAACAAGAGGAACAGCTAATTGATACCTTAAACAAAATAAGAATGCTTAACCACCTTGTAACCAACGTTACAACAACACTACATAAAATCCATAAATTGGTGGCGTAAACCACCTACCTAGCAACTTGCAAGTAAAATAACTTGAAAACTTTTACAATAAAAGCCACATATACAAATTGCTCATTTATCTTGATCCCAAGCAAGTTCTCATAACATTAACCAACTGTAAACTTGGGTCAACACCTCCACCTCAAACACAAGGAAAATCACCTTGCAAGCTATACAAAATAGCTTTTCCAAAGCATCAAAGACCTTAAGTCTTTCCACAACTCTAATCAATATCCAAAAACCATAGTCAATATATTCAATCCGGTCATTTCAAGACTCTAAGAACCTGAATTTTGGTCAGACAGAAATTAAAACCAAATCACTGTTGCGAATCTTATCCATTAAAAATCCATCTTCTCAATAACAAAAAATACAAAAAAAATCTACTTATCAATCTTATAAAACCCTCAGAAATCTATCAGGCAATGAAGCAGTGTGAATACCAGAATCTCTCATGGGTTAGGGAAACACAAAACACCCTTACAACCCTTAATTCATCCACACACGGATCACAGTCTGATCCACAATGAAGACCTCATACAAATGATAAAATAAATTTATAATTTCATACTATACTGAAAATTTTCCTAATGCATTTTTTAGTTACCTCAAACACCTTATAATTACATAACCATTTAATTCTGATTTACAAAAACATGACACAAGCTCTACCAAAATGCTAATGTCTTCATCATCATCTAGATAAATACCAAATGGTACCACACATAAAAATAAAAGGGGAGAAGGGCAAAGCTCTTCTATTAACACCCAAATGCCATATACAATATGACAAACATCTGAACCATGATTGAAGACATTCTCAATCCATAGAACCAATATCATCATTTTTACACCCATAAAACTTTCAACATTTTCAACAGAACCTTAAAAAAAATAGTTTGCCTTTTAAACAAAGTTTTATACTCTCTGAAACTCTTTTAAATAAATTTTAAACATAAAATAATACTATTGCCATAAAACAAAACATAATAATAGATAATGAAAACCAAATCCATTGCAATTAAATAAGCATAAAGCAAAACTCTACTAAAATGTCAACGTCTTCATCATAATTCAGAAACGTACCACATGGTACCACAAATAAAAATAAAGGGGAGAAGAATAACTCTTCCATAACACCCCACGTCATCTACAATATGACAAAACATCTGAATTATGCCTGAAGACACTCCCACATCATAGAATTATTGCTGAAATCCTAAACAAATTTATAAAACTCTTCAAAATAATTTAGCCAAGTCCAAAATTTCCATAAAATTATATTCTTTCTCCCACAAACTTTAAATTTAGATAAAAGAAAAAGCTTTCCAATCCTCACTAAAAACGACATGCAAAATTATGTCTAAAGTAATAAGCCAACAGATTGCCAAGTTTCATTTGAATTACCCAATCTCTGAAACACTTTGGATTATAATCAAAACATTGCACAGGCTGTGAGATAGCCTGAGCATAAAATGCAAATGAGACCTCCGTTATTTCCCTAGCCAAATGCTTAAACACATTCTCAGCACCTGCGTCATTCAAAACTTTCATAGTAATTAATTTTAAATATGGTTAGCTGACTGTTACTTAAATAAGAATAAAATGACAAGTCCTACCGTGTCAAGAAAAATCCACCGATCACTAGTTAACTATTTCTTCAATCACAATCTGTTCACTACTGTTCCTGTTCTTCTCTGTTCTTCACAATGTGTCCACGAAAACAAAGTTCGAAATCCTGGTCTAGTAGGCACCAAAAACGTCCCAGATGTAAGGTAGTAGTTGATTCTAATCTCTAAGTTCGCGTTGTGTTTTTAAAGTCTCTTTAGAATTTCTAAGTCTTGTAAATTTCATCAACAACTTTCACAATTTTATAATTTTATTAAATCTTCTTAAGTCCAATTAAATACTTCAAGAAACTAGCTATAACCCAAAGTTCCGAAATCTCTCTAAAGTCTAACCATAGTCTATGTCCAAATGTTAACCAAGGTCTGAAGCTCTGCCACTGGGTTTCATCTTATATACTATGAAGTCACGTGATAGAAGCTGACCACAGCGCCACCTAATGACATCATCACTAACCAATCATATTTTCAAGTTTACTATAAAGCGCCCTCTATATAGGTAAGCTTCCATTTATATCAACCAATCAGAAGATACAAAAGTGACTCATAGTCACACCAGTTGCGCAATTCCCCAAAGGCCATATGATTAAATGTATTGCGCATTCCTGCCAATCAATGTCAGAATTGACACATCTATTTATTGGGCCTATGTAATTTTACTAAACTAAGTAACATCTGTCATCATGACCTTTTGAAAGTGTTAAAACATCCCATCAGAATTGACAGGCTAATAAATATGACATTTGAAAAACAATAACAAACTGGTGTCAGAATTCCCTGTAAAAACATAAACATGTCAATCACAGATGTCAACACTGCACCTGGCTGAACACCTGCGTCTTACCCAAACCAAGCATTCACAAATATTGTAAATACCCACAGGCAATTCACAACTATTATGAACCCTCACAGACGAAACCAGTGACTACTTTACATATTTACAGAAAAATGCTGATATACCAAATCGTTTTTGTGTGGGACTAACTCCTATAACCTTTCTATTTCCTGTGGCACCTCGCCATAGCTGGGGTCGGGGAATAAATGCATGTAGGCTCAAAAACTGATCAACAAGCTCCCAGTAAGCACGTAAAATCGGGCCACTCTCGGCCTGCCAGAAAACACCATCCGAAAAGCGTTTCGCTGGCGGGCCCATAGTGGCCCCAGATTTGGTGCTGGCTGTTTGCAAGTTAGCCTTATATGATACATGTTTGTCTGACATACATGTAGTTAAAGAAACTAGAGCTTGTGCTTGTCATCTTCCTAAAGGAAATAGCAAAATATGCTGATACATGTACAGCTGCGCAGGTTGATCTGAGTCTAAGTGTAGGATTGTGGGTTGCGGGCACATTCTAATTGTAGGAAATTATTTGCCATTATTTACATTAAATAATTGCCGGGCCGCGTAGCGCAGTCGGTAATGTGTCTGGCTACAGATGCGTGTCTGACTGCAGATCCAGGGGTCGCGAGTTTGATCCCGGTCCGGTCCCATACTTTCGTGGAGATTGATCATGAAATGATTTCTACGGTCATTCTCCCCCTTCCGCTGATTCATTCAAGAAGGGTTGTTGTCAGTTACGAGCGAAAGTATGTGCACGAATTACTGGTTAACCGCTTGTTCAAGCCTGCCCAGGAAAAAGTGTGGTTAGGTGAACTGACCGTCCCGCAATGACCATAGCTGTTGATTTGGGACGTAAAGCAACAAAACAAACAAACATTAAATAATCCATCCCCATTTAAGATACATCTTTTTTTAAGAAGAGGTATCTTGTTCAGCACTATTAATAGACGTTTCAAGGTGGGTTTTTTGGCTGTCTATTTATAACGCACCATGTTGTCTGATTAAAGACTCTGTCGATAGCTACACTGTCCTTGTAAGAACATGCAATTGCCGGTCAGAGCAAGCTTTGCACGTATTTACTCGCCTGAACCCCGAGGTTACTCTCTAATTCACGATGAATTTTACGCCCTTGTAATGTAACGCATTAAATACACTTGTTATATTTGTTTTAGAAATAGACTAGACCTTGTCTAAAATTTATGAAACAGACTATAATCGTGTAACGCATTTGATATGGGAAACCATTATGGCTCGAATAAAAAATACTAAGATTTGCTTTATATAATGCTGTTAAAGTTCTTTAGTATTTAGTGAGTTATTTTATATTGCACTTATTTACTATGTGCAATTAAGCAAGGCATGCAAAGAATGGTAATAAAGCAAATTAGAAATGCTGTACAGCAGGAGTTGACCTATATTCAAGATCAATGTCCATTGTTAGGACCAGTGCACAGACTGGTTCTCGGCCATTGCATGGAAATTTTCAAGTTAAATTGCATAAATAATAAGATTGTGTGGTCAGTCTGAGCATTAACCAATGAGGGCATTGTTTTCTAGCTGGTGTGATGAATATTACAATTTAAGAATACTTCTGATTGGCGAAAATTTACATAAAATTTAGGTTCAAAGCAATAATAGAGCGTCGGCGAAGCCGCCGCAAAAAATATACAACATAAGCACATGGATATTTTTTTTTACTATTTTTATTATTGCCAACCAGTTTCCTATCTGTGTGTGTGTATGTGTGTGTTTTGCAATGCCCCCCCCCCCCCCAAAGTATTGGACTTGGACTCGATGTCCCCCCCCACCCAAACCCCATTTCCCAATATTGAAGAGCTTCCTACAGCTATTGAATTATATGCTCCCCTGGCGTCCAATATTGCATATTTGTCAGCAATCATTAAATAATTTCCATGAAACTATAGTTTTCAGCTGTCTGTCCGTTTGTCTGAACTTGGAAACTTTTATACGGGAAATAGAAATTATATGGAAATTGGGAATAAACACCGGCATTGCCTATTTGCCTGCAATCATTTGACAAAATCGTGTGCACGAAACTTAGCTCTGATTTTCAGCATTCTACACTTTTGTCTGAACATTAAAATTTGTAAACAGGAAATAGAAATTATACTGGGTTTCAAAAACACAAGCATGCTGAGTTATTTACCTGCGATCATTTGGCAAAAATAATTTTCTTGGAACTAAATTTTTGCCCTATAGTTTTCAACCGTCTGTCTGTTCGTTCGTCAGAACGGGGAAACAGATATTATCATGATGGGATTTGAAAAACACCAACATTATTATGGTCTTCTTAAATTGCGTATAATTTCAGTCTGACTGTCCGTCCGTCTGCCTGTCTCTCATTGTACATAATTTAAGTTTCCTATATTTAATAGATAATTCAGAATCCCTCTATGTATAAATAACTTTTGACGATTATATTTTCATATAAAAATTTCTAACTATTCAGTAAAATTTTAATGTCGTCTACTATGATGCCTGATATCTGTTCAACTCACCATACATATGCACAAAATATCACCGTAGCATATAGTTTTGGTCCAGATTAGACTGCTTCTATGAGCATTCTGATCAGGATCCACGCTATTTGCATGTTCCAGACTGTGTACCTGCAATTAGCAAACGTCTACTAGTACTTGGTTGAGCCCCAGGGGGGGTACTCAGAAATGTTCATACATACGTAGGCTCGGACGATTTTTTTGGGGTTAAAAATTTTGAATTTCAATACTTTTTGGGGTTTTCAAAAAAATAAGTGTTTTTTGGGGGATGAAGATTTTGTGGATATTTTTTGGGGTCATCACAAAATTGGACTATATTTAGGGAAATTTCTATGCAATTTAGTGTTTTTTCTTAAAGTAAAGGTACAGAATGGGGATATTTTGTTGGGTTGCTAAAATTTCAAATATTTTTTTTGGGGTGCTTGAAATTCCAGATATCTTTTTGGGGTGAATGGTAGATGCTGGGTCCGAGCCTACGTATGAAGAAAAAATCAGAGTGCCCCCCTGGGGGTGGAGCGAGCTATACGTAATATGCAAGTACCATCAGCCTCTGCCTTCAGGCCCTGTATTAAGATATCTAACTGAAAGTTCTTTTACTACTACAGAGATAAATTTATGATACTTTATTACTTCCCCATTGCTCAGAGGCAGTCTGTCATTTTTTCAGAGATGTATAAGCTTGTACATGTATGTGCACATATTTTACTATTTTTCTATTTACTGGTCTGATACCCGTCTAGTACCATCACTAAAACATGAAATGCTGAAAAATTATAATCTTGACGCCTGACGTTATTTTTCTTTCATAAATCTCTACTACTTATTGAATGTACGTGCAATTTCATGAGCTTTCACGTTTTAAATGGATAAATAGGCCAGACCACGAAATTTTAGCTAATATCACAAATGCGCAAAATGCCTTTAACAAACATCTGTGTTGACGCATTCAACTGAGCTAGAGATCTATCTTTTGATCTGAGTCTTCAACAACATCACTACTTTGTACTTGGGGACCGCTCATCATTTAAGTGTCAGGGGGGCCTGGCTGAAATTTCGATCCATCATCCAAATTTTGGATGACCCCCCCCCCTCCACTCCTAACAAAATTTAAATCCAATGACCCATGAAATATAACCGGACCCCCCCCCCCCCCATTTCATATCATATTGTCAAAATGCAATATTTTGTTTTCATAATCCTGTAAGTCATATGCATGGTACTATGGTACGTATATTCATTTATTGGCCTGCATGAGTATCTGAGCTTCAATCTTAAATCTTGACAAGTCTTGGCCACCATTGAAACATTAGGATTCTTTTATATTTGAGACTATTTTGTTTGCATTAATTCCTTAATTTCCAGTCATCAATTTTTCAGTTATGTCCAGTTGGGCCTTCTTGAGTGTACTAGTACTAAGCTGCAGGTAATAGGCTTTCAAGTGCCACAAAAAGTAGGGAAAGAGTATAGGGATAAAAGTTTTGAAGAAGAAAATTATGAGCGATAAAGTAGTGATTTTGGGTGTAAAACAATAGAAATAGAAGGCCTTTTTCAAATACAGAATTCATAAAAAAGAGTAATTAATAAGGCTTTCAAGTGTCCTTACACAAAAAGTACAGATAAAAATTTGGAAAAAAGTAGTGATGATGTTAAAAGCAGGAATTATTTCATCTGTCTGCTGTGTGGTAAAAAATGTCTCGAATAGTAATTTTCTAAGATTCGAGCGAAGCAAGCGTGAGAAGAAAAAATTCTGTATTTATATCCCCTAAATGCGTAAATGCCAGTTAAGAGTGAAAAGAAGGCATAGTAGGACATTTTCAAGAAACAGTAGGGAAAAGTAGAATAGGGCAAGAAAAAAAGAGGGGAAAATTTAACCTACCTGAAGGCCTGATTAATCAATTTTCTATCAGAATCAGCATGGAAGCACAGTGGATCAGTGGTAGAGTATTTGACTCGAGACCGAGGGGCAGCGGGTGTGAGCCTCACCGGCGTCACTGCGTTGTGTCCTTGAGCAAGACACATTGATTCGTTGTCATGCTAATGGCCCATATAAAATCGATATAAGATGCCCATTACATAATGTTGTAAATGTATATAACGACATGTCGTTGTCCAAACAGCATCTTGGGTCTAAGGGGGGGAGCATCTAAAAATAAACTGAAAGACACCAGTTTCATCTTTCTAATGACAAACGTCACAAGTTTAGGTGTATTTCATGCGCATGCACAGTATACTTAACGTTTTAGCACTTTTATTATTTTAAATTCGCAATGCATTTACTCAAAATCTGGTATAAACGGCACCCAGTATAAAGGCGTTAAATCATTTGAAGGGGTGTGAGTAGAAAGTGCACGTTTACACGGTATTGTAAATGATGAATCGCTTTGAAACGTATTTTGTTGCCTACAATGAATATTTTACCGCCAAACTACACCAATTTAAAAAAGATAAGGGCAATTTGAAAATTTGGTATTTTTAATTATGTCAACTAGAGAAAATATACGCCTTATCGCTAGAACTTCTTTCTGAAGATTCCAATTTGTGTCTGTTTGATGTTTTTTTCTTTGAAGACATAACTGTTATACGATACTGATGATTCTCCACGTTTTTTTTCTGGTTTTATAGTGTAAAATAACACCGAGACGCAACCGTGGCGCTACCATTTCAAATTTAAGGGTTGTTGGGTGGCAAGTTTCAATTTATTCAATTTTCAAAAGAAACTTCACTATGCAGCAGTGTAAAACCTGATCAGACGCCACGTCCTCTGGCGTCTGATCTGGGTTTGCACTGTTTGCCTACGCCTCACAAAAAAGGACGCTAGGTTCACGCAAAATTAGATTTCCAACATGCGGTATGTGCGACCAGCAAAGGCTCTGATTAGTTTGGTCATATGCGCACCCTGATCACGCTTGAATATTCTATGACAGTAAAGCTACTGACCGAACAGCATTTGGAGTTTTTAAGCTTAAAAGGAGGCTGCTCAGGCTCGTCTGAGTCTACGCTTGTCAAAAAGCAACATCGTTGGAAATCACATGTCACAGCTCGTGTGTTTTGTGTCTATACTGAGGCTTTATGGTGCAAGGTAATACTTCTTGCATGCTGGGTAGTTTAGCATTCTTTATGTCGTCTGCTGATTTTTTTTTTGATTTTTTTCATTCATTTTTCAAAATTATGACTGATAAAATGTTGACTCAGACATAAAGCATCAAAACAAACACACATGAAAAGTAGTTCTACTCTCACTAAATAGTTTTATTGAAGGAAAAGAAATATCAGTACCTAAACTTTTTGCATGCTCGGCAACTCAGCATGCTTTTTTGGCTATTGTGGCCTCTGCCAATTTTTTTTCAAAAGTAAGTTTTTAAATAGTTTTAGGAGCAGCTTTAGTATCAAACAATTTGAATCTGATTAGGCAGGATGTAGTGCGATTATCATTGGATCTAAACTGGCTGCAAAGGTTATCAGAAGATAGCACTAGCATGCAAAGGGTGAATGCTGTCCAATTTGAATTATTTTGGAATCGACATATTATGATGTGTACCTGATCTAAAATTAACCCAGTAATTCGCAAGAGATTAACCAAAACGAATTTGACCAACAGTGGATTAGGATCTAATAATTATTTGAGATTTAGTGTTTTGGCAAATGATCCCTGGCTAATCGGGCAACACTACATTCTACATCTAACAATTAGCCCTATCAGAGTTGCAGTTTGTTGTAACATGATAAAATCATCAGGTACTTTATAATGAATCACATTTAACAGTTTGTGGGAAAAGTGCTTAATTATGGTGATGCGTCTTCAAAGTCCTGATATAAAAGTTATAATTTAAAAAAGTTTCTAATAAAACTGTATATGCCTAGTGCGAAGGGACCGCGGCACACCGAAATCATAAAGTTTCTAATGAGGGCTGTGCCGTCAATATCATAGGATGTACAGGCTTCTAGTATGTGTTTAGGCTCAGTCAACAGTCTGATCAAAGGGATATTACATCCATCTTATCAGAGTAATACATATTCCCTTTAAAAATTTTGAGTTTGTTTGACAAAGAAGTTACTTATTCATTGTAGATGAGTGAATCCAGTGATCTTAGCGATATAGAGGCACCAGGTACCAGAAATGCTCAAGATGAAACACCAATTATAATTGAAACACCAGCCAGGCCACCAAGGAACAGTAAGTCTTGGATTTTAAAAATAGCCGTCATAAGGGAAGGCAAATCCCCCAACCCCCGACCTAAATGTATATGATATGCAGTTACAAACTGTCAATCTAGTATATATTTGATGAGATAATACTGAGTGTCACTGCAATCAAATATGGAATGATCCTATAAAGTTGATTCAGGGTAGATAATTCAAAGGGTAGCAAAGGGAAGCAACATGACCTGACCTGACATATGTGTATAGCATAATTTCATCAAAATATCTCAAATGGTACAAGAGTTATTGAGCGCATCTTTCCACTCTAAAGTTCATTTAAGGGAGATATCTTAAAAGGGCAGCAAGGGGGAGCAACCATTCGTTAACGTGATCTATCACCTTGACCTGCTATATATGTTTACCAAATATCATAAAAATATCTCAAAGGGTAAGCACAAGCTTTCCCCTATAAAGTGCATTCAAGGGAGACAACTTAAAAGGGCAGCAACGGGAAGGAACCATTCTTAAAAGCGACAAACCGTCTTAACCGGATATATATGTATACCAAATATCATCAATATATACTCAAACAAAAAAACGTCCGATTTTCATGGTACTGTATCTTTCGATCCAGTTAAGATGTCACAGCTAAAAATAAGCCAAAATGGTTATCAAATGTCCGACACACAAAAACATGGTAATTTTTATTTTATTTTATCTTCTTATCGGGAAGAGTTATTCAACCTAAAGTGAAAACAGCTCATTCCATTATCATCGGCATGTTGACGTTACACATTTTACGTTAAATGGCAACCAGGAACGTCCAACGATAAAAAGACATCTAAAAATCCAAAATGTGCTTATTTAACGAGCGACATTGCAATTCAAAACCGTAAACTTACGAAATTAACTGAAATATTCTCCCTTTGAATTAAACAAATAACAATTTAAGAACCTCTGATTCTCCTTAACCTTATAACATTTGACACCGTTCTTGTTTTAATTTGTTGTGCTTGTTTATGACAACGATTGCACAAAGGATAAATATAAAAACCATGGCTTATGCCGGCCATTACATGTTCCCTAAATCTGTGTTTTATACTCCACCCCTTACTGAAAAAAACACAAGTGAATTTCCAGTATCAATTGTTTTGATGCTTATCAGTCTTAATTAATGTTAAAATGCTTGTTATGACGAAAAAGAAATTCAAATTTGACCGACTCTGTTGATTATCAAAATGCTGGACGAACAATGAATTTTCTGAGTGTCTACACGCACGCTCTTGATCAATAATTTGTGACGTCAGAGTATGTTACAGATTTATGGTTATGGGCGTAAAAGCAATGCATACAGTTAACATGCATAACATCTTACTAAAAGTTTGCTCAGTGATGTTTAAATGTTCTAGAACGGTTAAGAATTATGAAGGACACCCAAGCTATTGATGTTGTGACCTTTGATTTTAAGGGTACTCGTGTTCTCTGAGCTGGCAGCGGTTCCACTGGTTATCAAATGAATTTAGCTTATTGCATAACGTTTCTAAATGATATCAGTTTGCAATGTAAAAATTTAAATAAAATGCGTTCATACATTTAAAACTGGCAGACATAAACAACATAACTCTATTGTTTCAGTATATTTCAAAGGGTATAAGAGTTATTGAGTGCAAAAGGTTTCCACTCTAAAGTAGATTTAAGGGAGATAACTCTAAAGGTCAGCAAGAGGGAGCAACCATTTATGCAATTTTGAAAGAGGGCATCGTGGGGAACATTCATGTGAAGTTATATGAAATTTAGACAAGTGGTTAAGAAGGAGAAGTCGTTTAAAGAAAAGGTTATGGACAGACAAAGACCGATCACAATAGCTCACCTCTGAGCTAAAAATGACCAATTTTAATGCTGTTAAAATATACTTCAGCTATCCTTAAACATTGTAAGAGTAGTTTATGTCCAGTTCTTGAATCTTGACTAAAGGAAACTTTTCTTGAACTGTTCTTTTTTATCATTATTCACTATTTTTATTATTATTATTATTGGCATTACCTTTATTTAGATTCGCATTTACACATCACAAACATAATACGTATTGAAACATCATATTCAAGACTGCTCAACAAAAGTTTTGCACAAGTAGTTCAGATCAATTTATATGTGAGCAAACTATTTCATTATGAAATATCTGATGAAAAGAAAGACAGTCTCAATAAAGCCTTTGAATCAAACGTTCAGTCTCGGAACCACTAAGTCTTTTTTTTATAATGGCGTTTGCAAGTCTAAAATATTCGACCCTGGTCGCTATTTCTAAATCCATACCAAAATTTTATTGGGCTATATATAACATCACATGCACAATAATATCACTAAACAATATATAATAACAATAATTGATTTGCTTCACAAGATGATGTATGAATGCAATTCTAGATTTGGACAATGGTAGGAGATAAACCAAATACAAATCTGAGGAAGAGAAAGATGAATAAACAAATAAGTATAACAAATAAAACAATAAGTAATTGTAACCTGTAACCTGTATCTCTCCGCATTTAGCATAACACATGTCTCTCAAAGTGCTTTGCTTGGGCAAATGCCATTGTAAGAACTGTTCTTTACTTTTTTGCAGGGGTTGATGACAGGCGGCTGATGGCATTGTCCCAACGGTATGTGCAGCAAACAAGGACTATTTTAAATACTCCAGGAGGGGCTAATGCCATCGCATCCAGAGTTGCACAGGCTTTTCAGCCTTACCCCCGGATTCAACAAAGGCCACAGCAGCGCAGAACCCGTGGTCGGCCTACAAATGTATTCCAAGTCCGTTTTTTCGCTGTTCGTGACCCAACCACGAACAGGGGTCAGAATTTCGACAGGCAAGACCTTGCAAGCTTTGGTCTCGGTAAGAACACAATACATGATATTTAAAGTAAGTAAGGGTGCAAAGATCAGGAATCGATACAATCAAGCACCACACCTGACCCAGATACCAATGGGAAAGTAACAAACTTACAGTTAGACACCACAAACGAGAGCCAAGAGGTCAGCCCTTTCCCAGCAGGTGACCACTAGGCACATATAAACAGATGCATACAAATGCATAGCAAACACAAGACAGAAAAACATAAATATCCACAAAAGAAGTACCGCCTTGGAATGGTCAGTAAAATATTTTACTGGAGGGCTTAAACTGGTTTAACGGTGCACCAAACTCACCCTTAGTTCAGATGTGGATCAAGACACATATATGTTTGGTTTGCATGAAAGACCCCTAACTTATAAATGCATCATCTCCTAGAACATATAAATCAAGGTATATATAAAAGAGGTAAAGATAAGAACTCAACAGTAAATAAAACTGAACTACCGGAGCAAAAGAAATCCGACAGGTAAACCCCGGTGGGCCCGACAAACAGCCAAGCCACAGCTTTGAAAATGTCTGTTGGTTGCCATGTTTATAATGTGTATATATGTACATAATTATGTATACATTGAGGGCCTCATGGAAGATTAGCTATTACATGTATGTATTTATGTATGTGCTTAATATTGTTACCCTTGAAAATAAAGTCTTTACTTACTTACTTACTTACTTACTTAGATGCCAGTTGAATTATAATCACCACAGCATTCATTTGATTGGATTATTGATTTTTTTAGGTCAAAGGCCATGTTTATACACTGCACAAAGACAGCTAATGATCACAACAAAAGTTGTCTGTTTTATCATGAAAATAAACTCCTTGGACAAACAGTGCAGACCCAGATCAGACTACTTTCGTATTAGAAGTTTGATCTATTATTCGTATATAATAGTCCATATATGTAGCAGATAATGTCTTCTATGTGACATACATAGGAAGAAGAAATATTTACATTTTCAAGGCAAGCCTTTAATGAATCTTTAGATTTTTGCAACCGTTCATAGTCTTCATAGTCTCAGGAATGACATGAATTTGATTGACAGCTGCCAAGCTCACTTGCCCGTGCAATGCGCTTCGAACATCAAATTTATTCGCCAGAAGTGACATTGGTGTTGTGATTGACAGCGAGCCACACCTAAGTCACATGTGCAAAACAAGCCTCTTGTTTGCTCATTGGCTGTCGGTGTTGTCTTTTCCGTTTTACACTCCAACAAAGCCATTAATACAATTACATATTAAATACAAAAATGTTTTCATTGCTAAATTAAAAATAATTTCTATACATTACATATGTATAATAAATTGTTAATATAAGCAATAAATTCAAATGTTGGAATGTTCATGGGATCAGGAATACTTTCGGTCTGTTGAAAAGTTAACGAGCTTCACTTACTTTGCTAGAGAACCGAAGTATTCAGAATTCCATGAACATTCCAAAAATCAAATTAATTTCTTAAATGAAGGTACAATGACAACGAGTTAGCTGTCAATAACTATTGTTCTTTTTTCACCGCAGGTGACCCCCCGGCAGAAAGAGTCAACAGACAAGGGAATAGTGAGTTACTGCTCAGCTGGGATGCTCGACAGCTGAGACAGCACATAGAGCAGCTATTCCCGACACTGGATGGGGTAGACTACGAGCTCCTCTACAATCCCAACAGGCGAGGACTGGAGGTCATAGATGCAGATACGCCTGCAGACATAAAAGCTTTCTACCAGCAAGTGAGGTCATCGAGATCAAAGACTGCCCCAAGGGTCATAATAAGGCCTACCAGGCGCCTGGGGCATATCCCTATGAACACGCCAACGGTATGAATACTGAGCCTTATTCAAATTATTCCACTTTTATATTAAATGACAAGAATGTGTATTTTATTGCTTTACATCCCAGAAAACAGCTATGGTCGATGGGGGACGATCAGTTCACCTAACCACACTTTTTCCTGTGCAAACTAGAACAAGTGGTTAACCAGTACTTCATGCACATATAATCCTTCTTGAATAATTAAGCGGAAGGGAGGAGAATGACCTTAGAAATTGTTTCATGATCGATCTCCACGAAAATATGGGGCTAGGCCTGGATTGAACTCATGATCGTTGGACCTGCAGCCAGACACACATCTGTAGCCAGACATGTTAAAGACTGCGCTATGCGGCCCAGTAAATAAATAGCAAGACACAATTTTACATACAAGATGCAAGCAACTATTAAGGCCATTTATTAAAACAAGTTACTAAGGCTATTTTCTGACAAACAGGAGTAATCTCCACGAAAGTATGGGACCGGGCCCGGATCGAACTAGCGACCCCTGGATATGCAGTCAGACATGCATCTGTAGCCAGACAAGTTACCGACTGTGCTACGGGGCCCGGCACACACATGCAAAATATAAATAACCATACATAATATCTAATCAATATTTTCTTGTTTTGTTTGTTTGTTTGATTCTTTAAGTCCCATCAACAATCTTTCAGTTATATAGGGACCGTTCTTCCTGGGTTGAACTAGTTTTAAGCTAGGATAAATGCACTATGTCTTGTATTAATATCTACAAACTCATTTAACATTTTCTTGTATTAAATGAGTTTGTAGATATTAAATGACTACAGATGAAAATATAGTATGATGAGCCATAAAATAATTGCATTAGTTTTAAATTTTATTAATAGTCAATGTTAAACTTTGTGTTATATAATAAAAAGCATTTGAAAGCACTATCAACCTGAGGTCCTAAGGATCAAAATGACCTTGAATGAAAGTCAACGGTCACCCAAGTCAAAGGTCAACTTGACATTTTAGTATTTATCTATGACCATAGTCTCAATAGGTTACATAAGTTAAGCGTCGCCTCAATAGATTTCTAGAAAAATGAAAGAAGCTTTCCAGTCATGAATATGTTCTTGTTCTATTTATGAACATAGACAAAATGGTGACAATTAACAGCAAATTTTGATTCGATTATCATTAAGGTAAACAACCAGGCATGGCAAATGCACTTTTACCCCTATAAATGTCCCTATTGTCTACCCAATTACGGTATTTTCAAAACGCATAGACAAGTAAAGTGTAAGTGTCATATTGTTACAATATCAAAGATAAGTTCTTTTTGAAAATTTCAGATTCGTATCTCTAAAAGAATAAAAGTTATGGATATGTAAAGAATGGCATGTTATATATACTGAACAGCAAAAGAAACGCTTATTTTTCATATTTGGTATAGTGTGTAAATTGGGGTTTAAATACTGATCTAATGATTTACAAGATATCAATAATGCATGGAACATGTGTATATTAAATGCATCACAAATGGATAGCTCATTTGAATAATGATAATAAAGAGGGGTAACTCTGGGCTTAACGAAATAGCTAATAATAAAGGTGACTTGCGAGATGTTGTATGCCTAAAACCACTGAACAGATTTGATTGAAAATCACTCTGCGTGATAATCTGGACATACAGACTATTTATGAAGATTAAATTGTCCGGACTTCTTCAAGGTTGACCATTGTTACCTAGTTACATTATTGGATAACTGACTGGAAGTGTGCTCAAGACAGGCAAGAAAGTGTCCAGACAATTGTTTTAAACAGTTCTGTTGGACAGTTCCTTATTTGACCTCAATCATACTGTGCCAGATTTTCTAAGACCCCAAAGATTCCAGTGGTTTGCAATACCAATGCAAAAAAGCAAAAATGAAGATTTTTTGGATTAACAGTATAAATCCTACACCAATGAATTTTAAAGTTTTATGCTGTTTTTTTATAAATTACATTATGTTCTCGTGACATGCAATGAAATCGGATTCAAATCATGTCTTTTCCAATGTTCGGCACTGTTTTTGCGTTTTTGCATTAATTAACAAAAAATAATAATTAACCGTGTAGTGGCGAAAAAAGATGGTCTGGAAAGAACGCATGAGACCGTTCAAACATGTTCATATCATTCAGGGTAAAATTTAATAAGAGTTTCTGGTATAAAATGGATATTGGATAATATGCGTTTCCTTTGCTGTCAAGTATAGTTATAAACACACGATTAACTATCTCTATAACTGACATGAAACCTAGAGTTCAACATAATCAATTTGGCACTTGTTTGAAACATTTAAAGACATTGAGACTTGAGTTGAATCAAATAATACGTTTCACAGAAAATATGTTTAATTGATTATGTAGCACTCATAATAATCAATTCTGATTTCTAGTATGTTCTTAATATCTTGCTCCATAGTTTGTTTTCTCTATCATAATAATAATTTGTATTGTACACATATGATACTATAGTATGATGATTGATTTCAGGTCCATATGAGAGAACCAAGGGCCGTTGTAACAGCACCAGCTCGTTCTGTCACAGAAACAGATGCCAACCCTGCACCGGTATATATATATAGATTGTATATTCAAGTTGCTATGCTATCTGTTTCACGTTTTTCTTCATGAAAACTCATAGGATGCATCCACTTTGAATGATTATATAAATAAAAAAAAACATCCGAAAGAATCATTTCTTTATATTATAAAACAAAGGAATCCAAGGTAGAAGTGTTCCAGTGTAATACTGATCAAACAGTTTTTGGACGATAACTCAGTCAAAAAACAGTCACAGATTAGCCTGTTCCCAGGAGCAGTCAAATCATGATTGTCAACAAGACAATTCAGTTTCTGAAATTATGCGCTTACCATAACTTTAAATAAAAGGCATAAATACCACTATATCATCAAATATTATTTTTTCTAAAATTCAAATAAAGTTATCCCAAAGAGATTACATTGTGTAGATCATGAAAATTTATTTTGGCTTGGGTTTTTGAAAACAGTCTCAACTCAAATAAGGCCAAACAAAATGTTGCACCTGATCTAGATCTAAACTGTTTAAAAGAATTTATAAAACCAAAGTTGATTTTAAACAAAACAAAGCAAAAAAAAAGCAAACAACAGCAGATTACAAAAAGCATGGAAAATTGTCTCAGTACACAAAGAGTTGTGCATTTGTCAGCTAATAGCCTCTGCAAACAGTTTGGACACAGATCAGGCTTACTCTGGATACAAACTATTGACACGAATGGTATTCTCGGAATAATATATATGAGAAAAAATTGATTTTAAACAAAAACAAATAAAAAACCAACAGCAGAAGATAATAAAGCATGTAAAAAATCTCAGTACAAGAGTTCATAAGGTGTTGTGAACTTATAACCTTTGCAGCCTATCCCCTGGAAACATTTTTTGTTGTTGTTGTTGTTAATGAGAGGACCTTGATTTAACCATTGACCTATATTTAGCAAATTGTAGCTTTGATAATACCTTAAAATTGAAAACTGAAAATCATATGTCTTTTGTACCAAGACACCAAACTTGGTTGATAATATAGTAGTTTTCATTTGAAACAATTTGTTTCAGGAGCCAATAGAGGTAACAAGGCAGATTCGTGAAGAGCAGGATGCAGCATACAACAGGTCACTTCAAGCTGATCAAGAACAAGTAAGTATTTCAAAATGATAATTTTGTCACATATCTAGCCCAATTGCCCACGATGAACTGATTTGCAGGTGCAGTCTAAAACTGTTCACAATACCTCAAAATATAATTAAGTAAAGTTTCTTTAAAGAGGGTGACATGTTCTACGAGGCCCTCAAAATACATGATTTATACACACAAAAATAGAACACTTTTACACAAACTGTTTAACGCTGTACTGCTGAGCAAATCAATACCTAAGCTTATAGCTAAATTTTGGCAAGAGCATAAACCAAACACAAAACAGTGGATCCTGATCAGTTTTCCACATAATTTAAAAAATGCGATAAATCTAGGTTCAGCAGGACAAGGGTTTATTTTATATTTAAGCTAGAATAAAATGAAAGTTTCAGTCCAATAGGTTTAGTGATCCAGGAAACAGTCTGTTTTAGGTATATAATGCCTGTCTGGTTGAATCATCAGTATGCCATATAATCAACAAATACTTTCCACCATGAAACACACAGGGAGCACAGTAGCTCAGTGGAGTGCTTTACTCGAGGTTGAGGGGTTTGAGCCTCACTGCTTTGTGTCCTTGAGCAAGACACATTAATACTAGCTTCAATACAGGAAGAATCCTTCATAGCTGAAAGATTGTTTATGGCCATAATGGGATGTAAAGAATCAAATCAAACAAACAAAACAAAACAATGAAACACAAACCTGGTATTGGAACATAACTGACAATAGCTCGCAGTAAACAATGGAAATTAAGAATATAACACTAAACACTCTTATCAATTCACAATCTTTATCACTGTGTCAAATTACCTGTTCATGCACCATGGCTATCATCAAATGAAGATCAGTAGGAGACTACTCATTAGAACAGCCTCACACTGACCTTCATTCTCAAGTTTTAACAATTTAGCCAGAAGTGAGCAAGCTCACATAACCTCCGCGGTAGCCATCAGAGGTTGTAACACTTTCATAGAAAAAACAAATTGTCAAAGATTTCATAATCCTAAATCAAGTAGTTTCTGAGAAAACTTTGATGAAAAATGTCCATATGTGTTATATAAGATTGACAGAAGGAAAAATCGAAAATTTGAAAAAAGAAGGCAAAATGAGGATAAGCATCTTAATTTTCGTTTACACAATACACTTTGCCTATCTGATAGTGTACACAAAATTTCATAATCCTAAATCAAGTAGTTGCTGAGAAAATTCTGACGAAAAACCTCCATATGTGTTATATAGGAGTGACAGAAGGAAAAATTGAAAAAGGCAAAATGAGCTTTAGCATCTTTATTTTCATTTACACAATACACTTAGTCTACTCGAAGGTGTACACAAAATCTGAAAACACTGGTTCAAATAGTAACTGAGAAATCTGCGACAGAAATTGTCATTGGAGAGAAAGAAAAATGAATAAATAAAGGGCCTGATAAACAATATGTGGCTGTTTTTTGTTACACAATACAACTAATCACTAGCAAGCTTTGTACCAAATTTCAGAATACTAACTCAATCAGTTGCTGAGAAATCTTTGACAGAAAAATATATCCATATGTATTATATAAGAGTGAAAGAAGAACAAAATGAAAAATTGAAAAAGAAGGCAAAATGAGGATTAGCATCTTAATTTCCATTTACACAGTACACTTTGCCTACCTGAAGGTGTGCACAAAATTTTAAAACACTGGCTCTAATAGGAGCTGAGAAATCTGTGACAGAAATTTCCGTAGAAGAGAAAGAAAAATGAACAAATAATGGGACTGATAAGCAATATGTGACTGTTTTTTGTTACACAATACAACTCATCATTATCAAGCTTTGTACCAAATTTCAGAATCCTAACCCAAGTAGTTGCTGAGAAATCTTTGACGTAAAAAAAGTTTATAGACAAACAAACAGACAAACATAATGACAGAAAAGGCAAAAACTATACACCCCCGATATACTTCGGATAGGGGGTATAATTATTTTTGAAAAGTTTATTTAACTATTTTTGAACGCACACACATTGAGACCCGTCCCTACATAACTGAAATATTGTTGATGGGACGTAAAGAATCAAATCAAACAAACAAACACACACACACTTTGAATGGGAGAAATACAACAAAAAAGGCTACCACAGTTTTTAAGTCATTGTTCTCATTGATCATTCAGAATGTATTTGCCTACCGTACAACTCATATCAATTTCTAAAGAACACAAGGCAAATGTCAAATAATAGTATAATGTTTAATGCAATGTTTATTTTCAGGATCGCCTTCAAGCCATTTCCGAACAGCGTGAAGAGCGTAGAAGACATTTGGAACAAGCTCGTTCAGAGGAACTAAGACAGGTAACGCAGAACAGAATTCCAACCAAGAAACTGCCTTTTTGGCATTTTAACTGGAAAGATTTAAACAAAAATCCTATTGCTGTTTGACTTAATTTCTGAACCATTTTAAAAGGTAGGATTCTGATGACATCACATCAGGTGGCAAATCATTCTATAAAAAAATGTTGTAACAATTATTTTCATAGTCGTGATATTATTAATAGCTTATTAATTCAAAACTGACCCTGTTTACCATGCTCAGTTCTGTTGAAACACTGTTGACAATGTTTAGACCATGGTCAAACATGGTCGACTATGTTATCATGGTCAAAGTTTCAAAAGCCTTGAAGGTATCAAGTCTCCATGACTTATGGTTTCGGTCAAGAAGATATTTTTAGGCTTAACCTGCACAAGCCTATATGCAAAATGTGACAGTCAACTGGTGGGGTAATTTTTGGTCCAAGGGTCACAAGTTGAGCACAGTTTGTAGCGGTCCACTAAGTGATGCAAGGATAATAGGTTTTTTTTCAGATTACCTCTATATTTTGTATATATAAAAGGTGACCCTAAGTGAGGGCCCAATTTTGGCCTCAGGAGCATAATAAGTTGGACAAGTTTTGTAGGCACATTTTTGACAGCAACAGCATAACAAACACTCATAAGGTGATACAACGTGATGCTACAAACCAAATATCAAAGCTCTAGGTCTGTTGACATGGACCAAATTTTTAAAGTTTTCCAAAAGATATTTTAAGCTATGTGACCTAGACATGCTATGAACTGGAAATTTTTAACAATTATTGGATTGCCGTTAAAGGGCCAGAAGCTTAGATTTCATTTGAAGCAAATATTGACAACATACAGCGGATGACACGACAGACATCCAATGATCAGTATAGCTCACCTTGTGTAGGATAGAAATGCACAATGTCAAACAATTCTGTCATGTAAACATAACTGAGCCTAAATCTTGTTTTTCAGTTACGGGAGACCATGCGACAGTCTGTTCCAGAGCAGCCAGATGTTGGCATAAATGTTAGGCTGCGCTTTCCCGAAGGGGACACAACAATAAGAAGATTTGATCCTTCAATGACAGTTGAAGTAAGTATACAAATTTAAGGGATATAATACAGAGAACAGATAAGCTGATTTTTGGGGTATTTAAGCAATTCAATTTGTGAAAAGAGCAGTTGTTATCAAAATAATGGGGTAACAAAAAGCAATTAAATTTTGGAAAAAGCAACAGAAAAAAAATGTAATTAAAATTTAAATATTTCGTATAAGTACATGGGCTGGGTAGCATAATAGGAGGCACATCTGGCTGAAGATCAAGATTAGGCATGAATAAAAGCAATTTAAAAGTATATGTGGGGTAATAAAAAACAAATTAAGCTATGTTTTTTTTAAAAAAAAGCAATTGATAAAATTCTGGTGGGGTAAAAACCCAAATGAACTGAAAGCTTATCTAGACCTCTGTAATATATATATTGGAAACTTTTGTCAGTAAGAAATGCACCAGTTTTCCCATTAGAAATGGCTGGATGAATTTTCATAAGGCTTTTTCAGAAATATAAAATGCATTTAGCTTATGCATCTTTCATATATGTGTCACTTATTTGGTAGACCAGGGCATACTCACGGTTATTGGCTTTTCTCACAGTCAGGTTGCCAATTGACTTTTGGTGTTGTAGATAAACAAGAAAAATAATACTATTATTATCACACCAGAAGTATAGGGTATTTTAGGGTGCATACAAACAAGTATGAAAGTGTTTTTCCATACTATCGCCTACCAGTTTCATTTGTATACATTTGGTAATATGTATTGGTAATTGATATGGATAATTCCGAAACTTGAGCAAGATATTCTGATGTTAGGCATTGTATCATCCTCGTTTACCCAGGGGTGAAGCATTCCGTTTCACTCCTTTCGTCACCCCTGGGATAACTTGCTAAAAAACCGTCGTTTCCTATGAATATTCATATCAGCGGGGAGTACCTCAGTAGCCAATCAAAATATTGGTAATATGATCGCTACTCTTTTATTTGGAGGTGATATTGTATTTTTCGTTACTCAAAATAGCTCGAGAGAAAAAACCAATAATTTTTTTAGGTCCTGCAAGAACCTGATTACTGATTACAGATTGATCGCAAATGAAGATAAGTAAAGCGCGCTATCAGTCATTGGGAGTAGATGACCAGGAAAGACATGTTACAGACGTGTCCATAAGCTAAACAAGATTTTGAAGTTGAAAACGGCCACAAACATTTGAACGCGATGCCCTACATTGAAGTCGTATGACGCAATCCCTATCTGTTATCTGTTTCATCCAATCAAATGAAAGAGTTAGATATTATAGTCCGTTTTCTCCAAATTTATCTATCGAGCCAATTAGCTGGGATTAAAATTTGTTTTGTTTGTTAGATTTGATTCTTTACGCCCCAGTCAACATTTTTTTAGTCATGCCGGGACGGGTCTTCTTGGGTTGAACCAGGACTAAGCAGAGGATAAAGTGCCTTGCTTAAAGACACAACGCAGTGCATGCGCGGATCCAGGAATTTTCGTCGGGGGTGGGGGGGGGGCAGGTTAAGCTCTGACAACGTTTTTTTTTATTCATTTTTTTTTGTCCTCAGCTTGGTCAATTTCAAAGAAATCTATCATTTTTCAAGATTCCAGAGGGGGTCCAACATTTTCCAAGGGGGGGGGGTTCAACTTTTTCCAGAAGGGGGGGGGGGTCCAATTGCTTATTCCCTGTAGAGACCCATATAACTTGTGATATTCCATGGAGGTCCGGACCCCCTGTCCCCCCTCTGGATCCGCACGTGCAGTGCCTCCTGCAAAGCTCGAAACCGCCACCCTCGATTAAAATTCATGATTTGCAATGCACCGTCAGCTTGGGATCATCATTCATTCAATTATGAAAATGTAGCAGTTTCGTGTCAGCATATTTACGGAAAAAGCAAACGCACATACACAATTTTTCCCCTCATCGCACCCAATAATCGTAGAGCCGGCTACCAACGGTGGAGCGGACGAGCCTGCTTTTGCCATAACCATCGCCGTTCAGACAATCAAAAAACAAAAGTAGGTGAAGCTTCAGCCAAAATTCTCAATATCTGGACCAATGCGGTATTTTTAATCTATCACATCGGCGACAAACGAATGCTCAGATGAGTCTGCGCATCTTCTATGAGAAGACAAATCTTCAAACAAGCAAAAAACAAGACATCTATTATGTAGCAGCAAATCAGATATTAAATTGGCACATATACATGTATATCTCGTTCACAACAAGCGCAATCTCATACAAGCCTAATCATTGTCGCCATCTCGCCTGGGTCTTTGCTGTCCGCATGTATAGTGAGTCACATCAAGTCCCACTTTATGCAAGGCATAATAATACTCACACCAATGTCAAAGCATTGTCGTCTTATTGGCTGACGCAGCATATATTTGAAAATATATTTATATCTTGTATAAAAAAAACAAATTTGAGCAATTACGCGAGATTTTGATTCTTATCGCATTGGCGAGTAGCGAAGACTCAGACAAACCTGCGCATACGCACAGCTTTGCTCGAGGAAATACTGCTCGTACACTCAAAGTTGGGACTTATATGAGAATTCAGGCCTTTAGACATGCTAGCTGCGCATGCATGTTTAAATAGTGATGCATGTTTAAATGGTGTCTGCGCATGTGGGATTAGTACCGAAATCTCGTATGTTGTATGCGTTCTCAGGTCAAGGCAATAAAACTGCTTGATTGAATGCTAAATAGGCTCGATATGTTATGATTGAGACGGTTCTTTTCTGAACTGCTTTTGATTGTTTTATGCTCTTTTCTGTTATAATCCTCACAAAGCTCAAACTGCATGCAAGAAACGAAATTATTCGGGTACTGCTTAAGTTTCCGCGTGAATGTATCATGTTCGGCTATCGAATGGGGCTTGGTAAAACATTTTTGACCAGAGCTGTACTAAATATACTTCATTTCAGCGGAGACCTCTGGTATTTAAAGAATGGTCATATGCAATGATTCGTCAGGGCATTCGCTGGTCTTCGATGCGATAAGTACCAAAACGTTGTGTGCTAACTTGTAATTTATTATCGCAAATTACAAAACTAACACTGATCTATACTCAGTCTGGGCATGCGCCTAGTCCGATTGGTCAGAACTGTCCATGCAGAACACATGGGTCCTTGGCTTAGAGCACAACGAAGATTTGCCCTCAAGCTGATCGGAGTCTTCACTGAGAGCTTTGGTTTATTCACACTGCAGCTTAATTATTATGTGTCTCGATGAACAACTCCGATGGTCGTGACGTACAGTAGTACACTTTAGTGCATATTTGAAATACTTCTTCTGAAGACTTACGAGGAACTCTCCCGATCGGGCAATTAGAAAGGCTGAATCTCGGAGGGCTGAATCAAGTATGTAAATGTATACAAAAACATATTTGATCTCTATATTTTTTCTGGGTTTCATCCAGTACTAAGATGATAAGGTGTCTTGTCATGACACAACGCACCTCGAGTATCTGCATATTTTAAACCAACGAAATTCCTTTGGCAGTTGATATGAATCAGCTGCCTTTGAAAGTTTTAATATATAAATGAACCTGCGTACCCAAATTTCTACAATCTACCACTGATAATATGATGTGCGCCAAGGGTAGACTCAGATCAGCCCGTCGTTTTCTACGCTTTTTGGATACATACAACTAAGGATCGATAGCTTCATAGTGCGGCTACTGATGACTGACTGATCAGATAGCATGCATTGAGCTTTCAAAAGCGTTTATTTTACATAAAGGTTTATGCAAACAGACTATAAATGCGGTAGAAATGTCATTATCGCAGCGCGTGAACTGATGGAAGTCTTACCAAGCTAGATTTGTAACGAGCGATATGATTGGATATACCCCGGCATCCAATTTAGGTTACCTTGCACCCCCCCCAGGACAATTTTTCATTGGTGCCAAATTGTTCATTGGGACCCCCTGGATGGGAAACGAAGGTGTCCTCAAAAAAAATTTGGTTTGGGCTATGTGAAATTGCATGGTTTCTATGCCGACCCATAGCGAATTTGAGAAGGGGGGGTCTGCCTATAAAATTACTCATATCTCAGCTGTTACTTATCCTAGACTACTAAACTTAATACCAAATTAAAGCTTAGACATATGCCTATTATCCCCTAGTTGCATATGGAAATCATCTAATTTGCATATTCATAGATATTTATGAAAACATTAAAATTGTGTTTCACGAATGGGGGTATACGTACAAGATCAATAATATCTCAGCTGCTTTTAGTCGTAGAGTACTAAAATTTGTACTAAAATAAAGCTAAGACATAGGCCTTTCATTCCATGGTCAAATATGCAACGTACCATATTTGCATAATTTGCATATTCATGAATATTAATAAAAACGCTAAAAAATAAGGGAAAATCATTACAAATATAAATAAGCTGATTTCATCCCAATATTGTCATTGTTGCATGTTTTAATATAATCAAAGTTACAATTTGACAGGTCCAATCATCCAGTGGTCCTATATGAATATTATCTCATTTGAATATTCATGAAAATGCATGAAAACTTAAAAAAAATGAGGGAAAATCACGTAAAAACTATAAGCCTAGGGTAGGGGTTAAGGTACGATCTATCCTGCACTCCTAGGGCCTTTTAAATTCATGCCAAATTGTTCAGTGGGACCCTCAGAATGTGAAATGAAGTTCTCCTTACAAGAAATTAGGTATGGGCTATGTGAAAATGCATGGTTTCCATGGCAACGGCTTATAAGATTCTCGAGATTGGGGGGAAGCCTACAAATTCAATCATATCTAGGGTTCTACTTATCCTAGAGCACTAAAATTGGTGTCAAATTAAAGCTTAGACACATGTCTTTCTTCCTGTGGTCAGATTTGTAAATCATCTAATTTGCATATTTATGAATATTAATGAAAACCTACAAAAATGAAGTAAAGTCATAAAAAAACAACATAAATGAACATATTTCAGCACAAAAACATCATCAAACCACAATTGTTGCCAGTTTATATCCTCAGTGATTCAATTTGATAAGTTCTTTCATCCAGTGGTCCTATATGAAAATTATCTCATGGTCCTATATGAAAATTATCTCATTTGCATATTCATGAATATTAATGAAATCTTAAAATGATGGAAAAAGCATGGGTAAACTATAGTATGCAACGAGGGTAATCAGACCTAAATTGAACCCATCAGACATTTTATTATGGGCATTAATTTGTCCAATAGGACCACTTAAATGTAAAAAAATATTGTCCTCAAAAATAAATGTTATTTGGGTTTTTGAAATTTCATGGTTTCCATGGCAACCCATTATGCCGACTGTAAAGAATGGGGGTATACGTACAAAAAATACTTATATCTTAACAACATCTCATCCTAGATTACTAAACATGGTACCAAACTAATCCCTGGACATAGCAGTTTAATTTGGTAGTTAGATATGCAAATTATCTAATATCAATATTCATGAATATTAATGAAAACTTTAGAAATGAGAGATAAAATCTCAGAAAAATTAAGGGGTGTATGTATAAAATTACCAATATCTCAGCTGCTAAAGGTCCGAGTGTATCAAACTTGGTGCCAAGTCAATGCTTAGACATAATACTTTTACTTTAAGTTCAGCTTTGAAAAATAGTTAACATAAATAATTATGAATTTTAATTAAAACAGAAGAAACAAATCAAAAATCGCGGAAAAATCAAGGGGGTGTACTTATAAATCTAATAATATCTCAATTGCTAAGTGCCCCAGAGTACCAAAATTGGTTTTAAACTAATGCTAAGACAATAGTTTGTTTAATAAATCATCAAATTTTAAAATGGTCATATTATAACATTCATGAATATTGATGAAACCATGAGCATTTTGAGAATAATATTTGAAAACGAAGGGGATATACCTACAAAATTACTCGTATCTCAGCACCTTATAGCCCTTACATAGCAAACAAGGTGCCAACTTATTGCTATGATACAGCCCTTTATCTCAATGGTAATATTTGCCAGTTGTCGCATTTACATATTCATGAAAATTAATATAAACATTAGAATTTTAAAAAAATCACCGAAAAATGAATGGGGTATACCTAAAAAATTACCAATATCTTAGCTGCTAATTGCCCTAGAGTAGCAAACAATGTACTTAATTTAAGTCTATGCATAGCAGTTTTACCTTGTGGGAAGATATAAGAATTAACTAATTTGTTTAAGATCAATATTAATAAAAACTTTAAAAATACAAGTAAAAAATGTATACAAATTGATAGCAGTGTACTTACAAAATTACTCATATCTCAGCTGTTATAAATTTTATACTTTTTTTACTTTTACTCAATTTTACTTAGGATTATGCTGTTTGATATGGTACAAAGCTTGCTACTATTGGGCAATTGGAAGCCAAGATATGAATCACTTTGTAGCTATACCCCCTTAATTTTCCTGTATTTTCTCTTAATTTCTCATGTTTTCATCAATATTCATGAGAATTTAAATTTGATGTGTTATGAATTGGATCATTTTGGTAAACATGTTGTGTCTATGCATTGACTTAAAATCAGGTTTGGCACTATTGGGCACTTAACTACTGAGATATGAGTAATTTTAGAAGTGCACCCCCTTGATTTTTCCGCAATTTTTCTTTCATTTCTTCTTTTTACATTAAAATTCACGAATATTCATGATAAATATTTTTCATATTATACCTTATGGTGAAAGTACAATGTCTAAGCATTAAATTGGCACTAGGTTTGATGCACTGGAACACATGGTAGGTGAAATATTTGTCATTTGATATGTACATCCCTTAATTTTTCTAAGATTTTTTCTTTAATTACAAAACTTTTCATTAATATTCATGGATATGCAAATGAGATAATTTTCATATAGGACCACTGGATGAAAGAACTTATCAAATTGAATCACTGAGGATATAAAAACTGGCAACAATGGTGGTTTGATGATGTTTTTGTGCTGAAATATGTTCATTTATGTTGTTTTTTTATGACTTTACTTCATTTTTGTAGGTTTTCATTAATATTCATAAATATGCAAATTAGATGATTTACAAATCTGACCACAGGAAGAAAGACATGTGTCTAAGCTTTAATTTGACACCAATTTTAGTGCTCTAGGATAAGTAGAACCCTAGATATGATTGAATTTGTAGGCTTCCCCCCAATCTCGAGAATATATAAGCCGTTGCCATGGAAACCATGCATTTTTACATAGCCCATACCTAATTTCTTGTGAGGAGAACTTCATTTCACATTCTGAGGGTCCCACTGAACAATTTGGCATGAATTTAAAAGGCCCTAGGAGTGCAGGATAGATCGTACCTTAACCCCTACCCTAGGCTTATAGTTTTTACGTGATTTTCCCTCATTTTTTTCAAGTTTTCATGCATTTTCATGAATATTCAAATGAGATAATATTCATATAGGACCACTGGATGATTGGACCTGTCAAATTGTAACTTTGATTATATTAAAACATGCAACAATGACAATATTGGGATGAAATCAGCTTATTTATATTTGTAATGATTTTCCCTTATTTTTTAGCGTTTTTATTAATATTCATGAATATGCAAATTATGCAAATATAGTACGTTGCATATTTGACCATGGAATGAAAGGCCTATGTCTTAGCTTATTATTTTAGTACAAATTTTAGTACTCTACGACTAAAAGCAGCTGAGATATTATTGATCTTGTACGTATACCCCCGTTCGTGAAACACAATTTTAATGTTTTCATAAATATCTATGAATATGCAAATTAGATGATTTCCATATGCAACTAGGGGATAATAGGCATATGTCTAAGCTTTAATTTGGTATTAAGTTTAGTAGTCTAGGATAAGTAACAGCTGAGATATGAGTAATTTTATAGGCAGACCCCCCCTTCTCAAATTCCCTATGGGTCGGCATAGAAACCATGCAATCTCACATAGCCCAAACCAAAATTTTTTTGAGGACACCTTCATTTCCCATCCAGGGGGTCCCAATGAACAATTTGGCACCCATGAAAAATTGTCCTGGGGGGGGTGCAAGGTAACCTAAATTGGATGCCGGGGTAATATCCCAAAAATAAAAATAGAACTATTACTTGGGTGCACGATAAAAATAGAATAAATTTTCTCATGGAAATACTGGGATCACCAATCAGAATGCCTCATTGATATCACGTGATAACGAGGAAACGTAAGCGAGTTACCCCAGGGGTGATGAATGCAGTGTAACAGAATGGGTTACGCCTGGGTTACCGAGGATGTCATTGTATCTAAGTGTCCTTAAGTTACATTTGAAATTACTTGAGTTAGAGAGTAAACATTGCAATTAATGGCAAACTTTCATGGACAAAGGGCAATAACTCCTGAAGGAATATCACTATGTTAGAACTTGGGAAAGACATTTTGGTACTTAACATTGTGAATATGTTCGATACAGTTCTAATCAAATTTATTTGATATAGAGACAGTACATCATCGAAAGCGTGATTTTTCATTAATAAAGGGCATAACTCATAATAGTATAAGGCCATATCGACAATTATCCAACTTGAGAAAGACATCAAGATATTATATTAAACATTGAGGACTAATTTCATATAGTTGTGATCAAAATTATTGGACTTGGAGACCAGACACCATCCAAAAGGGTGAACTTTCATGAAGAAAGGACAATAACTCCAGAAATTATGAAAATATATAGACCATTATCAAACTTGAAGAAGACATAATCGTACTTAACAATTTGATAGAGTTTCATAAAATTCTGATCAAAACTATTCAACTTATAGAGTAGACATCATTTCAGATGGTGATTTTTCATAAACGAGGGGCCATAACTTCTGAAGGCATGATGTGAAGCGTTCTGATCAAAGGTATTCCATTTAGAGACCGGGCATCGTTTAAAATTGTGAATTGTCATAAGCTAAGGGCCATTACTCATGAAGGCATAGTGCGATATGGACCATTATGAAACTTGAAGACACTATGGTACAAAACAATGTGACCAAGCTTTATAAATTATCGAAAATATTCATTTTAGAGAGCAGACATCATTGGGTGATACACTGCTAAAAATATTTAAAGGAACACCTGATAATTTTCCATAGGTGATAATGTTATCCCCTATCCTATAGACAAGCAATATACTTCACTAGACAATAAGGTAGAACCCCAGTTTCTTTCGCTATCTTTGCAAGTAGAGTCAAAGTATTGGATAAAAAAAAGTTTTTAACAAAACAATCCCTGCTCAAGTTCATGGCTCGAAATTTAGAAATTTTTAAATTTCTTGAAAATGACGAATTTTCTGGAAATCTGTAGAATCTTCCAAATTTTTTAATAGTGTAACCTAATGATTTCTGCAACATTAAAATACCATAAGACGTACAGAAATGACGGTGTTATGGTGTCTGATTGAAAAACCCGTCTTAAAATTTGGTTTCGAAAAAAAGAGGTGTTTTTAACAAAATTCCATTTTTACATAAAGCGTTCCATGGAGATTTTTGGAAAAGGCTTACTTATTTTTTATCAAGAAACACCATCCTTGATCCGTAACTAAACTTATCACAGGACAAACATGTTTTCGCCTTATTAACCTAACTCTTGCTGTGAGTCAGACTTTGAGTGAATTTGTATTATGATCAATGGCAAAACATGCAGTGTTCCTTTAAATATTTTGAGCAGTGAATATACATAGGACAGACATAGGGGTAACACATAAGGCCCCGGACATTGTTATAATAAACTGGTGGTTTAGCCTAGTATATGTCATTTCAGGGTTCTTCATTTTTTGCTCTGGTCTCCTTTTTTCAGCAGAGTGGAACTGGTTGTGCAATTTTGGTAGAGGACATTAGTAGGAAAATTTCCATAAAATTGTTGAATTGGGGCTAGTAACGGCTCTGGAGTGGATGTATAACATTCCTTTATGCTTTCTCACAAGGCATTTTCAGCATTGGTTCACTTTGAGAACCTTTGTTCAGGGACATTATTACATTTACCGAAATGTCCCTATTTTGGCCCTTCATCTGTCTGGTTTATAATGTAGGGCATGTAAACAATAATTGGAATATCATAAGAACATAACCTTCCAAAACACAAAGGTGAATTTAAATTTTGTAGAATCCTGATGAAACAATTTCCTTTTCAGGCACTGATTAACCTTGCTGGATCAAACGACAATTCATCAAGACAATTCCAACTACATTTGCCATGGTCCAGACAAGTGATTAACAGCAACAGCCACCAAAACCCTACATTGGCTGAAATCGGTCTTCTACAGTCCTCTTCCATAGATGTTGAATGGATAAATGAGGTTGGTTTAAACAAATCTTACTTTATATTTACTTTTCAGGTGCTTTTACAACCAATGAATGACCTTCATCAGTCAACCTTAGTCACTTCACTCTTGACGTCTGTCACAGTGGTTTTCAATATAAATTTTGGTTTAATGGTTTCATATTTTGATCACTGTTAACTATTTCTTAAAAAAAAAATCAGAAAAATTGTTAAAAGACTAGCTCAGAGGCAAACTGTATGATTGACAGGTAGTTAATCATAATTTCGCATCCGAGAAAGTATGAAAAAGATCTGCAGAACAAGTTTGACTTAAGAAGAAAGAACATCTAAAATTACACATCAGTGACTGTGGAGAAATGTAACATGTAAAATTAAAAAAAACTTTATTGGTGCATTGTAATTCTTGGCCCAGATTGCCTTGTTTTTTAGTAAAATATATAAACACTATGAGCCGCGGCATGTAATTTCCAACAGTGTGGTATTTTGATAAGTGTAGACTCAGACAAGCCTTAGCAGTCCCCATTTAAGCTAAGAAATTCTAAAGGTTGCTCGGTCAGAAGCTTAACCGTCAAATAATAATCCCTTGCTTACATTGTAATGATTTTTATATCAAAGGGTGTATGTTTATATATAAGAAACAAGAAATATATTCAAAAAAGATATTCGGCGGCTCTCAAATACTTAAAATTTTAACACAACTAAATGACGAAATCCCCTTATACCCCCTGTTTTTGCATGCTGGAAAAGGATGTTCCATCTAAAACCAGCGAATTTGGAAGTTGTGGTTATGTTTCTGGTCTCTCTTTTGCTTGGTGCTCTTTTCGCTGAGCGATATACATCTCAATCGTTCCAAATTTTAGGCACTTTACCAGCAAGGTATAGTAAAGTTTTTAAGATAACAGGAGATTTTGACGATAAATGTATGTACTGAAACAAACTGAAAACCCGGAAAAAACATGCCATATTGTTGTTGTTGTTGTCACATAGGCTAGATTCTGCCTGTCTCAGATCTCAACTTGGAGTAGTTTTCAAGTCTTAAATGGTTTACACTTCCAACACTCTATTTACATATTATGGATGTCTCTATTTGTAAGGTAGTAGTTGATTCTAATCTCTAAGTTCGCGTTGTGTTTTTAAAGTCTCTTTAGAATTTCTAAGTCTTGTAAATTTCATCAACAACTTTCACAATTTTATAATTTTATTAAATCTTCTTAAGTCCAATTAAATACTTCAAGAAACTAGCTATAACCCAAAGTTCCGAAATCTCTCTAAAGTCTAACCATAGTCTATGTCCAAATGTTAACCAAGGTCTGAAGCTCTGCCACTGGGTTTCATCTTATATACTATGAAGTCACGTGATAGAAGCTGACCACAGCGCCACCTAATGACATCATCACTAACCAATCATATTTTCAAGTCTACTATAAAGCGCCCTCTATATAGGTAAGCTTCCATTTATATCAACCAATCAGAAGATACAAAAGTGACTCATAGTCACACCAGTTGCGCAATTCCCCAAAGGCCATATGATTAAATGTATTGCGCAATCCTGCCAATCAATGTCAGAATTGACACATCTATTTATTGGGCCTATGTAATTTTACTAAACTAAGTAACATCTGTCATCATGACCTTTTGAAAGTGTTAAAACATCCCATCAGAATTGACAGGCTAATAAATATGACATTTGAAAAACAATAACAAACTGGTGTCAGAATTCCCTGTAAAAACATAAACATGTCAATCACAGATGTCAACACTGCACCTGGCTGAACACCTGCGTCTTACCCAAACCAAGCATTCACAAATATTGTAAATACCCACAGGCAATTCACAACTATTATGAACCCTCACAGACGAAACCAGTGACTACTTTACACACGCCCAAACCTTAAGAGTTTGACTTAATTTTTCAATTAAGTGAAACTCTCCAAGCTCATCTCTCATACACCATATATACAAATAACATCCACACACACCCTCACACTCACTCACATACATACCACAATATAAATAAAGTACTAGCATGCACAAATCATCCTATAACTACTAAACATAATCAATACATATGCATCATCAAAGTACTATTTACAACAAACATCTGCATGTGACAGCGCACTCCAGAGATCCTTGTGTCCACTCAATGGTTGGCCACCCCATCGAGTGTGCAACTGTCCCAAACTCTCAAGAGCACACAGACGCCACAAGCAAATTTACAATCCAATAAATCCCAAGTGAATTCACAACACAATGTCAAATCTTAACTAATCATATATACACATTACGAATCTCATGCACAATAGGGTCAATTGTCACTCCACTGCATCTTCCCGTCAAGCTAACATATACATGCCTCCCTACAGATTGCAGAGATAGACATATGCATGCCAAGCTTTTCCAATGGAGCACATCATGAAACAGCCCAATGCCTACAAAATAGTTGATCAGACCACAAAGCAGGCAATTGCTTTGAAGACCCCACTATGTATAAAATCTCATATACAAAATCAAAAACATGCACCACACATATAATAATCCTATTCCCCGTTCATCAAGTAATACAGTCAATATACAATAAGGTTCATCTTCACTCCTCCGCAGCTTGTCTATCTGTATTGGATCATCCTGCTCCCCAGTTCCATGATAAAATACAAGGTTATTATCTTCCTGTCGGTTACATTTAGTGTGTTCCTCCATAGGAGTATATTTGAAATTAAATTTGTTTTCCGCTTGCAATTTCCAAATTATGGTGTCGTCTAAACTCTGTTCAATTTCGCCCAAAAGTTTAATTGCTTTGCTGATATCCAGTATATAGAATTTTGTCTGCTGTCCAAAACACTTTTTTTTAGTTGCTGGATGTTGTATAGCTTATCCATAACTGTATAATGTTAATTTTCTTGTTTGGAATAATTGACTGGTAAGTAATGTATAAAATCCAAAATTTATTTGCTGTTGTTTACAAAAGTTCACTATGTATAAATGTCATTAATTGTTTGACATTTAAAGGTCACCATTTCAAAGCTGTCAACAAAATCTTGATTTGACCTGTTATCTGTCATCACTTTGGAAACTGGTTGGTTTTTAAAGGTCATTATGTTTCATATAAACTAGATGATACTTGAGGTGAAAAGGTCCCTTACTGTATTCCTTCTTATACATCTCAAAGTCATATACATCCTTCTTATCAGTCTTTACAGTGCATATTTTTGTACACATCATAGTAGTATAGTTTTATCTTCACCAGCCACCAAACTCCATATTAAATGACTGGACTTACACACATTATCAATAACTATTTACATATCTTTATCTCTTCATATCTTCACCATGGCACTACCATGGACTCATAGTAAAGTTTTGTGTACACTTTAAGTCAAAGTTTCTCTAAGTTATTCATGGCCATCTCTCTCTTTCAAACACAACTTATTTCTTCATATCTTCCAGCGAAGCCAATAACACCTTCGCTTCCTTCTGGTCTGGTGCGGAAGTAGGTTGCCTTCCCGATTTGCGCCTAACAATCTCGTCATGCTCCGACGACACCAACCCAATCTCAACAACTGACAAGGAACTCGTCACAACATTCTTATCGCTACAACAATCAGCTAACTTCTTACCAAAATATACTTTCACCTTCTCATGAAAGCATTTCTTACAAATGAAAAGCAGTATCAAAATAAAAACACATGTGCCAAAAATCATTACAACAAATGACTAAATAGAAATTGACCTGCTGTTAAGGGAAATTAGATGTAAAACTTTCCCAAAGAGAATAGTGTGTTATATTTCTCAATTTCAAAAGTGAACCCCAAGCATCCCGAATATGACCTCTAACCTTTTCTCACAACATAGGGATAAACACAAATAACCATTTGCAGCCCCACAAGTCATATTCAATCTTATCACATCAAGGGTTGATACAACTCCACTTTGAATGCCTAACTTATCTTGGCAAACAATGGTAAATAACAACCATCAGAAGTTCCAATAATCCACACACCTTAGTGTACAAACTCTACAATTGGCAATCGAGGGTTCAAACACATTATGATCTCATGCATTACAAAACAAGAGGAACAGCTAATTGATACCTTAAACAAAATAAGAATGCTTAACCACCTTGTAACCAACGTTACAACAACACTACATAAAATCCATAAATTGGTGGCGTAAACCACCTACCTAGCAACTTGCAAGTAAAATAACTTGAAAACTTTTACAATAAAAGCCACATATACAAATTGCTCATTTATCTTGATCCCAAGCAAGTTCTCATAACATTAACCAACTGTAAACTTGGGTCAACACCTCCACCTCAAACACAAGGAAAATCACCTTGCAAGCTATACAAAATAGCTTTTCCAAAGCATCAAAGACCTTAAGTCTTTCCACAACTCTAATCAATATCCAAAAACCATAGTCAATATATTCAATCCGGTCATTTCAAGACTCTAAGAACCTGAATTTTGGTCAGACAGAAATTAAAACCAAATCACTGTTGCGAATCTTATCCATTAAAAATCCATCTTCTCAATAACAAAAAATACAAAAAAAATCTACTTATCAATCTTATAAAACCCTCAGAAATCTATCAGGCAATGAAGCAGTGTGAATACCAGAATCTCTCATGGGTTAGGGAAACACAAAACACCCTTACAACCCTTAATTCATCCACACACGGATCACAGTCTGATCCACAATGAAGACCTCATACAAATGATAAAATAAATTTATAATTTCATACTATACTGAAAATTTTCCTAATGCATTTTTTAGTTACCTCAAACACCTTATAATTACATAACCATTTAATTCTGATTTACAAAAACATGACACAAGCTCTACCAAAATGCTAATGTCTTCATCATCATCCAGATAAATACCAAATGGTACCACACATAAAAATAAAAGGGGAGAAGGGCAAAGCTCTTCTATTAACACCCAAATGCCATATACAATATGACAAACATCTGAACCATGATTGAAGACATTCTCAATCCATAGAACCAATATCATCATTTTTACACCCATAAAACTTTCAACATTTTCAACAGAACCTTAAAAAAAATAGTTTGCCTTTTAAACAAAGTTTTATACTCTCTGAAACTGTTTTAAATAAATTTTAAACATAAAATAATACTATTGCCATAAAACAAAACATAATAATAGATAATGAAAACCAAATCCATTGCAATTAAATAAGCATAAAGCAAAACTCTACTAAAATGTCAACGTCTTCATCATAATTCAGAAACGTACCACATGGTACCACAAATAAAAATAAAGGGGAGAAGAATAACTCTTCCATAACACCCCACGTCATCTACAATATGACAAAACATCTGAATTATGCCTGAAGACACTCCCACATCATAGAATTATTGCTGAAATCCTAAACAAATTTATAAAACTCTTCAAAATAATTTAGCCAAGTCCAAAATTTCCATAAAATTATATTCTTTCTCCCACAAACTTTAAATTTAGATAAAAGAAAAAGCTTTCCAATCCTCACTAAAAACGACATGCAAAATTATGTCTAAAGTAATAAGCCAACAGATTGCCAAGTTTCATTTGAATTACCCAATCTCTGAAACACTTTGGATTATAATCAAAACATTGCACAGGCTGTGAGATAGACTGAGCATAAAATGCAAATGAGACCTCCGTTATTTCCCTAGCCAAATGCTTAAACACATTCTCAGCACCTGCGTCATTCAAAACTTTCATAGTAATTAATTTTAAATATGGTTAGCTGACTGTTACTTAAATAAGAATAAAATGACAAGTCCTACCGTGTCAAGAAAAATCCACCGATCACTAGTTAACTATTTCTTCAATCACAATCTGTTCACTACTGTTCCTGTTCTTCTCTGTCCTTCACAATGTGTCCACGAAAACAAAGTTCGAAATCCTGGTCTAGTAGGCACCAAAAACGTCCCAGATGTAAGGTAGTAGTTGATTCTAATCTCTAAGTTCGCGTTGTGTTTTTAAAGTCTCTTTAGAATTTCTAAGTCTTGTAAATTTCATCAACAACTTTCACAATTTTATAATTTTATTAAATCTTCTTAAGTCCAATTAAATACTTCAAGAAACTAGCTATAACCCAAAGTTCCGAAATCTCTCTAAAGTCTAACCATAGTCTATGTCCAAATGTTAACCAAGGTCTGAAGCTCTGCCACTGGGTTTCATCTTATATACTATGAAGCCACGTGATAGAAGCTGACCACAGCGCCACCTAATGACATCATCACTAACCAATCATATTTTCAAGTTTACTATAAAGCGCCCTCTATATAGGTAAGCTTCCATTTATATCAACCAATCAGAAGATACAAAAGTGACTCATAGTCACACCAGTTGCGCAATTCCCCAAAGGCCATATGATTAAATGTATTGCGCATTCCTGCCAATCAATGTCAGAATTGACACATCTATTTATTGGGCCTATG
This sequence comes from Loripinus fragilis, assembly GCA_964019695.1. Lineage (NCBI taxonomy): Eukaryota > Metazoa > Mollusca > Bivalvia > Lucinida > Lucinidae > Loripinus > Loripinus fragilis. The sequence goes on from OZ026524.1 coordinate 45,932,094, forward strand.
TAATTTTACTAAACTAAGTAACATCTGTCATCATGACCTTTTGAAAGTGTTAAAACATCCCATCAGAATTGACAGGCTAATAAATATGACATTTGAAAAACAATAACAAACTGGTGTCAGAATTCCCTGTAAAAACATAAACATGTCAATCACAGATGTCAACACTGCACCTGGCTGAACACCTGCGTCTTACCCAAACCAAGCATTCACAAATATTGTAAATACCCACAGGCAATTCACAACTATTATGAACCCTCACAGACGAAACCAGTGACTACTTTACATATTTACAGAAAAATGCTGATATACCAAATCGTTTTTGTGTGGGACTAACTCCTATAACCTTTCTATTTCCTGTGGCACCTCGCCATAGCTGGGGTCGGGGAATAAATGCATGTAGGCTCAAAAACTGATCAACAAGCTCCCAGTAAGCACGTAAAATCGGGCCACTCTCGGCCTGCCAGAAAACACCATCCGAAAAGCGTTTCGCTGGCGGGCCCATAGTGGCCCCAGATTTGGTGCTGGCTGTTTGCAAGTAAGCCTTATATGATACATGTTTGTCTGACATACATGTAGTTAAAGAAACTAGAGCTTGTGCTTGTCATCTTCCTAAAGGAAATAGCAAAATATGCTGATACATGTACAGCTGCGCAGGTTGATCTGAGTCTAAGTGTAGGATTGTGGGTTGCGGGCACATTCTAATTGTAGGAAATTATGTGCCATTATTTACATTAAATAATTGCCGGGCCGCGTAGCGCAGTCGGTAATGTGTCTGGCTACAGATGCGTGTCTGACTGCAGATCCAGGGGTCGCGAGTTCGATCCCGGTCCGGTCCCATACTTTCGTGGAGATTGATCATGAAATGATTTCTACGGTCATTCTCCCCCTTCCGCTGATTCATTCAAGAAGGGTTGTTGTCAGTTACGAGCGAAAGTATGTGCACGAATTACTGGTTAACCGCTTGTTCAAGCCTGCCCAGGAAAAAGTGTGGTTAGGTGAACTGACCGTCCCGCAATGACCATAGCTGTTGATTTGGGACGTAAAGCAACAAAACAAACAAACATTAAATAATCCATCCCCATTTAAGATACATCTTTTTTTAAGAAGAGGTATCTTGTTCAGCACTATTAATAGACGTTTCAAGGTGGGTTTTTTGGCTGTCTATTTATAACGCACCATGTTGTCTGATTAAAGACTCTGTCGATAGCTACACTGTCCTTGTAAGAACATGCAATTGCCGGTCAGAGCAAGCTTTGCACGTATTTACTCGCCTGAACCCCGAGGTTACTCTCTAATTCACGATGAATTTTACGCCCTTGTAATGTAACGCATTAAATACACTTGTTATATTTGTTTTAGAAATAGACTAGACCTTGTCTAAAATTTATGAAACAGACTATAATCGTGTAACGCATTTGATATGGGAAACCATTATGGCTCGAATAAAAAATACTAAGATTTGCTTTATATAATGCTGTTAAAGTTCTTTAGTATTTAGTGAGTTATTTTATATTGCACTTATTTACTATGTGCAATTAAGCAAGGCATGCAAAGAATGGTAATAAAGCAAATTAGAAATGCTGTACAGCAGGAGTTGACCTATATTCAAGATCAATGTCCATTGTTAGGACCAGTGCACAGACTGGTTCTCGGCCATTGCATGGAAATTTTCAAGTTAAATTGCATAAATAATAAGATTGTGTGGTCAGTCTGAGCATTAACCAATGAGGGCATTGTTTTCTAGCTGGTGTGATGAATATTACAATTTAAGAATACTTCTGATTGGCGAAAATTTACATAAAATTTAGGTTCAAAGCAATAATAGAGCGTCGGCGAAGCCGCCGCAAAAAATATACAACATAAGCACATGGATATTTTTTTTTACTATTTTTATTATTGCCAACCAGTTTCCTATCTGTGTGTGTGTATGTGTGTGTTTTGCAATGCCCCCTCCCCCCAAAGTATTGGACTTGGACTCGATGTCCCCCCCACCCAAACCCCATTTCCCAATATTGAAGAGCTTCCTACAGCTATTGAATTATATGCTCCCCTGGCGTCCAATATTGCATATTTGTCAGCAATCATTAAATAATTTCCATGAAACTATAGTTTTCAGCTGTCTGTCCGTTTGTCTGAACTTGGAAACTTTTATACGGGAAATAGAAATTATATGGAAATTGGGAATAAACACCGGCATTGCCTATTTGCCTGCAATCATTTGACAAAATCGTGTGCACGAAACTTAGCTCTGATTTTCAGCATTCTACACTTTTGTCTGAACATTAAAATTTGTAAACAGGAAATAGAAATTATACTGGGTTTCAAAAACACAAGCATGCTGAGTTATTTACCTGCGATCATTTGGCAAAAATAATTTTCTTGGAACTAAATTTTTGCCCTATAGTTTTCAACCGTCTGTCTGTTCGTTCGTCAGAACGGGGAAACAGATATTATCATGATGGGATTTGAAAAACACCAACATTATTATGGTCTTCTTAAATTGCGTTTAATTTCAGTCTGACTGTCCGTCCGTCTGCCTGTCTCTCATTGTACATAATTTAAGTTTCCTATATTTAATAGATAATTCAGAATCCCTCTATGTATAAATAACTTTTGACGATTATATTTTCATATAAAAATTTCTAACTATTCAGTAAAATTTTAATGTCGTCTACTATGATGCCTGATATCTGTTCAACTCACCATACATATGCACAAAATATCACCGTAGCATATAGTTTTGGTCCAGATTAGACTGCTTCTATGAGCATTCTGATCAGGATCCACGCTATTTGCATGTTCCAGACTGTGTACCTGCAATTAGCAAACGTCTACTAGTACTTGGTTGAGCCCCAGGGGGGGTACTCAGAAATGTTCATACATACGTAGGCTCGGACGATTTTTTTGGGGTTAAAAATTTTGAATTTCAATACTTTTTGGGGTTTTCAAAAAAATAAGTATTTTTTGGGGGATGAAGATTTTGTGGATATTTTTTGGGGTCATCACAAAATTGGACTATATTTAGGGAAATTTCTATGCAATTTAGTGTTTTTTCTTAAAGTAAAGGTACAGAATGGGGATATTTTGTTGGGTTGCTAAAATTTCAAATATTTTTTTTGGGGTGCTTGAAATTCCAGATATCTTTTTGGGGTGAATGGTAGATGCTGGGTCCGAGCCTACGTATGAAGAAAAAATCAGAGTGCCCCCCTGGGGGTGGAGCGAGCTATACGTAATATGCAAGTACCATCAGCCTCTGCCTTCAGGCCCTGTATTAAGATATCTAACTGAAAGTTCTTTTACTACTACAGAGATAAATTTATGATACTTTATTACTTCCCCATTGCTCAGAGGCAGTCTGTCATTTTTTCAGAGATGTATAAGCTTGTACATGTATGTGCACATATTTTACTATTTTTCTATTTACTGGTCTGATACCCGTCTAGTACCATCACTAAAACATGAAATGCTGAAAAATTATAATCTTGACGCCTGACGTTATTTTTCTTTCATAAATCTCTACTACTTATTGAATGTACGTGCAATTTCATGAGCTTTCACGTTTTAAATGGATAAATAGGCCAGACCACGAAATTTTAGCTAATATCACAAATGCGCAAAATGCCTTTAACAAACATCTGTGTTGACGCATTCAACTGAGCTAGAGATCTATCTTTTGATCTGAGTCTTCAACAACATCACTACTTTGTACTTGGGGACCGCTCATCATTTAAGTGTCAGGGGGGCCTGGCTGAAATTTCGATCCATCATCCAAATTTTGGATGACCCCCCCCCCCCCTCCACTTCTTACAAAATTTAAATCCAATGACCCATGAAATATAACCGGACCCCCCCCCCCCCATTTCATATCATATTGTCAAAATGCAATATTTTGTTTTCATAATCCTGTAAGTCATATGCATGGTACTATGGTACGTATATTCATTTATTGGCCTGCATGAGTATCTGAGCTTCAATCTTAAATCTTGACAAGTCTTGGCCACCATTGAAACATTAGGATTCTTTTATATTTGAGACTATTTTGTTTGCATTAATTCCTTAATTTCCAGTCATCAATTTTTCAGTTATGTCCAGTTGGGCCTTCTTGAGTGTACTAGTACTAAGCTGCAGGTAATAGGCTTTCAAGTGCCACAAAAAGTAGGGAAAGAGTATAGGGATAAAAGTTTTGAAGAAGAAAATTATGAGCGATAAAGTAGTGATTTTGGGTGTAAAACAATAGAAATAGAAGGCCTTTTTCAAATACAGAATTCATAAAAAAGAGTAATTAATAAGGCTTTCAAGTGTCCTTACACAAAAAGTACAGATAAAAATTTGGAAAAAAGTAGTGATGATGTTAAAAGCAGGAATTATTTCATCTGTCTGCTGTGTGGTAAAAAATGTCTCGAATAGTAATTTTCTAAGATTCGAGCGAAGCAAGCGTGAGAAGAAAAAATTCTGTATTTATATCCCCTAAATGCGTAAATGCCAGTTAAGAGTGAAAAGAAGGCATAGTAGGACATTTTCAAGAAACAGTAGGGAAAAGTAGAATAGGGCAAGAAAAAAAGAGGGGAAAATTTAACCTACCTGAAGGCCTGATTAATCAATTTTCTATCAGAATCAGCATGGAAGCACAGTGGATCAGTGGTAGAGTATTTGACTCGAGACCGAGGGGCAGCGGGTGTGAGCCTCACCGGCGTCACTGCGTTGTGTCCTTGAGCAAGACACATTGATTCGTTGTCATGCTAATGGCCCATATAAAATCGATATAAGATGCCCATTACATAATGTTGTAAATGTATATAACGACATGTCGTTGTCCAAACAGCATCTTGGGTCTAAGGGGGGGAGCATCTAAAAATAAACTGAAAGACACCAGTTTCATCTTTCTAATGACAAACGTCACAAGTTTAGGTGTATTTCATGCGCATGCACAGTATACTTAACGTTTTAGCACTTTTATTATTTTAAATTCGCAATGCATTTACTCAAAATCTGGTATAAACGGCACCCAGTATAAAGGCGTTAAATCATTTGAAGGGGTGTGAGTAGAAAGTGCACGTTTACACGGTATTGTAAATGATGAATCGCTTTGAAACGTATTTTGTTGCCTACAATGAATATTTTACCGCCAAACTACACCAATTTAAAAAAGATAAGGGCAATTTGAAAATTTGGTATTTTTAATTATGTCAACTAGAGAAAATATACGCCTTATCGCTAGAACTTCTTTCTGAAGATTCCAATTTGTGTCTGTTTGATGTTTTTTTCTTTGAAGACATAACTGTTATACGATACTGATGATTCTCCACGTTTTTGTTCTGGTTTTATAGTGTAAAATAACACCGAGACGCAACCGTGGCGCTACCATTTCAAATTTAAGGGTTGTTGGGTGGCAAGTTTCAATTTATTCAATTTTCAAAAGAAACTTCACTATGCAGCAGTGTAAAACCTGATCAGACGCCACGTCCTCTGGCGTCTGATCTGGGTTTGCACTGTTTGCCTACGCCTCACAAAAAAGGACGCTAGGTTCACGCAAAATTAGATTTCCAACATGCGGTATGTGCGACCAGCAAAGGCTCTGATTAGTTTGGTCATATGCGCACCCTGATCACGCTTGAATATTCTATGACAGTAAAGCTACTGACCGAACAGCATTTGGAGTTTTTAAGCTTAAAAGGAGGCTGCTCAGGCTCGTCTGAGTCTACGCTTGTCAAAAAGCAACATCGTTGGAAATCACATGTCACAGCTCGTGTGTTTTGTGTCTATACTGAGGCTTTATGGTGCAAGGTAATACTTCTTGCATGCTGGGTAGTTTAGCATTTTTTATGTCGTCTGCTGATTTTTTTTTGATTTTTTTCATTTATTTTTCAAAATTATGACTGATAAAATGTTGACTCAGACATAAAGCATCAAAACAAACACACATGAAAAGTAGTTCTACTCTCACTAAATAGTTTTATTGAAGGAAAAGAAATATCAGTACCTAAACTTTTTGCATGCTCGGCAACTCAGCATGCTTTTTTGGCTATTGTGGCCTCTGCCAATTTTTTTTCAAAAGTAAGTTTTTAAATAGTTTTAGGAGCAGCTTTAGTATCAAACAATTTGAATCTGATTAGGCAGGATGTAGTGCGATTATCATTGGATCTAAACTGGCTGCAAAGGTTATCAGAAGATAGCACTAGCATGCAAAGGGTGAATGCTGTCCAATTTGAATTATTTTGGAATCGACATATTATGATGTGTACCTGATCTAAAATTAACCCAGTAATTCGCAAGAGATTAACCAAAACGAATTTGACCAACAGTGGATTAGGATCTAATAATTATTTGAGATTTAGTGTTTTGGCAAATGATCCCTGGCTAATCGGGCAACACTACATTCTACATCTAACAATTAGCCCTATCAGAGTTGCAGTTTGTTGTAACATGATAAAATCATCAGGTACTTTATAATGAATCACATTTAACAGTTTGTGGGAAAAGTGCTTAATTATGGTGATGCGTCTTCAAAGTCCTGATATAAAAGTTATAATTTAAAAAAGTTTCTAATAAAACTGTATATGCCTAGTGCGAAGGGACCGCGGCACACCGAAATCATAAAGTTTCTAATGAGGGCTGTGCGGTCAATATCATAGGATGTACAGGCTTCTAGTATGTGTTTAGGCTCAGTCAACAGTCTGATCAAAGGGATATTACATCCATCTTATCAGAGTAATACATATTCCCTTTAAAAATTTTGAGTTTGTTTGACAAAGAAGTTACTTATTCATTGTAGATGAGTGAATCCAGTGATCTTAGCGATATAGAGGCACCAGGTACCAGAAATGCTCAAGATGAAACACCAATTATAATTGAAACACCAGCCAGGCCACCAAGGAACAGTAAGTCTTGGATTTTGAAAATAGCCGTCATAAGGGAAGGCAAATCCCCCAACCCCCGACCTAAATGTATATGATATGCAGTTACAAACTGTCAATCTAGTATATATTTGATGAGATAATACTGAGTGTCACTGCAATCAAATATGGAATGATCCTATAAAGTTGATTCAGGGTAGATAATTCAAAGGGTAGCAAAGGGAAGCAACATGACCTGACCTGACATATGTGTATAGCATAATTTCATCAAAATATCTCAAATGGTACAAGAGTTATTGAGCGCATCTTTCCACTCTAAAGTTCATTTAAGGGAGATATCTTAAAAGGGCAGCAAGGGGGAGCAACCATTCGTTAACGTGACCTATCACCTTGACCTGCTATATATGTTTACCAAATATCATAAAAATATCTCAAAGGGTAAGCACAAGCTTTCCCCTATAAAGTGCATTCAAGGGAGACAACTTAAAAGGGCAGCAAGGGGAAGGAACCATTCTTAAAAGCGACAAACCGTCTTAACCGGATATATATGTATACCAAATATCATCAATATATACTCAAACAAAAAAACGTCCGATTTTCATGGTACTGTATCTTTCGATCCAGTTAAGATGTCACAGCTAAAAATAAGCCAAAATGGTTATCAAATGTCCGACACACAAAAACATGGTAATTTTTATTTTATTTTATCTTCTTATCGGGAAGAGTTATTCAACCTAAAGTGAAAACAGCTCATTCCATTATCATCGGCATGTTGACGTGACACATTTTACGTTAAATGGCAACCAGGAACGTCCAACGATAAAAAGACATCTAAAAATCCAAAATGTGCTTATTTAACGAGCGACATTGCAATTCAAAACCGTAAACTTACGAAATTAACTGAAATATTCTCCCTTTGAATTAAACAAATAACAATTTAAGAACCTCTGATTCTCCTTAACCTTATAACATTTGACACCGTTCTTGTTTTAATTTGTTGTGCTTGTTTATGACAACGATTGCACAAAGGATAAATATAAAAACCATGGCTTATGCCGGCCATTACATGTTCACTAAATCTGTGTTTTATACTCCACCCCTTACTGAAAAAAACACAAGTGAATTTCCAGTATCAATTGTTTTGATGCTTATCAGTCTTAATTAATGTTAAAATGCTTGTTATGACGAAAAAGAAATTCAAATTTGACCGACTCTGTTGATTATCAAAATGCTGGACGAACAATGAATTTTCTGAGTGTCTACACGCACGCTCTTGATCAATAATTTGTGACGTCAGAGTATGTTACAGATTTATGGTTATGGGCGTAAAAGCAATGCATACAGTTAACATGCATAACATCTTACTAAAAGTTTGCTCAGTGATGTTTAAATGTTCTAGAACGGTTAAGAATTATGAAGGACACCCAAGCTATTGATGTTGTGACCTTTGATTTTAAGGGTACTCGTGTTCTCTGAGCTGGCAGCGGTTCCACTGGTTATCAAATGAATTTAGCTTATTGCATAACGTTTCTAAATGATATCAGTTTGCAATGTAAAAATTTAAATAAAATGCGTTCATACATTTAAAACTGGCAGACATAAACAACATAACTCTATTGTTTCAGTATATTTCAAAGGGTATAAGAGTTATTGAGTGCAAAAGGTTTCCACACTAAAGTAGATTTAAGGGAGATAACTCTAAAGGTCAGCAAGAGGGAGCAACCATTTATGCAATTTTGAAAGAGGGCATCGTGGGGAACATTCATGTGAAGTTATATGAAATTTAGACAAGTGGTTAAGAAGGAGAAGTCGTTTAAAGAAAAGGTTATGGACAGACAAAGACCGATCACAATAGCTCACCTCTGAGCTAAAAATGACCAATTTTAATGCTGTTAAAATATACTTCAGCTATCCTTAAACATTGTAAGAGTAGTTTATGTCCAGTTCTTGAATCTTGACTAAAGGAAACTTTTCTTGAACTGTTCTTTTTTATCATTATTCACTATTTTTATTATTATTATTATTGGCATTACCTTTATTTAGATTCGCATTTACACATCACAAACATAATACGTATTGAAACATCATATTCAAGACTGCTCAACAAAAGTTTTGCACAAGTAGTTCAGATCAATTTATATGTGAGCAAACTATTTCATTATGAAATATCTGATGAAAAGAAAGACAGTCTCAATAAAGCCTTTGAATCAAACGTTCAGTCTCGGAACCACTAAGTCTTTTTTTATAATGGCGTTTGCAAGTCTAAAATATTCGACCCTGGCCGCTATTTCTAAATCCATACCAAAATTTTATTGGGCTATATATAACATCACATGCACAATAATATCACTAAACAATATATAATAACAATAATTGATTTGCTTCACAAGATGATGTATGAATGCAATTCTAGATTTGGACAATGGTAGGAGATAAACCAAATACAAATCTGAGGAAGAGAAAGATGAATAAACAAATAAGTATAACAAATAAAAAAATAAGTAATTGTAACCTGTAACCTGTATCTCTCCGCATTTAGCATAACACATGTCTCTCAAAGTGCTTTGCTTGGGCAAATGCCATTGTAAGAACTGTTCTTTACTTTTTTGCAGGGGTTGATGACAGGCGGCTGATGGCATTGTCCCAACGGTATGTGCAGCAAACAAGGACTATTTTAAATACTCCAGGAGGGGCTAATGCCATCGCATCCAGAGTTGCACAGGCTTTTCAGCCTTACCCCCGGATTCAACAAAGGCCACAGCAGCGCAGAACCCGTGGTCGGCCTACAAATGTATTCCAAGTCCGTTTTTTCGCTGTTCGTGACCCAACCACGAACAGGGGTCAGAATTTCGACAGGCAAGACCTTGCAAGCTTTGGTCTCGGTAAGAACACAATACATGATATTTAAAGTAAGTAAGGGTGCAAAGATCAGGAATCGATACAATCAAGCACCACACCTGACCCAGATACCAATGGGAAAGTAACAAACTTACAGTTAGACACCACAAACGAGAGCCAAGAGGTCAGCCCTTTCCCAGCAGGTGACCACTAGGCACATATAAACAGATGCATACAAATGCATAGCAAACACAAGACAGAAAAACATAAATATCCACAAAAGAAGTACCGCCTTGGAATGGTCAGTAAAATATTTTACTGGAGGGCTTAAACTGGTTTAACGGTGCACCAAACTCACCCTTAGTTCAGATGTGGATCAAGACACATATATGTTTGGTTTGCATGAAAGACCCCTAACTTATAAATGCATCATCTCCTAGAACATATAAATCAAGGTTTATATAAAAGAGGTAAAGATAAGAACTCAACAGTAAATAAAACTGAACTACCGGAGCAAAAGAAATCCGACAGGTAAACCCTGGTGGGCCCGACAAACAGCCAAGCCACAGCTTTGAAAATGTCTGTTGGTTGCCATGTTTATAATGTGTATATATGTACATAATTATGTATACATTGAGGGCCTCATGGAAGATTAGCTATTACATGTATGTATTTATGTATGTGCTTAATATTGTTACCCTTGAAAATAAAGTCTTTACTTACTTACTTACTTACTTACTTAGATGCCAGTTGAATTATAATCACCACAGCATTCATTTGATTGGATTATTGATTTGTTTAGGTCAAAGGCCATGTTTATACACTGCACAAAGACAGCTAATGATCACAACAAAAGTTGTCTGTTTTATCATGAAAATAAACTCCTTGGACAAACAGTGCAGACCCAGATCAGACTACTTTCGTATTAGAAGTTTGATCTATTATTCGTATATAATAGTCCATATATGTAGCAGATAATGTCTTCTATGTGACATACATAGGAAGAAGAAATATTTACATTTTCAAGGCAAGCCTTTAATGAATCTTTAGATTTTTGCAACCGTTCATAGTCTTCATAGTCTCAGGAATGACATGAATTTGATTGACAGCTGCCAAGCTCACTTGCCCGTGCAATGCGCTTCGAACATCAAATTTATTCGCCAGAAGTGACATTGGTGTTGTGATTGACAGCGAGCCACACCTAAGTCACATGTGCAAAACAAGCCTCTTGTTTGCTCATTGGCTGTCGGTGTTGTCTTTTCCGTTTTACACTCCAACAAAGCCATTAATACAATTACATATTAAATACAAAAATGTTTTCATTGCTAAATTAAAAATAATTTCTATACATTACATATGTATAATAAATTGTTAATATAAGCAATAAATTCAAATGTTGGAATGTTCATGGGATCAGGAATACTTTCGGTCTGTTGAAAAGTTAACGGGCTTCACTTACTTTGCTAGAGAACCGAAGTATTCAGAATTCCATGAACATTCCAAAAATCAAATTAATTTCTTAAATGAAGGTACAATGACAACGAGTTAGCTGTCAATAACTATTGTTCTTTTTTCACCGCAGGTGACCCCCCGGCAGAAAGAGTCAACAGACAAGGGAATAGTGAGTTACTGCTCAGCTGGGATGCTCGACAGCTGAGACAGCACATAGAGCAGCTATTCCCGACACTGGATGGGGTAGACTACGAGCTCCTCTACAATCCCAACAGGCGAGGACTGGAGGTCATAGATGCAGATACGCCTGCAGACATAAAAGCTTTCTACCAGCAAGTGAGGTCATCGAGATCAAAGACTGCCCCAAGGGTCATAATAAGGCCTACCAGGCGCCTGGGGCATATCCCTATGAACACGCCAACGGTATGAATACTGAGGCTTATTCAAATTATTCCACTTTTATATTAAATGACAAGAATGTGTATTTTATTGCTTTACATCCCAGAAAACAGCTATGGTCGATGGGGGACTATCAGTTCACCTAACCACACTTTTTCCTGTGCAAACTAGAACAAGTGGTTAACCAGTACTTCATGCACATATAATCCTTCTTGAATAATTAAGCGGAAGGGAGGAGAATGACCTTAGAAATTGTTTCATGATCGATCTCCACGAAAATATGGGGCTAGGCCTGGATTGAACTCATGATCCTTGGACCTGCAGCCAGACACACATCTGTAGCCAGACATGTTAAAGACTGCGCTATGCGGCCCAGTAAATAAATAGCAAGACACAATTTTACATACAAGATGCAAGCAACTATTAAGGCCATTTATTAAAACAAGTTACTAAGGCTATTTTCTGACAAACAGGAGTAATCTCCACGAAAGTATGGGACCGGGCCCGGATCGAACTAGCGACCCCTGGATATGCAGTCAGACATGCATCTGTAGCCAGACAAGTTACCGACTGTGCTACGGGGCCCGGCACACACATGCAAAATATAAATAACCATACATAATATCTAATCAATATTTTCTTGTTTTGTTTGTTTGTTTGATTCTTTAAGTCCCATCAACAATCTTTCAGTTATATAGGGACCGTTCTTCCTGGGTTGAACTAGTTTTAAGCTAGGATAAATGCACTATGTCTTGTATTAATATCTACAAACTTATTTAACATTTTCTTGTATTAAATGAGTTTGTAGATATTAAATGACTACAGATGAAAATATAGTATGATGAGCCATAAAATAATTGCATTAGTTTTAAATTTTATTAATAGTCAATGTTAAACTTTGTGTTATATAATAAAAAGCATTTGAAAGCACTATCAACCTGAGGTCCTAAGGATCAAAATGACCTTGAATGAAAGTCAACGGTCACCCAAGTCAAAGGTCAACTTGACATTTTAGTATTTATCTATGACCATAGTCTCAATAGGTTACATAAGTTAAGCGTCGCCTCAATAGATTTCTAGAAAAATGAAAGAAGCTTTCCAGTCATGAATATGTTCTTGTTCTATTTATGAACATAGACAAAATGGTGACAATTAACAGCAAATTTTGATTCGATTATCATTAAGGTAAACAACCAGGCATGGCAAATGCACTTTTACCCCTATAAATGTCCCTATTGTCTACCCAATTACGGTATTTTCAAAACGCATAGACAAGTAAAGTGTAAGTGTCATATTGTTACAATATCAAAGACAAGTTCTTTTTGAAAATTTCAGATTCGTATCTCTAAAAGAATAAAAGTTATGGATATGTAAAGAATGGCATGTTATATATACTGAACAGCAAAAGAAACGCTTATTTTTCATATTTGGTATAGTGTGTAAATTGGGGTTTAAATACTGATCTAATGATTTACAAGATATCAATAATGCATGGAACATGTGTATATTAAATGCATCACAAATGGATAGCTCATTTGAATAATGATAATAAAGAGGGGTAACTCTGGGCTTAACGAAATAGCTAATAATAAAGGTGACTTGCGAGATGTTGTATGCCTAAAACCACTGAACAGATTTGATTGAAAATCACTCTGCGTGATAATCTGGACATACAGACTATTTATGAAGATTAAATTGTCCGGACTTCTTCAAGGTTGACCATTGTTACCTAGTTACATTATTGGATAACTGACTGGAAGTGTGCTCAAGACAGGCAAGAAAGTGTCCAGACAATTGTTTTAAACAGTTCTGTTGGACAGTTCCTTATTTGACCTCAATCATACTGTGCCAGATTTTCTAAGACCCCAAAGATTCCAGTGGTTTGCAATACCAATGCAAAAAAGCAAAAATGAAGATTTTTTGGATTAACAGTATAAATCCTACACCAATGAATTTTAAAGTTTTATGCTGTTTTTTTTATAAATTACATTATGTTCTCGTGACATGCAATGAAATCGGATTCAAATCATGTCTTTTCCAATGTTCGGCACTGTTTTTGCGTTTTTGCATTAATTAACAAAAAATAATAATTAACCGTGTAGTGGCGAAAAAAGATGGTCTGGAAAGAACGCATGAGACCGTTCAAACATGTTCATATCATTCAGGGTAAAATTTAATAAGAGTTTCTGGTATAAAATGGATATTGGATAATATGCGTTTCCTTTGCTGTCAAGTATAGTTATAAACACACGATTAACTATCTCTATAACTGACATGAAACCTAGAGTTCAACATAATCAATTTGGCACTTGTTTGAAACATTTAAAGACATTGAGACTTGAGTTGAATCAAATAATACGTTTCACAGAAAATATGTTTAATTGATTATGTAGCACTCATAATAATCAATTCTGATTTCTAGTATGTTCTTAATATCTTGCTCCATAGTTTGTTTTCTCTATCATAATAATAATTTGTATTGTACACATATGATACTATAGTATGATGATTGATTTCAGGTCCATATGAGAGAACCAAGGGCCGTTGTAACAGCACCAGCTTGTTCTGTCACAGAAACAGATGCCAACCCTGCACCGGTATATATATATAGATTGTATATTCAAGTTGCTATGCTATCTGTTTCACGTTTTTCTTCATGAAAACTCATAGGATGCATCCACTTTGAATGATTATATAAATAAAAAAAAACATCCGAAAGAATCATTTCTTTATATTATAAAACAAAGGAATCCAAGGTAGAAGTGTTCCAGTGTAATACTGATCAAACAGTTTTTGGACGATAACTCAGTCAAAAAACAGTCACAGATTAGCCTGTTCCTAGGAGCAGTCAAATCATGATTGTCAACAAGACAATTCAGTTTCTGAAATTATGCGCTTACCATAACTTTAAATAAAAGGCATAAATACCACTATATCATCAAATATTATTTTTTCTAAAATTCAAATAAAGTTATCCCAAAGAGATTACATTGTGTAGATCATGAAAATTTATTTTGGCTTGGGTTTTTGAAAACAGTCTCAACTCAAATAAGGCCAAACAAAATGTTGCACCTGATCTAGATCTAAACTGTTTAAAAGAATTTATAAAACCAAAGTTGATTTTAAACAAAACAAAGCAAAAAAAAAGCAAACAACAGCAGATTACAAAAAGCATGGAAAATTGTCTCAGTACACAAAGAGTTGTGCATTTGTCAGCTAATAGCCTCTGCAAACAGTTTGGACACAGATCAGGCTTACTCTGGATACAAACTATTGACACGAATGGTATTCTCGGAATAATATATATGAGAAAAAATTGATTTTAAACAAAAACAAATAAAAAACCAACAGCAGAAGATAATAAAGCATGTAAAAAATCTCAGTACAAGAGTTCATAAGGTGTTGTGAACTTATAACCTTTGCAGCCTATCCCCTGGAAACATTTTTTGTTGTTGTTGTTGTTAATGAGAGGACCTTGATTTAACCATTGACCTATATTTAGCAAATTGTAGCTTTGATAATACCTTAAAATTGAAAACTGAAAATCATATGTCTTTTGTACCAAGACACCAAACTTGGTTGATAATATAGTAGTTTTCATTTGAAACAATTTGTTTCAGGAGCCAATAGAGGTAACAAGGCAGATTCGTGAAGAGCAGGATGCAGCATACAACAGGTCACTTCAAGCTGATCAAGAACAAGTAAGTATTTCAAAATGATAATTTTGTCACATATCTAGCCCAATTGCCCACGATGAACTGATTTGCAGGTGCAGTCTAAAACTGTTCACAATACCTCAAAATATAATTAAGTAAAGTTTCTTTAAAGAGGGTGACATGTTCTACGAGGCCCTCAAAATACATGATTTATACACACAAAAATAGAACACTTTTACACAAACTGTTAACGCTGTACTGCTGAGCAAATCAATACCTAAGCTTATAGCTAAATTTTGGCAAGAGCATAAACCAAACACAAAACAGTGGATCCTGATCAGTTTTCCACATAATTTAAAAAATGCGATAAATCTAGGTTCAGCAGGACAAGGGTTTATTTTATATTTAAGCTAGAATAAAATGAAAGTTTCAGTCCAATAGGTTTAGTGATCCAGGAAACAGTCTGTTTTAGGTATATAATGCCTGTCTGGTTGAATCATCAGTATGCCATATAATCAACAAATACTTTCCACCATGAAACACACAGGGAGCACAGTAGCTCAGTGGAGTGCTTTACTCGAGGTTGAGGGGTTTGAGCCTCACTGCTTTGTGTCCTTGAGCAAGACACATTAATACTAGCTTCAATACAGGAAGAATCCTTCATAGCTGAAAGATTGTTTATGGCCATAATGGGATGTAAAGAATCAAATCAAACAAACAAAACAAAACAATGAAACACAAACCTGGTATTGGAACATAACTGACAATAGCTCGCAGTAAACAATGGAAATTAAGAATATAACACTAAACACTCTTATCAATTCACAATCTTTATCACTGTGTCAAATTACCTGTTCATGCACCATGGCTATCATCAAATGAAGATCAGTAGGAGACTACTCATTAGAACAGCCTCACACTGACCTTCATTCTCAAGTTTTAACAATTTAGCCAGAAGTGAGCAAGCTCACATAACCTCCGCGGTAGCCATCAGAGGTTGTAACACTTTCATAGAAAAAACAAATTGTCAAAGATTTCATAATCCTAAATCAAGTAGTTTCTGAGAAAACTTTGATGAAAAATGTCCATATGTGTTATATAAGATTGACAGAAGGAAAAATCGAAAATTTGAAAAAAGAAGGCAAAATGAGGATAAGCATCTTAATTTTCGTTTACACAATACACTTTTCCTATCTGATAGTGTACACAAAATTTCATAATCCTAAATCAAGTAGTTGCTGAGAAAATTCTGACGAAAAACCTCCATATGTGTTATATAGGAGTGACAGAAGGAAAAATTGAAAAAGGCAAAATGAGCTTTAGCATCTTTATTTTCATTTACACAATACACTTAGTCTACTCGAAGGTGTACACAAAATCTGAAAACACTGGTTCAAATAGTAACTGAGAAATCTGCGACAGAAATTGTCATTGGAGAGAAAGAAAAATGAATAAATAAAGGGCCTGATAAACAATATGTGGCTGTTTTTTGTTACACAATACAACTAATCACTAGCAAGCTTTGTACCAAATTTCAGAATACTAACTCAATCAGTTGCTGAGAAATCTTTGACAGAAAAATATATCCATATGTATTATATAAGAGTGAAAGAAGAACAAAATGAAAAATTGAAAAAGAAGGCAAAATGAGGATTAGCATCTTAATTTCCATTTACACAGTACACTTTGCCTACCTGAAGGTGTGCACAAAATTTTAAAACACTGGCTCTAATAGGAGCTGAGAAATCTGTGACAGAAATTTCCGTAGAAGAGAAAGAAAAATGAACAAATAATGGGACTGATAAGCAATATGTGACTGTTTTTTGTTACACAATACAACTCATCATTATCAAGCTTTGTACCAAATTTCAGAATCCTAACCCAAGTAGTTGCTGAGAAATCTTTGACGTAAAAAAAGTTTATAGACAAACAAACAGACAAACATAATGACAGAAAAGGCAAAAACTATACACCCCCGATATACTTCGGATAGGGGGTATAATTATTTTTGAAAAGTTTATTTAACTATTTTTGAACGCACACACATTGAGACCCGTCCCTACATAACTGAAATATTGTTGATGGGACGTAAAGAATCAAATCAAACAAACAAACACACACACACTTTGAATGGGAGAAATACAACAAAAAAGGCTACCACAGTTTTTAAGTCATTGTTCTCATTGATCATTCAGAATGTATTTGCCTACCGTACAACTCATATCCATTTCTAAAGAACACAAGGCAAATGTCAAATAATAGTATAATGTTTAATGCAATGTTTATTTTCAGGATCGCCTTCAAGCCATTTCCGAACAGCGTGAAGAGCGTAGAAGACATTTGGAACAAGCTCGTTCAGAGGAACTAAGACAGGTAACGCAGAACAGAATTCCAACCAAGAAACTGCCTTTTTGGCATTTTAACTGGAAAGATTTAAACAAAAATCCTATTGCTGTTTGACTTAATTTCTGAACCATTTTAAAAGGTAGGATTCTGATGACATCACATCAGGTGGCAAATCATTCTATAAAAAAATGTTGTAACAATTATTTTCATAGTCGTGATATTATTAATAGCTTATTAATTCAAAACTGACCCTGTTTACCATGCTCAGTTCTGTTGAAACACTGTTGACAATGTTTAGACCATGGTCAAACATGGTCGACTATGTTATCATGGTCAAAGTTTCAAAAGCCTTGAAAGGTATCAAGTCTCCATGACTTATGGTTTCGGTCAAGAAGATATTTTAGGCTTAACCTGCACAAGCCTATATGCAAAATGTGACAGTCAACTGGTGGGGTAATTTTTGGTCCAAGGGTCACAAGTTGAGCACAGTTTGTAGCGGTCCACTAAGTGATGCAAGGATAATAGGTTTTTTTTCAGATTACCTCTATATTTTGTATATATAAAAGGTGACCCTAAGTGAGGGCCCAATTTTGGCCTCAGGAGCATAATAAGTTGGACAAGTTTTGTAGGCACATTTTTGACAGCAACAGCATAACAAACACTCATAAGGTGATACAACGTGATGCTACAAACCAAATATCAAAGCTCTAGGTCTGTTGACATGGACCAAATTTTTAAAGTTTTCCAAAAGATATTTTAAGCTATGTGACCTAGACATGCTATGAACTGGAAATTTTTAACAATTATTGGATTGCCGTTAAAGGGCCAGAAGCTTAGATTTCATTTGAAGCAAATATTGACAACATACAGCGGATGACACGACAGACATCCAATGATCAGTATAGCTCACCTTGTGTAGGATAGAAATGCACAATGTCAAACAATTCTGTCATGTAAACATAACTGAGCCTAAATCTTGTTTTTCAGTTACGGGAGACCATGCGACAGTCTGTTCCAGAGCAGCCAGATGTTGGCATAAATGTTAGGCTGCGCTTTCCCGAAGGGGACACAACAATAAGAAGATTTGATCCTTCAATGACAGTTGAAGTAAGTTTACAAATTTAAGGGATATAATACAGAGAACAGATAAGCTGATTTTTGGGGTATTTAAGCAATTCAATTTGTGAAAAGAGCAGTTGTTATCAAAATAATGGGGTAACAAAAAGCAATTAAATTTTGGAAAAAGCAACAGAAAAAAAATGTAATTAAAATTTAAATATTTCGTATAAGTACATGGGCTGGGTAGCATAATAGGAGGCACATCTGGCTGAAGATCAAGATTAGGCATGAATAAAAGCAATTTAAAAGTATATGTGGGGTAATAAAAAACAAATTAAGCTATGTTTTTTTAAAAAAAAAGCAATTGATAAAATTCTGGTGGGGTAAAAACCCAAATGAACTGAAAGCTTATCTAGACCTCTGTAATATATATATTGGAAACTTTTGTCAGTAAGAAATGCACCAGTTTTCCCATTAGAAATGGCTGGATGAATTTTCATAAGGCTTTTTCAGAAATATAAAATGCATTTAGCTTATGCATCTTTCATATATGTGTCACTAATTTGGTAGACCAGGGCATACTCACGGTTATTGGCTTTTCTCACAGTCAGGTTGCCAATTGACTTTTGGTGTTGTAGATAAACAAGAAAAATAATACTATTATTATCACACCAGAAGTATAGGGTATTTTAGGGTGCATACAAACAAGTATGAAAGTGTTTTTCCATACTATCGCCTACCAGTTTCATTTGTATACATTTGGTAATATGTATTGGTAATTGATATGGATAATTCCGAAACTTGAGCAAGATATTCTGATGTTAGGCATTGTATCATCCTCGTTTACCCAGGGATGAAGCATTCCGTTTCACTCCTTTCGTCACCCCTGGGATAACTTGCTAAAAAACCGTCGTTTCCTATGAATATTCATATCAGCGGGGAGTACCTCAGTAGCCAATCAAAATATTGGTAATATGATCGCTACTCTTTTATTTGGAGGTGATATTGTATTTTTCGTTACTCAAAATAGCTCGAGAGGAAAAACCAATAATTTTTTTAGGTCCTGCAAGAACCTGATTACTGATTACAGATTGATCGCAAATGAAGATAAGTAAAGCGCGCTATCAGTCATTGGGAGTAGATGACCAGGAAAGACATGTTACAGACGTGTCCATAAGCTAAACAAGATTTTGAAGTTGAAAACGGCCACAAACATTTGAACGTGATGCCCTACATTGAAGTCGTATGACGCAATCCCTATCTGTTATCTGTTTCATCCAATCAAATAAAAGAGTTAGATATTATAGTCCGTTTTCTCCAAATTTATCTATCGAGCCAATTAGCTGGGATTAAAATTTGTTTTGTTTGTTAGATTTGATTCTTTACGCCCCAGTCAACATTTTTTTAGTCATGCCGGGACGGGTCTTCTTGGGTTGAACCAGGACTAAGCAGAGGATAAAGTGCCTTGCTTAAAGACACAACGCAGTGCATGCGCGGATCCAGGAATTTTCGTCGGGGGTGGGGGGGGCAGGTTAAGCTCTGACAACGTTTTTTTTTATTCATTTTTTTTTGTCCTCAGCTTGGTCAATTTCAAAGAAATCTATCATTTTTCAAGATTCCAGAGGGGGTCCAACATTTTCCAAGGGGGGGGGGGGGGTTCAACTTTTTCCAGAAGGGGGGGGTCCAATTGCTTATTCCCTGTAGAGACCCATATAACTTGTGATATTCCATGGAGGTCCGGACCCCCTGTCCCCCCTCTGGATCCGCACGTGCAGTGCCTCCTGCAAAGCTCGAAACCGCCACCCTCGATTAAAATTCATGATTTGCCATGCACCGTCAGCTTGGGATCATCATTCATTCAATTATGAAAATGTAGCAGTTTCGTGTCAGCATATTTACGGAAAAAGCAAACGCACATACACAATTTTTCCCCTCATCGCACCCAATAATCGTAGAGCCGGCTACCAACGGTGGAGCGGACGAGCCTGCTTTTGCCATAACCATCGCCGTTCAGACAATCAAAAAACAAAAGTAGGTGAAGCTTCAGCCAAAATTCTCAATATCTGGACCAATGCGGTATTTTTAATCTATCACATCGGCGACAAACGAATGCTCAGATGAGTCTGCGCATCTTCTATGAGAAGACAAATCTTCAAACAAGCAAAAAACAAGACATCTATTATGTAGCAGCAAATCAGATATTAAATTGGCACATATACATGTATATCTCGTTCACAACAAGCGCAATCTCATACAAGCCTAATCATTGTCGCCATCTCGCCTGGGTCTTTGCTGTCCGCATGTATAGTGAGTCACATCAAGTCCCACTTTATGCAAAGCATAATAATACTCACACCAATGTCAAAGCATTGTCGTCTTATTGGCTGACGCAGCATATATTTGAAAATATATTTATATCTTGTATAAAAAAAACAAATTTGAGCAATTACGCGAGATTTTGATTCTTATCGCATTGGTGAGTAGCGAAGACTCAGACAAACCTGCGCATACGCACAGCTTTGCTCGAGGAAATACTGCTCGTACACTCAAAGTTGGGACTTATATGAGAATTCAGGCCTTTAGACATGCTAGCTGCGCATGCATGTTTAAATAGTGATGCATGTTTAAATGGTGTCTGCGCATGTGGGATTAGTACCGAAATCTCGTATGTTGTATGCGTTCTCAGGTCAAGGCAATAAAACTGCTTGATTGAATGCTAAATAGGCTCGATATGTTATGATTGAGACGGTTCTTTTCTGAACTGCTTTTGATTGTTTTATGCTCTTTTCTGTTATAATCCTCACAAAGCTCAAACTGCATGCAAGAAACGAAATTATTCGGGTACTGCTTAAGTTTCCGCGTGAATGTATCATGTTCGGCTATCGAATGGGGCTTGGTAAAACATTTTTGACCAGAGCTGTACTAAATATACTTCATTTCAGCGGAGACCTCTGGTATTTAAAGAATGGTCATATGCAATGATTCGTCAGGGCATTCGCTGGTCTTCGATGCGATAAGTACCAAAACGTTGTGTGCTAACTTGTAATTTATTATCGCAAATTACAAAACTAACACTGATCTATACTTAGTCTGGGCATGCGCCTAGTCCGATAGGTCAGAACTGTCCATGCAGAACACATGGGTCCTTGGCTTAGAGCACAACGAAGATTTCACACAACGAGTCTTCACTGAGAGCTTTGGTTTATTCACACGGCAGCTTAATTATTATGTGTCTCGATGAACAACTCCGATGGTCGTGACGTACAGTAGTACACTTTAGTGCATATTTGAAATACTTCTTCTGAAGGACTTACGAGGAACTCTCCTGATCGGGCAATTAGAAAGGCTGAATCTCGGAGGGCTGAATCAAGTATGTAAATGTATACAAAAACATATTTGATCTCTATATTTTTTCTGGGTTTCATCCAGTACTAAGATGATAAGGTGTCTTGTCATGACACAACGCACCTCGAGTATCTGCATATTTTAAACCAACGAAATTCCTTTGGCAGTTGATATGAATCGGCTGCCTTTGAAAGTTTTAATATATAAATGAACCTGCGTACCCAAATTTCTACAATCTACCACTGATAATATGATGTGCGCCAAGGGTAGACTCAGATCAGCCCGTCGTTTTCTACGCTTTTTGGATACATACAACTAAGGATCGATAGCTTCATAGTGCGGCTACTGATGACTGACTGATCAGATAGCATGCATTGAGCTTTCAAAAGCGTTTATTTTACATAAAGGTTTATGCAAACAGACTATAAATGCGGTAGAAATGTCATTATCGCAGCGCGTGAACTGATGGAAGTCTTACCAAGCTAGATTTGTAACGAGCGATATGATTGGATATCCCAAAAATAAAAATAGAACTATTACTTGGGTGCACGATAAAAATAGAATAAATTTTCTCATGGAAATACTGGGATCACCAATCAGAATGCCTCATTGATATCACGTGATAACGAGGAAACGTAAGCGAGTTACCCCAGGGGTGATGAATGCAGTGTAACAGAATGGGTTACGCCTGGGTTACCGAGGATGTCATTGTATCTAAGTGTCCTTAAGTTACATTTGAAATTACTTGAGTTAGAGAGTAAACATTGCAATTAATGGCAAACTTTCATGGACAAAGGGCAATAACTCCTGAAGGAATATCACTATGTTAGAACTTGGGAAAGACATTTTGGTACTTAACATTGTGAATATGTTCGATACAGTTCTAATCAAATTTATTTGATATAGAGACAGTACATCATCGAAAGCGTGATTTTTCATTAATAAAGGGCATAACTCATAATAGTATAAGGCCATATCGACAATTATCCAACTTGAGAAAGACATCAAGATATTATATTAAACATTGAGGACTAATTTCATATAGTTGTGATCAAAATTATTGGACTTGGAGACCAGACACCATCCAAAAGGGTGAACTTTCATGAAGAAAGGACAATAACTCCAGAAATTATGAAAATATATAGACCATTATCAAACTTGAAGAAGACATAATCGTACTTAACAATTTGATAGAGTTTCATAAAATTCTGATCAAAACTATTCAACTTATAGAGTAGACATCATTTCAGATGGTGATTTTTCATAAACGAGGGGCCATAACTTCTGAAGGCATGATGTGAAGCGTTCTGATCAAAGGTATTCCATTTAGAGACCGGGCATCGTTTAAAATTGTGAATTGTCATAAGCTAAGGGCCATTACTCATGAAGGCATAGTGCGATATGGACCATTATGAAACTTGAAGACACTATGGTACAAAACAATGTGACCAAGCTTTATAAATTATCGAAAATATTCATTTTAGAGAGCAGACATCATTGGGTGATACACTGCTAAAAATATTTAAAGGAACACCTGATAATTTTCCATAGGTGATAATGTTATCCCCTATCCTATAGACAAGCAATATACTTCACTAGACAATAAGGTAGAACCCCAGTTTCTTTCGCTATCTTTGCAAGTAGAGTCAAAGTATTGGATAAAAAAAAGTTTTTAACAAAACAATCCCTGCTCAAGTTCATGGCTCGAAATTTAGAAATTTTTAAATTTCTTGAAAATGACGAATTTTCTGGAAATCTGTAGAATCTTCCAAATTTTTTAATAGTGTAACCTAATGATTTCTGCAACATTAAAATACCATAAGACGTACAGAAATGACGGTGTTATGGTGTCTGATTGAAAAACCCGTCTTAAAATTTGGTTTCGAAAAAAAGAGGTGTTTTTAACAAAATTCCATTTTTACATAAAGCGTTCCATGGAGATTTTTGGAAAAGGCTTACTTATTTTTTATCAAGAAACACCATCCTTGATCCGTAACTAAACTTATCACAGGACAAACATGTTTTCGCCTTATTAACCTAACTCTTGCTGTGAGTCAGACTTTGAGTGAATTTGTATTATGATCAATGGCAAAACATGCAGTGTTCCTTTAAATATTTTGAGCAGTGAATATACATAGGACAGACATAGGGGTAACACATAAGGCCCCGGACATTGTTATAATAAACTGGTGGTTTAGCCTAGTATATGTCATTTCAGGGTTCTTCATTTTTTGCTCTGGTCTCCTTTTTTCAGCAGAGTGGAACTGGTTGTGCAATTTTGGTAGAGGACATTAGTAGGAAAATTTCCATAAAATTGTTGAATTGGGGCTAGTTACGGCTCTGGAGTGGATGTATAACATTCCTTTATGCTTTCTCACAAGGCATTTTCAGCATTGGTTCACTTTGAGAACCTTTGTTCAGGGACATTATTACATTTACCGAAATGTCCCTATTTTGGCCCTTCATCTGTCTGGTTTATAATGTAGGGCATGTAAACAATAATTGGAATATCATAAGAACATAACCTTCCAAAACACAAAGGTGAATTTAAATTTTGTAGAATCCTGATGAAACAATTTCCTTTTCAGGCACTGATTAACCTTGCTGGATCAAACGACAATTCATCAAGACAATTCCAACTACATTTGCCATGGTCCAGACAAGTGATTAACAGCAACAGCCACCAAAACCCTACATTGGCTGAAATCGGTCTTCTACAGTCCTCTTCCATAGATGTTAATTGGATAAATGAGGTTGGTTTAAACAAATCTTACTTTATATTTACTTTTCAGGTGCTTTTACAACCAATGAATGACCTTCATCAGTCAACCTTAGTCACTTCACTCTTGACGTCTGTCACAGTGGTTTTCAATATAAATTTTGGTTTAATGGTTTCATATTTTGATCACTGTTAACTATTTCCTCAAAAAAAAAATCAGAAAAATTGTTAAAAGACTAGCTCAGAGGCAAACTGTATGATTGACAGGTAGTTAATCATAATTTCGCATCCGAGAAAGTATGAAAAAGATCTGCAGAACAAGTTTGACTTAAGAAGAAAGAACATCTAAAATTACACATCAGTGACTGTGGAGAAATGTAACATGTAAAATTAAAAAGTACTTCCCAGTGTGCAGGGGGCTGTGCCCCCTGGCTAAATGTAAATAAACAGATTGTACAGAAATGGAACTTGTGTTTATGCGTAGCTAGATTAGAATATCCAAACAATCGAGAGACGAAACTCAAGCTACAAAAACTATGAAATTTCCTGATGATATGTCTCAAAAGGAACATAATTACATTTGGTTACCTTTTTAACGAACTGGTCTTTATTGAGTTTGGAAAATTGGCAAAATGTCGTATCTGCAATATGAAATTACCAAATCTGGTATAGTTAAGCTGTTAAAAAGTACCACAATATGCTAGAAACATAAAACCCTGACAATGTATTACTTGCATCCGTTTAAAAAACTTAAAACGTGCTTACAGTCTAAAGCTCACAAGAATATAACAAAAATCAAACAATCCAGAAAGTTTTTGGTCTCTCCTGTTAAAATTACTAAAGTGCATTTACAAGGTTTTGTAAACCAACCAACGATGTAGTAAAATTCAGAACCCAAGATTAACTTGGGTTTTTAACAGGCAGACACGGGTTTACAAAAAAAAAGACAAGCTCAGAAACCATCATACCCCTTCATACTGAAGCAAGCTGAAAAAGTTACTCCATCATTTCACACACCAGAATCATCACCATAGCGAAATATGTTCATATCTCCAGCTTACTCTCCTTTTTTCATAGCTAGGCCAACGTGATTGTCTTAATTTAATTAAATCATGTCTTTGCTTTGTGAATGACTGGTCAATATACAACATAGTAAACTTTTTAAATATTTTCAGCCAGCTGAAGAAATATCTCCATCGTACCACACACCAGCAGCATCGCCGCAGCGAGATATGACCATATCTCCAGCTTCCTCTCCATTAGGGTCAATCCCTACACCCCCAACACCAGCACCTGCAGCCTCACCAACCCCAGTGTCGTCACATTCAGGTCAAGTGGAAAGGTAAGATATTGTTCTTCTATTTATGTTTTGCAGTTTTAAAGCTTCAAGAAAAAAGACTTCAACAGAGCTAGTCATATGGAGAGCGCAGTGGCAAAGTGGTAGAGTGTTTGACTCGAGACCGAGAAGCTATGAGTTCGAGGCACACCGGTATCACTGCCTTGTGGTCCTTGAGCAAAACACATATATCCTGGCTTAGTACTGGTTCAAACCAGGAAGACCCGTCCCTGTTTAACTGATAGATTGTTGATGGGACGTAAAGAATCAAATCAAACAAACAAAAGAGCTAGTCATACATATTTGCCATTCTCTGCTTTCAATGAATCTTAGATTCAACCTTGTGTGCACAAAACCCCCCTCCATTATCATGGACAAATGTCGCATTTGTTCGTTATGATGCTTTACATCACAGTCAACACTTTTTCA
Organism: Loripinus fragilis; assembly: GCA_964019695.1. NCBI lineage: Eukaryota > Metazoa > Mollusca > Bivalvia > Lucinida > Lucinidae > Loripinus > Loripinus fragilis. The sequence continues at coordinate 45,958,527 of OZ026524.1, forward strand.
GTCTCCTTGAATGGAACAAGTCCTAACACAGCAAGTCCGCCAGGGGTGAGTCTCAAACCAGCAGCCCAAGTCTTACCTCGCTATCAGCCACTGCACTCCAGATAAATGTCCCAAAAGTTCTCCTTAGCTATTATTTGAATATCAATGAACATTCTCAGTATAAGTGAATACCGATCATAGAGCTTGATTAATGTCCGTCATTGTAATGACTAGTCATGAAACAAGTAATATCAACTTCTATCAAACAGGCCGCCCCCAACCATTTGTTTGTCCATAAGAATGGTGCTCTGTTTTAAGACAAGGGTCATCTTAAGTTTGAACCTTCTTATATCCAACTACTCAGCATCCTGCATTAGTGTATCAGCTTCCACCTGTTACAAGCTTCAATTGCCAAATTTGCAAAGGGCACTAACTCAAAACATGGTTATTTATTGAGAACAGTTATCCAGCATTTTGTGACTGTCATGATGCAGCTATGGTAACCCTTTGCCTGCAATTGTTGTCTGTTGATAACCTTTGCAAATAGTTTTGGAACCAAAGCAAGACCAACAAAAATGTTGAGCCAGATCTTGATCCAAACTGTTTGACTCTCTAATGGTATTAAAGAAGGAGTTACTCTTGAATATATCAAATTAAACCTTGTCCTGCTGAACCTAGATATATCCCGTTTTTGGAAATACATGTAGTGTGGAAACTGATCGGCTGACCAGGATCCACTTTGTGCATTCAGTTCATGGTCTAGTCAAAATGTAGCTTTAAGCTTTGGGATTGATTTGCTTAGTAGTACAGGGTTTAACAATATAAATTTGATAGTTTATGTAAACTTGTTCTATTTTGTGTGTGTACATATTATTTATTTTGAGGGCCTCACGGAAGATTAGTTCTTCTACTAAATGTTGTCACCCTCTTTAAATAAAGACTTTACTTACTTGCTTACTTACTTTCTTACAATCAAGGTCCAAACTGTTTGCAAAAGAATAGACCAGCCAACCAAAAATTTCAAAATAATGGTCAGGAACACAATCAGAGTGTCTTACAGTTTGGATTCAGATCAGGCTGGGCAAAATGTCAGACCTGATCTGGGTCAAAATTGTTACAGTGGAACCTTATCAATTTTTATTCCAAAAAAATTTCAGGAGTCAAACAGTTTGGATTTGGATCACATCCCACATTTTGTCAGTCCTTATCTAGAGCCCAACAGTTTGCAAAATCTATCAACAGATGATACCAAAAGGCTAAGAGTTTTAACTTTTGCAAATAAACAGGAAAAACTAGCATTCATTAAATTCAATAAACACACATATTTCTGTTTTTTTTCCATGGAAGAAATTGTTGTCCTAGAGTAAACTATAGACCACATAAGTCATATAGGATATTAGGATATGTTATATACATATGGGAAAGATTTTATACAAATATAATATGGGTTGAATCGCAGTTTAGATGAAAAAAAATATGAACCGTACTTAATGGTATGTCGGCATGAGTGGCACCTGTCAAATTTTTTGTAATGAAACTCATCTAGTCTAAAAGCTAGTCTACATTTAATCAGATTTCCTTGTGGTATTTTAAAAATGCAACACCACATCAACTAGCACAGTAAAGTGTTGAAAATTTGAAACTTTGTGGCCAGTCGCATTGATTTTATTAAATATTTTGCATACCTACTACATGTATGTTTTTCAGAAAGTGCTAACGTTATAAGAACGGCATCGTACAAAAATTAGATGTTCAATGCATATTGGCTAATTAAACACATAAAACTACATTCTTTAAATGTTAAATGATTGGATGTATACTAAAGTGGATTTACGGTCATTTTTTTTAGTATTATCACAAAGAAAAGTTCATTTTCGTCAATTTAACGGAACACATGCTATTTTTCTTTCAGTTTTTTTTTAATGATAAATATGTTGTCTGGTATTAAATCTAAAAATTTGCGCTTGTTTGTTTGCTTAACATATCTAACCTAAATATTTAGTCATTACTTGAACCAGGGAGACTTACCCAACAAATCAATGGCAATATTTGTTACCATTTAAGCTTATATAAATAGAGTAGAGACAAAACATTTGACTACCCCTCTCTAAAAATAAAGCAAAAAAGTTTGTGACATGCTCCACATACGCCGAGATACCCTCAAGCAAAAGTTCATTACTTTGTTATCTAAACTGTGATTCCATCCATATTTGTAGAAAATGTGTCCTAGATGTATATAAACATAACATATAAATTTCATAGAATTCCTGATACAGTCTCATTTTATAACAAAGGTCCACGATTTATATTACATGTTTAACGGAAAAATTCAATGATTTATCAAACAAGTAAAATCTTTAAATTTGTTTTTGTCTAGAAAGATATATTTCCTCTAGGGAAATAAACCTCTTTAGCCATACTTTTTCCTAAACACAAGTGAAGCTAGGTATTGACGAGATGAAATTCATGTCCTATTCAAGGCATTAAATAGTTCTATTATTTACAACTCAACAAACATAACAGCTGTCTGCACTTTTGACGTTACAAACAACAAAAATGATGTCATGTATGGATGTAGTACAAATACGAAAAATTCTAGAAAAACCTGAAAAATTTAGAATCAAAATGTTCCTTACTAATTAATTAAGAAAACAAGCATACTTTATGTTTTCGTTCACGAATAAAAAAAAGTTACAGACATTTGCAATTCTGAAGTGGACTCGATGAAGAAGATTTTCAAAATGGCTGATTGCTGAATTTTTTTCAGCAGGGAACAGCTGATTTATTACTACTCAGTTTAAAACTAGATTAAGACAGTGTTTTCAGAGGAAAACTATGTCCCCAAAACCGCAAATTGAATCAGAAAGGATGCTTTGGGATCTTTATTGTGTCACAATGAAAGACTTTAATCCATTAATTATTTCAAGGGAGAGCAATTGTGTCACAATGACAGACTTTAATCCATAAATTATTTCAAGGGAGAGCAAGCGCACACACAATTTTGGTCAAACTTTGAAATTACAAAGTGCTGTGGTTACCTTAAATACAAGGTCATCAACATCTTATTAACTCTTTTCTGTCTCAAAACAATGTATCAATGTAAGCTTGGTAGAGAGAACCCCACTGGTTCAGGAAGACAGAACTCAGAAGAGGCTGATTTTAGTTTTTATGGATGGTGACCTACATAAAAAGGTGACCTTAGAAACTTGGCCAAAGTCACCTAAGCCATATCAACTTTTCATTTTACCACGATGATACAATACTTAAAGTTTAGCTAGAATCCATTGTCCAATTCAAGAGAGTGCTGGTGTGACCTTTAAAATAAGGTCAAGGTCACCAAAATCAAATGACACTCTTTACCCTCTCCTAACAATATATCTATGTAAGTTTGGTTAAAATTAAACATCTGTTCATAAGGTGGATCATTTGTACAGTCTCTATAGGATGGTGACCTTGAAAATGGTGTCAAGGTTACTAAAATCTGATCAACTCTTTTCGTACTCCCAACATTGTATCTAGGCAAGTTTGGTCAAAATCCATCCACTGGTTCAGAAGATAGCAAACAGAAACCCTATTTTGGACATTTCAAAGTGCCAGTGTGACCTTGAAAATTAGGTCAAGGTCACCTAAATATGATGTACTCTTCTCCATCTCCCAATTATGTATCTATGCAAGTTTGGTAAAAGTCCATCAACTGGTTCAGAAGATATCAAATGGAAAACATATTTTTGACATTTCAAAGTGCAAATGTGACCTTGAAAATAAGGTCACCAAAATTTGATGTACTCTTCTCCACCTCCCAACAATGTAAGTATCTGCTGGTTCAGAAGATAATACAAGGAAACCATACTTTGGAGATTTCAAAGAGCCGCTGTGACCTTGAAAATAAGGTCAAGGTCACCAAAATCTAATCAACAAGTTCCATCCTCTTAACTATGTATCTATGCAAGATTCGTTGAAATCTATCAGCAGTTCAGAAGATAATACATGGAAAAGAAGCTACACAGACGCAGATGCCGACACTGACACAAATGGGATCAGCACCAAAAACAATATGTCTCCCCCATCCTTAGGGTTTGGGAAACATAACAAGTTTTGCCACATTGTATATTATAGTAATTCTCTTAAATTTGAGTAAGCAATTCAAGCAGAGTACATGTGATATACAGTTTATTTAATCATCTTATTTAAAATATGGGATTTATAAACCTCAGGAGATGTAAAATCATATAAAGAAATTTGTGCTTGCACACTTGTTTCCTTATCAGATTTTTCACCTCCCTCAGTTTATAAACCCATATTTTAACTAGAATGCTTATTAATCTCTATATCTTTCTCAGAAGATATATATTTTATCTTTCTCTGAAGATATATATTGTCTTAGTGGATTGTGCAAGCCCTGATGAAATTCCCCTATCTGGCATTTCATCTGGGTCTTCACAATCAAGTCAGTATTTTATGTTTCATTTACAGAGATATCAAAAGTCAATATCATTTATGAATAATACAAGTGTGTTTAATTAAAATTTATATTAATGAAATATAAAAGAAAATGTGAATAAAAACAATTTATTATTTTGAGCAATTGCAGTCTCATTTTTTTGTCAGAAACTACGCCAATAAGGTGTGAACATCCACCCCAGATGAGATCAAACTCAAAGTGAAACTCCGAGAAATTCTTTTTGTGAATTTTCTCTCTGTTGTGCATTTTTTGCACTGTTTCTCTATTGAAATAGCAAGTTTACTGTGTACCTGTTTTGCATAGAAGCATTAAATGGAGTTCTGTCTTTACCGGGACTGTATATTTTATGTATTTTTTCGACTCTGAATAAATGTCAGCCATGAAGTAAAGCTCTGCTTCTAATGTTGAACTTTATATATCTCCTTTCAGACTCCTCCAAATTCGCCGAAGTTTTGTGGTTGACGACATGCTGGCAGCAATGGCCTCTGATGATGTTTTGGAAAGTGACTTGAGAGTCAGCTTTGTTGATGAGCAAGCAGTTGATGAAAGGGGTGTTTTACGAGATGTGCTGTCCGCATTTTGGGAAGGAGCTATTGACCGCTTTTTCGAGGGTGAGGGATCGGTTGTTCCAGCCCTCACAGAAGGCGCCACTCAGCAGACATGGAGGGCAATAGGTCGCATACTGACTGCAGGGTGGAGGCAGGTTGGATTTTTGCCCATCCAAGTAAACCTGACCTCACTGGCGGCCACATTCCTAGAGGGAGATCAAGAGGTAACAGTGTCATCCTGGGTTGAAACCTTTGGAGGGGCTGAAAGAGAGGCCCTTCTGCACCCAAGGGCAGACGACCCAATGATAATGGATATTATCACCAGGTATGGGGCCAGAAATGTACCCTCAGAAGGCAGCCTGCAAGAGCAGTTGACAAGATGTGCCTATGTTGACATGATCCAAAGGCCATTCTTTGCATATGATGCTATGGGTGCTAGGGGGACATTTGAATCTCTAATTGAATTAGAAGAGGCTTACACTCGTCTAATCCCAAACCCAGGTGTGGTTGCAGAAATGGTAAGGTGTACACCATCAAACCATGCCGAGCAGGCAACCCTAGATTTCCTGATCAGGGCAATCAGGAACATGGACCAAGCAACCCTGCAACTGTTTCTGCGTTTTGTAAGTGGCAGCAGTGCCCTGGTGGTGCCACATATTAATATAAATTTTGTGCCACTGACTGGGTTTGGCAGGCGAGTTGTGGCCCATACCTGCAGCGTGACACTTGATCTCCCCATCTATTACAGCTACCGTGAGTTTAGGCTTGAACTCTATGCTGTGTTGCGAGGTGGACATTGGGAGATGGACTTTATCTGAATTCTTTTAACAAATATATTTGTGTCTCAGCCAGTAGGAGGACAAACCTACTGTTTTTGTTTGATATCTCTCAGTCCGTCCATCCAACTGGCTCACACTATTTTCCAAACTTTTGATCTTATTTTGATTATAAGTTTTTTATAATGTTTGATCAACACCATTTGCAATAGTGCATAATGTAATTTTATGTGTTCTGAATCATTGGTAGTACTGAAACACAACATAAATTGCAGGATTTGTTTTGGCATATTTTGACGACCGATATTGGGTCATGTTCCCAATGTCCAAAGGTATAATTTTTCCCAATTTCAAGGAGAAAATTCCCAATTCAAGAAACAAAAAAAAACCTCAACTATTTGTGAAACCTTGAAACTGCACTGTGCCACAGCCAATTTTTTTTTGCATTTTAAATGTTGAAATGTACTTATTAATGAACCAAATATTTTATTTGTTTTATTTGCTTATATTATACAATGTGAGCTTTTCTCAAATTTACACAAAACAACGCAAAAATTCCCAATTCTGTGGGTCAAGTCATTTTCACAAAATGGGGAAATAAACCCTGAATTGAAACCAGATATGAACTGCAATGATTAAAAAAATGGCAGCAGGTATGTAAGTAAGTAAAGCCTTTATTTTACGAGGGAAACACATTTAGCGCATACAATAAAATAAGAACATGTAATAGCTAATCATCAATAAGGCCCTCATCATATAAATATTATATAATACAAATTCAACAATGAGCATATTCAAAAAAAAAGTTTTTTGTTCCTATTCTATCTGCCTGCTGGGTAACTTTGCATAACCCCTTGCTGCCCGCCAATTTTCCTTCAAAACCAACCTCTATCAAGAATACCATAAGAGTGTCAAACAGTCTGGATCCTAATAAGACTCGACCTTTTGTTTGGCCTATTCTGGGTCCATACTGTTTGCAAAAGTTGTCAACAGAAAACACAAACAGGCAAAGAATTAACTTATCAGCTTACAAGAAATTATCATTAAATTGTGAACAGACAAAAAGTACCTATGCATTTTTATGCATGCTTGCAGGTATGAAAAAAAATGCAATAATATTCTGGAAATGTCAACACCAGGTACCAGACAAAATGCATTCAGTTGACAAAAGTGGAGGCCCAATCCAAATGGTCTGGGCTTTCTGAAAACATTGCAGAAAATCAAACACCTGATAACCCAAATCTTTTGTGGTAAACAGTGAATTAATGAAATTTTGAACATTTATTGTACTGAAAAATAACAGGAAATAACCCATTTAAATCTGATTTTAAAAAAGGCTTGGGAACAGTGTAGATAGATGAGTGCTGCATAATTGACATCTTATCAAGGTTTGCCACAATAGGATGGGTCCTCAGCAGATTTTCCACTATGTAATCATTATTAAAGTGAGAAACATACATTATACTACAGTCAGGATGGAAGCTTCCACATGACAAACATGGGTAAAAATTAATCAGTGTACAATATCAGCAATGCACAGAAAAATCCTTGCTCTTAAACATTTTACTCAAATGAGCACTTGAACAAGCATTGCAGACCAAGATGACATGCGACAGAATGTGGCACTTCATCAGGGTCTGCACTGTTTGCTAAGATCAAAACAATCTATAGGGACTCAGAGGTGCATCTGCACCTGTTCTGTCTAAATTCATAATAACTTTTTTTTATAGTGAAAATATTATGAGTGCTTACTAGATACCATATATGTTTTAGAAAGCACACATATACACACAACAATTTGTGTAGATAAATGCTTATACAATTTGCATAAATTGATTCAATTGTACTGCAATGATTCAAAAAATGGCTAAGTTAAAAATACTATACGAGGGACGTTTTTTATGTTCGTAGAGAGGTAGATTTAATGAAAACGGCGAAAGTAAATGCATACATCGTGCATATATTTGGAAAGATTGAGCTTTTATCTATACATGCAACCTTAAATTATTTCAAAATACATTACTTTAATGCCTTCTAAGAGACAAAGCCATACCTATATATCGCACACTGGAAATATGGTAGAAATGTGACATTTTATGGACTTAGTCTCTGACAGTACGTTAGTAACAATTGCATGAAAATGGGTCCATAGCCATGCACAGCTTCTGAAACTTTGGCTGCAGATCAAAGACACCACGTGCTACAATATTATATAAACATTATAGCAAACGCGCAGCAGTTATTGGATATGGAAGATTTGTTTGGAACCTCAGCAAATTGAACAGTAGGCACATAAACTTTTATTGTAAAAAGTTGACTCAAGTAGAAGTTGGACACGGGCTTTTGAATGTGGCTTAATATGTTAGCTGTAAAGTAGTATTATATTTTTTCTTGTTTATATGGTAGATGGAAGTGTTATGGTAACTTTCAACCAAAACCAAAATTAATACTTTTGTTTTATTAGAAATGAACTGCAAAATAAATAGCCTAGGGGGTGCTAAAATCCCTTATTTTGTACATAAATGACGTCATGGAGCGTTATTATATATAGAAAATACGTTAAAACTGTTTTTGTGCTTCTAAACAGGTGTTGAAATCACTGCAATAAGTAAATTATGCAGATCCGATTGTTATTGTGTTTTCTACGCGGGGTTGATTTACCCCACCCACTTTTTATAACATGGGGGTATGCCAGTACCGGAAGTTGCCAGTTACACGCTTGAAGCGATACATCAATATAACTGCTGACGAATGATTGAGTATACCATGTGCTATGCAAAACCAGGAGAAATTTTAAAATTTGTCCATAATAGTAATTTTAACAGATATGATAACTAGCACTTGACTGTGATTATTTTGGTATATTGATAGGTGTTTTAAAATTGTTATAGACGAGCAAACAACAAACTTATAGTTTTGCTGCACTTGTCGACGATTAGCGTTTGAATAATTAATTTTAGTGGTGCAAAAGAAAAATCGGCTTGAAAAATGCTTATATCGACATAGCGAATGGAACTTAACAGCGTCTTATTTCCTGCTTTCTGCGTGGTTAAAATGGCATGAATTTCGACCAGTGTCCTTTATTAGCCCTATTCAAAGCTATATATCTTGACCGAACTAAGTGTTAATGATGTAAAATTTACATCAGTTGATAGACAAAAGCTAGACCTTTCAAAATATATGTACTTATGGTACCTTAAATTCTATATTTGTAAAGATACAGCCCGATTCTACGAACATAAAAAATGACCCTCGTAAAAGTGTATAAAAGTGTCAATAAGTAACACAATATCACACCCTATAAGTATCAGAATGTTTTCTAATTTCTCATACCTGTCATTTTTCAATATTTAATATGTCTGCTTTGTGTAGGTAAGGTGTTGGATTAATTTATCAAAAGCTGTGGTAGAAGCTGATCGTCCCATGAAGGCACTATGTATATACAAAAGCCATATAAAGTAAAAAATGTTTAGGTTCTTATTGCTGTCACTTTGTAAAAAAAAAATTGAACCAAATTTGTTAATGCATATGTTTAACATGTCTATATTGTGTAGGTTAAGTATTTGATCATTTGATCAAAAGCTGTGGTAGGAGTTGATTGGCCCATGATGGCACCATCATGATCTATGCATATGTCAAATTCAACAAATGTGATGTTAAATATGGCAAAATATCTATATTATGCAGAAAATTACAGACAAGAAGTACTGCATAAGCATAATATGTAATATTTCTCAAATAGAATTATTGATCATAATTAATAATAAGATAAAAGCACAAGAAACATGGACTGTGTGATGTTTCACCAGAGTTGCCCTCAGTATGCCAAACCGTTTGGACCCGGATCAGGCCGGACAACCTGTCTGATCTGGGCCCATACTGTCTGCCAAGGCTAACAAAGAAGTCAAACCGTTTGGACCCAGATCAGGCCGGATGCCCTGTCTGATCTGATCTGGGCCCATACTGTTGGCTAAGGATAATAAAGATTCCACCAGTAGGTGGAGAGCTTAAAAAAATGTTATTAAAATGCCCAGTTTATTATTAATATTTGCCATAATCATGTAATGAGTGCAACAAATAGGATAGTGTGGTTCTCATGTATATGAAATTTAAGGTCAATATCTTACAATACAGCAGGTAGTATAGAATCATAAGTCGACGCAAACAGTGCAGTTCTAGATTAGAATACTCCTAAGGGATTAGACTAATCTTGGCCTGCAGTGCTGCTCAAGCACAATAAATGGAAAGACACACAGTGCAAACCCATAGCAGAATGATTTTCCTGATCAGAAAAATAAACATGCCTTTTTAGAGCCTTACAGATAGAAGAGTCTATTATTATATGATGGGCTAAAGGTGACAAAGTTCGTGGCTCGATTGAAAAAAGGAGCACTGTCATGACAGAGTTGATACACAATTCACTTATCTGGAATTCCAGGTTGGTTCAAAATACTACACGCAGCGTGTGTGTACTAAATTTAATTCTACCGATTAAACCCAAACACCAAAGTAACGGACTTTCACACTCATCTTAGCCCAATAGTAATACCTTGCCTTACTTGGCTGCACACATGTATTAAAAATTATATCCACTGGAGTATTTCGCAGTGCGAATAAAACCCTCATTTTTCCTGGTCTTGGCAATATATCAACTATTTATAGAACTTTGTGAATTCTATGTATAACCTTCTATTTATAGGTAGGGGGTTCCAAAATTTGACGTGACAAGCGAAACTCAAGTCCTTAGGCCAGTTCTTTTAATTTGATTTCAATAAAGACTGACTACAGGGGAGCGTGTGGTTCACGAAGCATTGTTGACACAATATTGGGTACGGATACCTATGACCTTCAGTTGTTTGTAAATGAAGGTCTTGGTTCTGTACCACATATTTGATTACTGACCTTCTGACAACCTCTTCATATAAAGTATTGCATGCTACCATATGTCATGTCATGTATATTCATAGATGTTGCACCCTCTTTGGCATTTATTCCCGTTATTCTAAAATAGCACTTATTTTTTATTATGACAAAGGCAACTCTGGTGATTAACCACTTCCAGAATTCTTGTGGTCAAATCAGAATTAACTGAAAACAAAACATTTGGAGTGTCAAACAGTGTGGATCCAGATCAGGCCAAACGTTCTGTTGGACCTGATCAGGATCCGAACTGTTTGCATAGTATTAATAAAGTCATCAAATATATCACAAGCAGAAAAGAGTATTAATAAAGAATACTAGATGCTTCTCAAGAAAATTATTATTGTTGTTCACTACATTAATGTGTAAATTATTTGTGTAGGCAAAAAACATTAGTGTACGGTTAATGCTGAAAAAAATATATTGTATTGTATTGTATATGCAAAAGCCATTAAGAATTATAAGGAAAATAACTTTCCAAGACTTTCACCATAGCCGTTATTCTTTATCTTATATATTTGTCATGTTAATTTAAATATCTTTTCAAGGTTTGATGAAAATTTCATCAATGGTTCATCAAGATATTTAAAAGGAAACAAAAACATTACACAATACAGTGTCTCCGGTGAGGCTCGAATCTCAACCCCTCAAATTAGAGTCAAGCACTCTATCACTGAGCGCAGGTTTAGCCAAACAAAATTATTCAGCGTACAATTGTGAATATTTTCTTACCCATCATATTTATCATATGTTTTGGGTGCTCAAAAGAACCGTCTCAGAGGGTTCTTTTGAGTACCCATACTATATGTTTTATGGAGAATTAAGAACATTATTTGTTTTGTTAAGCACACTTATCTAAGGCCTGGCTGAGCCAACAAGCTCCTTAATTGATGTGGAAGAGAGAGCTGATTGCTTTACTTTAATTTTTCCTATTGCCTTGTGATTGTAAGTGTCAACACTGTGCCCTGGGTTGATGAGCAGTGTGTGATTGTGGCAATTCTTGATCAAACTTGCTTGCTATCTTTACCCAAAAATAGCAGCCAACACCAAATGCGTCTCTACTGAAGGGAAGAAAACTAAAAGTTGTATGACAATAGATGAAAAGCAGACCAACATGCATATCAGTCTGATCAATGCATCTGTTATTCATTTTCTGCTATGTCACGATGGTAAGGTATACATCGATTTACAGGAACTGTCAGTACTTTATAGGTCGGATGTGGTAGGTATTTTCGTTTTTGTTGGTGTTAATACTATATAGAAAAACATGCCATATGACAAGGGGACCAAATCATTTTTTAAGTATTTTGCATACTCATGGTCAAGGGGGGGGGGATACTCTGATATTTTCATACATACGTAGGCTCGGGTTTTTTTGGGGGGGTTCAAAATTTTGAATTTCAATATTTTTGGGGGTTTTCAGAAAAATGAATATTTTTGGGGCTATGAAGATTTTGTGGAAATTTTTTGGGTCATCACAAAATTGGACTATATTTAGGGGTCATTTCTATGCATTTTAGGGTCTTTCCTTAAGGTCAAGGTACAGACTGGGGGTATATTTTTGGGTCGTTAAAATTTCAAATATTTTTGGGGGGTGCTTGTACCACGGCATCCAATTAAGGTTACCTTGCACCCCCCACAGGACAATTTTTCATGGGTGTCAAATTGTTTGTTGGGACCCCCTGGATTCGAAACAAAGGTGTCCTCAAAAAAATTCTGGCTTGGGCTATGTGAAATTGCATGGTTTCTATGGCAACCCATAACGAATTTGAGAAGGGGGGTTGCCTACAAAATTACTCATATCTCAGTTGTTACTAATCCTAGACTACTAAACGTAATACCAAATTAAAGCTAAGACATGGGCCTATTATCCATCTGTTGCATATACAAATTATCTAATTTGCATATTCATAAATATTTATTAAAAGATTAAAAATGTGTTTCTCGAATGGGGGTATACGTACAAGATCAATAATATCTTGGCTGCTTTTAGTCGTAGATTACTAAAATTTGTACTAAAATAAAGTTAAAACAAATGCCCTTTATTCCATAGTCAAATATGCAACGTATCATATTTGCATAATTTGCATATTCATGAATATTAATAAAAACGCTAAGAAATAACGGAAATCATTACAAATATAAATAGGCTGATTTCATCCCAATATTGTCATTGCTGTATGTTTTAATATAATCAATGTTACAATTTGACAGGTCCATTCATCCAGTGGTCCTATATGAATATTATCTCATTTGAATATTCATAAAATGCATGAAAACTTTAAAAAAGAGGGAAAATCACGTAAAAACTATAAGCCTAGTGGAGGGGTTAAGGTACGATCTATCCTGCACTCCTAGGGCCTTTTAAATTCATGCCAAATTGTTCAGTGGGACCCTCAGAATGTGAAACGAAGTTCTCCTCAAAAGAAATTTGGTATTGTCTACGTAAAAATGCATGGTTTCCATGGCAACCTCTTATATGATTCTCGAGATTGGGGGGTAGGCCTACAAATTCAATCATATCTAGGGTTCTACTTATCCTAGGGCACTAAAATTGGTGTCAAAGCAAAGCGTAGATACATGCTTTTTTTCATGTGGTCAAATTTGTAAATCATCTTATTTGCATATTTATGAATATTAATCAAAACCTACAGAAATGACATAAAATCATAAAAAAACAACATAAATGAACATATTACAGCACCAAAACATCATCAAACCACCATTGTTGCCATTTTATATCCTCAGTGATTAAATTTAATAAGTTCTTTCATCAAGTGGTCCTATATGAAATTATCTCATTTGCATATTCATGAATATTAATGAAATCTTAAAAAAAGGGAAAAAGCCATGGGTAAACTATAATATGTAACAGGGTAATCAGACCTTAATTTAACACATAGGACATTTTATTATGGGCGTAAGTTTGTCCAATATGACCACTTAAATGCAAAAAATATTGTCCTCAAAAATAAATGCCCTTTGGATTTTGAAATTTCATGGTTTCCATGGCAACCAATTATGAGACAGTGAACTTAAGAAAGGGGGTATACGTACAAAATTACTCATATCCTATCAACATCTCATCCTAGATTACTAAACATGGTATTTAACTAATTCCTGGACATAGCAGTTTAATTTGGTAGTTAGGTATACAAATTATCTAATATCCATATTCATGAATATTAATGAAAACTTAAGAAATGAGAGATAAAATCTCAGAAAAATTAAAGGGTGTACATATAAAGTTACCAATATCTCAGCTGCTATGCCTCCTAGTGTATCAAACTTGGTGCCATATCAATGCTTAGACATAATAATTTTACCTTAAGGTCAGCTTTGAAATATAGTTAACATAAATAATTATGAATTTTGATTCAAACAGAAGAAATAAATGAAAAATCGCGGAAAAATCAAGGGGGTGTACTTACAAATCTAATAATATCTCAATTGCTAAGTGCCCTTAAGTACCAATATTGGTTTTAAACTAATGCAAAGACACTAGTATGTTAAACAAATTATCAAATTTTAAAATGGTCACATTATAATATTCATGAATATTGATAAAACCATGAGCATTTTGAGAAAAATACTTGGAAATTTAGGGAATATACCTACAAAATTACTCATATCTCAGCAGCCTATAGCCCTTACGTAGCAAACAAGGTGCCAACTTATTGCTATGACACAGCCCTATATCTCGATGGTAATATTTGCCAGTTGTCTCATTTACATATTCAAGAAAATTAATATATACATTAGAATAAAGAGAAAAATCGCCGAAAAATGAATGGGGTATACCTACAAAATTACCAATATCTTAGCTGCTAATTGCCATAGAGTAGCAAACAATTTACTTAATTTACGCCTATGTATAACAGTTTTACCTAGCGGGAAGATATAAAAATTAGCTAATTTGTTTAAGATCAATATCAATAAAAACTTTAAAAATACAAGAAAAAAATGTATACAAATTGATAGCAGTGTACCTACAAAATTACTCATATCTCAACTGCTATAAATCTTATACTTTTTTTCGTTTACTCAAAAACACTTAGGATTATGCTGTTTGATATGGTACTAAGCTGATTTATGTTATAACTTGAACTGAAACTAACTGTGGAATGCAATATGTTGGACAAACTGGCCAATCCCTCAAGACTAGGTTTCGTGAGCACTTTCCTAAAATGAAAAAGCCTAAAAAATTTGACACATTTCTTTATCGCCATTTCAAAAATAATGGTCATCCACCTAGTAAAATTGTAATTCAGCCGGTTGAAAAAATTATATATGATCCAAATTCATCAACTAGATTAAAAAGTATTAAGAGACATGAAACTGAACTTAAATGGATTAAATTTTTGCAATCACCTTTTCCTTTAGGCTTTAATGATAATATATACCATGAAGGCAACATGTCTTAAATGCCAGATTTTGATGTTTTTTCTGTTTTGGAATGTAAAAAACGTAAAAGAAGATCTCATGGTAAACGTAAAAATGGCAACATTAAGCGCAAAATTTGTACTGAAAAACGCTTAAATACTTCCCTAAAGGATCTTTCTTTGGCTTTAACTAATCGTGGTCGACATGGCTTTTTTTCATTTTTAAGTTCCTTGCCTATCTCAGTTTTACGCAATTTAGAGTTAGCGGCTAATAAACTTTATGATAGAGCAAACAAATTATATAAAGCAGCACTCCTTACAAGGTGTTATGTTCAACATTTTCTTAGTCCTTATATCGATTCTGAGGTCAACCATAAACGACATTTTATCAAAATTCCACTCATTAACAAAGGTATTGAGTTTATTGATTTACATAGTATCTTCAAGGATAATTCAGTGATTTCATCTATTCCAAATTACTTTAATAATTCTGAAACTCCTATCATTTGTTATAAATATAACAAACCAATAAGGTCTACGATATTTAACTTTAATAAAATTGTAAATGATTTAGATATAGATTCCAATACTCCTGCCTCCTGAGATTGTAAAAATTCAAATTATTTATATCCCTCTGCAGGGCATGTTATTACAGGTAATCTAAATGTCATTCCTGACGCTAGAGTTCGCAATATCATTTCTAAAGGTCCTAAAAATAGATTTCCCTCTAATATTGATTTCTCTTAATGTCGTAGAGAGATCGCTGCTTCTTTAAATGACTTCAGTAATCGTTGGTGCAAACGGGAAAATGTTGAACCTGATGCTTTGAAGGAATGGAAGATTAACATTTTTAAAATTATTGATACTCGTATTTCATTTTACTCTCGTATTACACATCTTTTGCCCCCTAAACCTAAATCTTCTTTTAGTCATCTTAAACGAGGTATCCAGGATTTTCATATGAACTATGTTTTGGTTCCAGCAGATAAAGCTGCTAACAATGTTGTAGTTGTTTGACGATTGTATTATATTAATACTCTTAAGCGTGAGCTTGTTGACACTAATGCCTATAAACTGCAGCCTTCTTTAAGTGAAAGGGTGATTGTTGATGGGCATGGTTGTCATACAGCCCTACATTTTGGTGTCAAAGCTAAAGAAAATCAAGACAAAGTTCCTACGTTGTACTGGTTACCTAAACTCCATAAAAAAACCTATAAAGCAAGATTTATTGCAAATTCTAGTTCTTGTACAACAACAGAACTCTCTAAATTGTTAACCTCGTGTCTTACAGCTGTTAAAAAACATGTTATCAAATATTGTGAAAAGGTATATGAGAGATCTGGTAAAAACCTATTTTGGTCGATTAAAAATTCAGGTGAAATTTTAGATAAACTTAAAGCTAGAGATTTCAATGCGACCAGTTTGTCTACTTATGATTTTTCTACTCTTTACACTACTTTACCTCATTATTTAATTAAAGATAAACTTATTGATCTTATTGAAAGTACCTTCCAGAGAGAAGGCTCTCCTTACCTTGCATGTAGTGACAGAAATGCATTTTTTACTTCAGAAAAACCTAAAAAATATCATGCATGGTCGTGTCAAAATGTATGCGATGCGCTGACCTTTTTGTTGGACAACATTTTTATTCAATTTGGCACCAAGCTCTATAGACAAGTTGTTGGGATTCCTATGGGCACTAATTGTGCTCCCCTGGTTGCAGATTTATTCCTGTTTTATTATGAAAGGGACTTTATGATGTCTCTTTCTGATGATAAGCAGGCTGATGTTATTGATGCGTTTAACACTACTTCCAGATATTTGGACGATTTTTTAAATATTAATAATGTTTATTTTGACAATATGGTTAGTCAAATATACCCTTCAGAGCTCCAACTTAATAAAGCCAATGCCTCTGATACCGAAGCCGCATTTTTAGACTTGCATTTGTCAATTTCTAATGATATTGTTTCTACCAAAATTTATGACAAACGTGACGACTTTGATTTTGAAATTGTCAATTTCCCATTTTTAGATGGTGATGTTCCTCGTTCTACATCCTATGGAGTCTATATCTCTCAACTCATTCGTTTTGCTAGAGCATCTAGCTATGTTGCTGACTTCAACACTCGAAATAAATTGTTAACTCAGAAACTTCTTAAACAAGGCTATCGGTATCATAAACTTCGCAAAACATTTTCAAAATTTTATAGACGATACTATGATTTGATTTCTAAATTACAAGTTGGACTTAAATCTCTCTTGCGCCAAGGACTTTCGGAACCTGATTTCTATGGTGACTTGGTGTATAAGTTGAAGAAGATTGTTGGCTCTAATAATTTTTCAGCGCAGTTCATTAAAATAATTTCCCATTATAAAAAGATTGGCTATAACATTAATGTATTGCAACAGACTGCATGCTTGGTAGTCAACCCAACCATGGTTGGCAACTTTGCTTTCCTCTTTAATTGCACGCCGGTGGGTCGGACTTCAGACTCTATGATGGTTCCGACTTAAAGACTTATCTATTGATGAGATGGTAGGGGCCTGATGCTTTGGCTGTTTGTCGGGCCCACCGGGGTTTACCTGTTGGATTTCATTTGCTCCGGTATTCAGTTTAATTTACTGTTGAGTCCTTATCCTTGCTTTATCTCCTTGTTATATCTTGATTTATATGTTTTAGGAGATGATGCATTGATAAGTTAGGGGTCTTTCATGCAAACCAAATATCTATGTGTCTTGATCCACATCTGAATTAAGGGTGAGGTTGGCGCCGTTAAACCGGTTTAAGCCCTCCAGTAAAATATTTTACTGACCGTTCCAAGGCGGTACTTCTTTTGTGGATCTTTTATGTTTTTGTTCTTTCTTGTGTTTGCTATGTTTTGTGCGCGTCTGTTTATATGTGCTTTGTGGTCACCTGCTGGGAAAGGGCTGACCTCTTGGCTCTCGTTTGTGGTGTCTTCTGTGAGTTTGTCACTTTCCCATTGGTAT
Source organism: Loripinus fragilis (assembly GCA_964019695.1). Classification (NCBI taxonomy): domain Eukaryota; kingdom Metazoa; phylum Mollusca; class Bivalvia; order Lucinida; family Lucinidae; genus Loripinus; species Loripinus fragilis. The sequence continues at coordinate 45,976,585 of OZ026524.1, forward strand.
CCTGGGTCAGGTGTGGTACTTGATTGTATCGATTCCTGATCTTTGCACCATTACTTACTTTAACTACTATGGGGCATTTGGAAGCTAAGATATTAATCACTTTGTAGGTATACCCCTTTATTTTCCTGTAATTTTCTCGAATTTCTCATGTTTTCATCAATATTCATGAGAATTTAAATTTGATGTGTTATAAATTGGATCATTTTGGTAAACATGTTGTGTATATGCATTGACTTAAAATCAGGTTTGGCACTATTGAGTACTTCATTACAGAGATATGAGCAATTTTGGAAATGCACCCCCTTGATTTTTCCGCAATTTTTCATTCATTTCTTCTGTTTTCATTAAAATTCATGAATATTCATGATAAAAAATCCTATTATATCTTATGGTAAAAGTACAATGTCTAAGCATTGAATTGGCACTAGGTTTGATACACTGGAACACATGGTTGAATTGGCACTAGGTTTGATACACTGGAACACATGGTAGGTGAAACATTTGTCATTTTATATGTACATCACTTAATTTTTCTAAGATTCATTCTTTCATTACAAAAGTTTTCATCAATATTCATGAATATGCAAATGAGATAATTTTCATATAGGACCATTTGATGAAAGAACTTATCAAATTGCATCACTGAGGATATATAATAAAAGGCAACAATGGTGGTTTGATGATGTTTTGGTGCTGAAATATGTTCATTTATGCTGTTAATATGATTTTACATCATTTTTGTAGGTTTTCATTAATATTCATTAATATGCAAATTTGATGATTTACAAATCTGACTACATGAAAAAAGACATGTGTCTAGGCTCTAATTTGACACCAATTTTAGTGCTCTAGGGTATGTAGAATCCTAGATATGATTGAATTTGTAGACATACTCCCCAATCTCGAGAATCATATAAGAGGTTGCCTAGGAAACCATGCATTTTCACGTAGACAATACCAAATTTCTTTTGAGGAGAACTTCGTTTTACATTCTGAGGGTCCCACTGAACAATTTGGCATGAATTTAAAAGGCCCTAGGAGTGCAGGATAGATCGTACCTTAACCCCTCCACTAGGCTTATAGTTTTAACGTGATTTTCCCTCATTTTTTTTTAAGTTTTCATGCATTTTCATGAATATTCAAATGAGATAATATTCATATAGGACCACTGGATGAATGGATCTGTCAAAATGTAACATTGATTATACTAAAACATACAGCAATGACAATATTGGGATGAAATCAGCCTATTTATATTTGTAATGATTTCTGTTATTTTTTAGCGTTTTTATTAATATTCATGAATATGCAAATTATTGAAATATGATACGTTACATGTTTGACCATGGAATAAAAGGCCTATGTCGTAGCTTTATTTTAGTACAATTTTTAGTAATCTACGACTAAAAGCAGCTGAGATACTATTGATCTTGTACGTATACACCCATTTGTGAACCACATTTTTAATGTTTTTATAAATATTTATGAATATGCAAATTATCTAATTTGCATATGCAACAAGGGGATAATAGACCTTTGTCTTAGCTTTAATTTGGTATTAGGTTTAGTAGTCTAGGATAAGTAACAGCTGAGATATGAGTAATTTTGTAGGAAAACCCTCCTTCTCATATTCGCTATGGATTGCCATAGAAACCATGCAATTTCACATAGCCCAAACCAAATATTTTTTAAGGTGACCTTCGTTTTGCATCCAGGGGGTCCCAACAAACAACTTGGCACCCATGAAAAATTGTCCTGTGGGGGGTGCAAGGTAACCTAGATTGGATGCCGGGGTATTGAAATTCCCGATATTTTTTTTGTGTGAACGGTAGCTGCTGGGCCCCGAGCGATTTATGTAAGCATTTAGGAATAGATACAAGTACCGACCAAATACCCATCATCCGGATTGGTACTCGAATCTATTCCTAAATATTTACATAAATGGCCATATACTTTCTGAATACTTAAAAATGATTGAATTCTATAGTCTCTTTGGTATACCACATGTTTTTCTATATTAACACCAATACCTACCACTTCCGCTCTTTGAAGTACAAGCAATACGCATGAATACCAGCCGAGCTGAGTATACCTTTACCAGTGTGTATCCTCCGAGTATGCTTTTTCACGCTACACAATAATCACGCAGTGTTGTTTTTCTGTCTCTCACGCTGTCTACACATAAACTTGTGACGTCACAGGGAAGTTATCAGGACTCTTAGCACTCACCTTTCGCTCGCCTTCATCATGTGGAAAATGGGGATTCTACTGATAAAATTATTGCGCAATATATTCACACAGTGTTATTTACTCATATTTTTCTTATACCCAAAAGTTTGTAGAAATTAGGTGGCAAATTAACATTTTTTTTCATTTATCCCAGTTCGTTGACACTTTGTCTGCTGCGTTGGCTGTTATCCCTACTCCAAATTCACATGACTGTCACGTGGTTAGCTATGGCGGTAAAAAAGTATAAACCATCATACCTGCCTTAATTGTTGTGTAAAAATGAGAGAAATGTGTATTTTTATATAATAATTATACTTTGGCTCAGTTGAATCCCCGTTATTTAAATATATAATTATTTGGGAACAGATCAAATCATATCAATATTACAGCTAGCATTCAGCAAGGTGATTGCTAAACTAGAAAGGATACCTAGAACCACACATTAAACCAAGAACTCAACATAAGACCCCACAGCCAATGGGACCAACAACAAACAATGAATAAACAACAGACCCACCCTTGAGTTGTGCTGAAACAAATCAATTATTAGTTCTGCAGTATTCATAACTATTCATTACCTGTAAAATTTATAAAAAAAACAACTCTTGTTTATTTTGATCATACTTTTAAAAGTATTGCATGTCTGGCTTCCCATAAAACTTGGTTTTTGAGAAGTGCGTGATTATGATGACGTGGACAGCAAGTTGCCATTTTTGTCTGGGATTTTCCAGGCCGGTTGGAGCACAGGAAAAGAGATTTTCTAAACTTATCATTTAGTTATGTGGCGAGAATTTACATAAATTAAGGCGATAATATGCCAGTATTTTTTTATTTGATGTGATTGAATGTATCAAATATGCCGACAAGCGATATATGCGTGATTATTGCTTACACTAAGATATGTACTATGAATAACTTATTACAAACTCTACAGCTAGTTACAAACTCTAGCTAGTCTCTAGTTCAGCAGATTGGTTTGAGTCTTACTCAGTCACAAACCCAAAGACAGGGTTTTATGGGTTTTTTTGGCAAATGCACACTAGAGAGCCCCTGTACTCGAAATTCCCCGACAATGCAAAAAAAGCAATGGTTACCCCTTTGCACAAAAATAATAGCAACCTTGATAAGGAAAACTACCGCCCTGTTAGTATTTTACCTGTTATTTCTAAGATTTATGAAAGGGCAATAAATGAACAATCATGTAGTTTTTTCAGTCAACATTTCAATACTTACCTTTCTGCATTCAGGCCAGGATATGGATGTCAGAGCACACTCCTGAGGATAATTGAGGACTGGAAGCAGGCTTTGGATGAAAATAAGTATGTGGCAGCTATTTTAATGGATCTCTCAAAAGCCTTTGACTGTTTGCCACATGACCTGCTCCTTCTTAAACTTAAAGCATATGGTGTGTCAGAAAATGCAATTAAACTTTTAAAAAGCTATTTAACTAATAGAAAGCAGTGTGTGAAACTCGGAACTTTCATAAGTGATTTTCAACCTATCCTCAAGGGTGTGCCCCAGGGATCCATTCTGGTCCTATTCTCTTCAACATATTTATTAATGATATTTTCCATGTTATTAAAAACAGTAAGTTGTATAACTACGCAGACGACAATACAGTGTCTGCTGCGGACCGAGTACTTTCAAAACTAATCGCAAATCTTGCTGAAGACAGCTTGATGCTGATTAAATGGTTTGCTGACAATCATATGAAAGCTAATCCAGACAAGTTCCAGGCCATAGCTGTTGGTAAGCGTACAAAAAATGAAAATATAACTTTTAATCTTGATAATGATATCATACATTGTGAGGATCATGTTAAACTTTTAGGTGTTACCATTGATTTTAAATTGAGTTTCGATCTTCATATATCAAATGTATGTAAAAAAGCATCTAGACAACTAAATGTGTTGAAGAGAATAGGAAGAAACTTATGCAGATTGGGGAAACTCAATATTTATTATTCATTTATCATGTCAAATTTTAACTATTGCCCTCTCGTCTGGCATTTTTGTGGGGAAGTTAACACAAAGAAGATAGAGAAAATTCAGGAAAGGGCCCTCAGATTTATATATCAAGACTACAATTCTAGCTATGATACTTTGCTTGATAAATCAAAACTACCTTCACTAAAAGTCAGACGACTGAGGGCAATAGCACTAGAGGCTTTTAAGATTTTAAATAATCAAACACCTGTATATTTGAATGATATTTTAACATATAAACCCCATTCTTATTCTTTTAGGTACACAAATACAGTTGAAATACCCCAGGTGAGGACCAGTTCATATGGTGTCAGATCCTTCCGCTCTACTGCTGCTAAAATATGGAATTCCCTACCACAAAAGTTCCGAGACATTACATCTACGGAGCAATTTAGGTCACAAATTGGTACATGGAGCGGGGGGTCTGCACATGCTCGTTTTGCTCAAACTGTTAATGATTCTGTTTTAATTTTTTGTTGCTTTTGTTGCTTTTAATGCTAAATCTTCAGTTTAATAGCTCTTTTTGGGTCTTTGTCAATTATGTATTAAAACTTAACATTGTGATATGATTGTAAAGCTGTGATTATTCTATGGTGATTTTATGGTGATTTCTTAATAATATTGACTATTTATATCAAATTTAATAATTGTACAGACTCAATTATGGCTATAGCTGAAGATGTTTTTCCTTCCTTTTCAGTTATGTTTGCTACAATATGTGCTTGCAAAAAGTTAAACGCTTTTAAATTTTATCATAATATGTATGTCTTATAATGCTAATGCTTCTATGTGCAATTTAAAACTTATTTATCCTTTTATAATTCTGTATGTTGTACTATGTAACATGTCTTAATACTTATATGTGTTGGTTAATAGCTATACATAGCTAGTGTTAATTTGTTAGATTTCCGACTTTAAATAAAATTTGTATTGTATTGTATTGTATTAGCAGCGCAGTCATCGCATGGTGATTGCAGCTGACGAATGTACAAAATAGTGTACCTAGCTGTTAATAAGGGTAATGTTTTGGTCAATTGTTTACTTCTAAAAATATTCATTGCGACTTATTTTCACTTATAAATACAGCTGTGTATCTGCTCAAAATTTTTGTGGGCTGAGTGATAGTCGCTATAGCGCCAGAGTTATGCCAAAAATGTGATTTTTCCTGAAAAAGAGCATGGAAAAATGTTTGCTTATGTTCTGGAATTTATGCTAACTTTCGATAAATGCAAAATACCAGTCCTTTAATGTGCACAAAGTTTGAAATCTGAGGACAGAGTACTTTGAAAGGTATTCAAGCTTTTCATACTGTACACATAGTTCTGGCCCAGTAGGTGAGTGTCTAAATAAAATCAATATGTTGCAGTCAACGACCCTACCAAAGCACCAGATATACAGAACTATGTATACAGTATGAAAAACTTGAATAACTTTCAAACTACTCAAGCCACTGATTTCGAACTTTTTTCACATTAAAGTACTGTTTTTTTTTTCATTTTAGCTAAAATAAGCATAATTTCCAAAACATAAGCAAAAATTTATTTCATCCTCTTTTTCAAAAATAATCACATTTTTGGCATAACTCTAGCGCTGTAGCGACTATCACTCAACCCACAAACATTTTAAGCAGATACACAGCTGGATTTATAAGTGACAATAAATCACGATGAATATTTTCAGAAGTAAAATATTGACCAAAATATTGCCCTTTTTTAACAGCTAGGTACACAAGTTTGTGCACTCGTCGACTGCAACCACCATGCGATGACTGCGCTGTTAGAGTACAGTGGTCCTCTAGCCTGAAATGGCTCAAATGTAAAAACCTTGATGAGAACCAAAGTAAATGTTTAACTTTTAACTCTTTGCCTGCAAGGGTCAAATTATGGTGTCTGCTAATAACTTTATCAAATAGTCTGAACCCAATCCAGGACAGTCAAAATGTCCTGATCTGGATCCTAACTGTTTGACAATCTGTGTTCTGAAAGAATTTTTCAAAAAGTCAAATTGAAGATAGTCAGCAAAAAGCATGGAAAAATAACTCAGCCAGCAAAGAGTTAACTGAAACAGAAATCAAGGGCCCTTACATATAAGTCAATACCTTAATTACCAGACTCTGCCAAAGGATTGATAGTCTGCTTCAGATTAGTCAGTTGGCCTGAGCTTATGGGGCAGTTGACATCAGAAATTGAATTCAAGATGGCAGAGTCTGGTTGTTCAGATGGTACAGGTCTGTCCCAATCAACGCCATATTCTTCCTCAGCAGCTTCATCTATGGGTGGTTCAAAGAAGAGAGAATCCACACCAGTCTGCCCAGTTCCACGGTGCTGGATAATTCCTTGAACATAGAGCTGGAGAGGAGTCTTCTCACCTTGCCCGCTAACTTTATGGTTGTTCCACCCATCAACAAACTTATCCAATGCAACATTCATCCGTGGAATGTACACAAAGTGTAAACACTACACCTGCAGGGGGTTGTCTGGATCAAGGATGCCCTCTCTCTTCATGAGCTGAAAAAGCTGCTGGTAGACAAAGCTGCATCCTGTGTACAGATCTCGCCAAAACCGTTCGATTCGTTGGTTATGTACAGACTTTCCAGTTATACAGCTTCCTCTACCGGTGCCTCTGTGTACATTCATGAATGTGGCGACTTCCACATTCTCTCCACCATGGTCGCATCGTACTCTGGATGGAACACCAAACTTTGTTGTAGCAGAGACAAACTTTCGACCACAGTCTCCGCTCTATTATTACTTGACAGCCGGAGGAACACCATTAAACGGCTGTAACCATCAATACCACCATGTATAATGAGCCCCCACCTGAAAAGACATTGCAATGCAATAAAAATTGTATAGTATCAGTTGATGGTCACAAAACAATTATCAAATACGACACCAACCAGATTACATCTGTTGGATATGATGCATGATGATGTACAACTGTAACTTAAAAGATCAAAATGAGATGACCATTGGGGGTAATTACTGGTAACATGGTCTCTTTTTAAATTAAATGTTAGTTTGCTTTTGTGCATTTAAAAGAATATGAAAAGGTAGATTAAACAAAGTAAGCAGTTGCAGTGTATATAAAAAGTACAAGGTTACTGTTTATTGATAATAGTTGACATCAGACTTCCAGGATACATTTGAATCTCTAATTGAATTAGAGGAGGCCTACACTCGTCTAATCTCAAACCCAGGTGTGGTTGCAGAAATGTTAAGGTGTACACCATCAAGCCATGCCGAGCAGGCAACCCTAGATTTCCTGATCAGGGCAATCAGGAACATGGACCAAGCAACCCTGCAACTGTTTCTGCGTTTCGTAAGTGGCAGCAGTGCCCTGGTGGTGCCACATATTAATATAGACTTTGAGCCACTGACTGGGTTTGGCAGGCGAGTTATGGCCCATACCTGCAGCGTGACACTTGATCTCCCCATCTATTACAGCTACCGTATGTTTAGGCTTGAACTCTATGCTGTATTACGAGGTGGACATTGGGAGATGGACTTTATCTGAATTCTTTTAACAAATATATTTGTGTCTCAGCCAGTAGGAGGACAAACCTACTGTTTTTGTTTGATATCTCTCAGTCCGTCCATCCAACTGGCTCACACTATTTTCCAAACTTTTGATCTTATTTTGATTATTAGTTTTTTATAATGTTTGATCGACACCATTTGCAATAGTGCATAATGTTATTTTATATGTTCTGAATCATTGATAGTACTGAAACACAACATAAATTGCAGGATTTGTTTTGGCATATTTTGACGACCGATATTGGGTCATGTTCCCAATGTCAAAGGTATGTTTTTCCCAATTTCAAGGAGAAATTCCCAATTCAAGGAACAAAAAAACTCAACTATTTGTGAAACCTTAAAACTGCACTGCGCCACAGCAAATTGTTTTTTGCATTTCAAATGTTGAAATGTGCTTATTAATGAACCAAATATTTGATTTGTTTTATTTGCTTATATTATACAATGTGAGCTTTTCTCAAATTTACACAAAGCAACGCAAAAATTCCCAATTCTGTGGGTCAAGTCATTTTCCCAAAATGGGGAAAAACCCCTGAATTGAAACCAGGTATGAACTGCAATGATTCAAAAACAGGCAGCAGGTATGTAAGTAAGTAAAGCCTTTATTTTACGAGGGAAACACATCTAGCGCATACATTAAAATAAGAACATATAATAGCTAATTATCAATAAGGCCCTCATTATATAAATATTATATAACACAAATTCAACAATGTGCATATTCACAAAAAAATTGTATTCTGTTCCTATTCTATCTGCCTGCTGGGTAACTTTGCATAACCCCTTGCTGCCCGCCAATTTTCCTTCAAAACCAACCTCTATCAAGAATACCATAAGAGTGTCAAACAGTCTGGATCCTAATCAGGCTCGACCTTTTGTTTGGCCTATTCTGGGTCCATACTGTTTGCAAAAGTTGTCAACAGAAAACACAAACAGGCAAAGAATTAACTTATCAGCTTACAAGACATTATCATTAAATTGTGAACAGACAAAAAGTACCTGTGCATTTTTATGCATGCTTGCAGGTATGAAAAAAAATGCAAAAATATTCTGGAAATGTCAACACCAGATACCAGACAAAATGCATTAAGTTGACAAAAGTGGAGGCCCAATCCAAATGGCCTGGGCTTTCCGAAATCATTGCAGAAAATCCAACACCTGATAACCCAAATCTTTTGTGGTAAACAGTGAATTAATGAAAATTTTGAACATTTATTGTACTGAAAAATAACAGGAAATAACCCATTTAAATCTGATTTTAAAAAAGGCTTGGGAACAGTGTAGATAGATGAGTGCTGCATAATTGACATCTTATCAAGGTTTTCCACAATAGGATGGGTCCTCAGCAGATTTTCCACAAAGTAATCATTATTAAAGTGAGAAACATACATTATACTACAGTCAGGATGGAAGCTTCCACATGACAAACATGGGTAAAAATTAATCAGTGTACAATATCAGCAATGCATTGAAACATCCTTGCTCTTAAACATTTTACTCAAATGAGCACTTGAACAAGCATTGCAGACCAAGATGACATGCGACAGAATGTGGCACTTCATCAGGGTCTGCACTGTTTGCTAAGATCAAAACAATCTATAGGGACTCAGAGGTGCATCTGCACCTGTTCTGTCTAAATTCATAATAACTTTTTTTTATATTGAAAATATTATGAGTGCTTACTAGATACCATTAGTTTTAGAAAGCACACATATGCACACAACAATTTGTGTAGATAAATGCTCATACAATTTGCATAAAAAGATTCAATTGTACTGCAATGATTCAAAAAATGGCTAAGTTAAAAATACTATAAAAGTGTATAAAAGTGTCAATAAGTAACAAAATATCAAAGTTCTTTGAATATATCAAAGCCTATATCAGAATGTTTTCTAATTTCTCATACCTGTCATTTTTCAATATTTTATATGTCTGCTTTGTGTAGGTAAGGTGTTGGATTAATTTATCAAAAGCTGTGGTAGAAGCTGATCGGCCCATGAAGGCACTATGTATATACAAAAGCCATATAAAGTAAAAAAATGTTTAGGTTCTTATTGCTGGCACTTTGTTAAAACAAATTTGAACCAAAGTTGTTAATGCATATGTTTAACATGTCTATATTGTGTAGGTTAAGTATTTGATCATTTGATCATAAGCTGTGGTAGGAGTTGATTGGCCCATGATGGCACCATCATGATCTATGCATATGTCAAATTCAACAAATGTGATGTTAAATATGGCAAAATATCTATATTATGCAGCAAATTACAGACAAGAAGTACTGCATAAGCATAATATGTAATATTTCTCAAATAGAATTATTGATCATAATTGATAATAAGATAAATGCACAAGAAATACGGACTGTGTGATGTGTCACCAGAGTTGCCCTCAGTATGCCAAACCGTTTGGACCCAGATCAGGCCAGACAACCTGTCTGATCTGGGCCCATACTGTCTGCCAAGGCTAACAAAGAAGTCAAACCGTTTGGACCCAGATCAGGCCGGATGCCCTGTCTGATCTGATCTGGGCCCATACTGTTCGCTAAGGATAATAAAGATTCCACCAGTAGGTGGACAGTTTTAAAAAAAACCTGTTATTAAAATGCCCAGTATAATATTAATATTTGCCATAATCATGTAATGAGTGCAACAAATAGGATAGTGTGGTTCTCATGTATATGAAATTTAAGGTCAATATCTGACAATACAGCAGGTAGTATAGAATCATAAGATGACGCAAACAGTACAGTTCTAGGTTAGAATACTCCTAAGGGATTAGACTAATCTTGGCCTGCAGTACTGCTCCAGCACAATAAATAGAAAGACCCACAGTGCAAACCCATAACAGAATGGTTTTCCTGATCAGAAAAATAAACATGCCTTTTTAGAACCTTACAGATAGAAGAGTCTATTATTATACGAAGGGCTAAAAAGTGACAAAGTTCATGGCTCGATTGAAAAAAAAGCACTGTCATGACAGAGTTGATACACAATTCACTTATCTGGAATTCCAGGTTGGTTCAAAATACTACACGCAGCGTGTGTGTACTAAATTTAATTCTACCAATTAAACCCAAACACCAAAGTAACAGACTTTCGCACTCATCTTAGCCCAATAGTAATACCTTGCCTTACTTAGCTGCACTCATGTATTAAAAATTATATCCACTGGAGTATTTCGCAGTGCGAATAAAACCCTCATTTTTCTTGTCTTGGCAATATATCAACTATTTATAGAACTTTGTGAATTCTATGTATAACCTTCTATTTATAGGTAGGGGGTTCCAAAATTTGACGTGACAAGCGAAACTCAAGTCCTTAGGCCAGTTCTTTTAATTTGATTTCAATAAAGACTGACTACAGGGGAGCGTGTGGTTCACGAAGCATTGTTGACACAATATTGGGTACAGATACCTATGACCTTCAGTTGTTTGTAAATGAAGGTCTTGGTTCTGTACCACATATTTGATTACTGACCTTCTGACAACCTCTTCATATAAAGTATTGCATGCTACCATATGTCATGTCATGTATATTCATAGATGTTGCACCCTCTTTGGCATTTATTCCCGTTATTCTAAAATAGCACTTTTTTTTATTATGACAAAGGCAACTCTGGTGATTAACCACTTCCAGAATTCTTGTGGTCAAATCAGAATTAACTGAAAACAAAACATTTGGAGTGTCAAACAGTGTGGATCCAGATCAGGCCAAACGTCCCGTTGGACCTGATCAGGATCCGAACTGTTTGCATAGTATTAATAAAGTTATCAAATATATCACAAGCAGAAAAGAGTATTAATAAAGAATACTAGATGCTTTTCAAGAAAATTATTATTGTTGTTCACTACATTAATGTGTAAATTATTTGTGTAGGCAAAAAACATTAGTGTACGTTTAATGCTGAATAAAATATATTGTATTGTATTGTATATGCAAAAGCCATTAAGAATTATAAGGAAAATAATTTTCCAAGACTTTTACCATAGCCGTTATTCTTTATCTTATATATTTTATTATGTTAATTTAAATATCTTTTCAAGGTTTGATGAAAATTTCACCAATGGTTCATCAAGATATTTATAAGGAAACAAAAACATTACACAATACAGTGTCTCCGGCTCGAGCTGTACAGGCTCGAATCTCAACCCCTCAAATTAGAGTCAAGCACTCTAGCACTGAGCACAGGTTTAGCTAAACAAAATTATTCAGCGTACAATTGTGAATATTTTCTTACCCATCATATTTAACATATGTTTTGGGTGCTCAAAAGAACCGTCTCAGAGGGTTCTTTTTAGTACCCATACTATATGTTTTGGTGGAGAATTAAGAACATTATTTTTTTTGTTAAGCACACTTATCTAAGGCCTGGCTGAGCCAACAAGCTCCTTAATTGATGTGGAAGAGAGAGCTGATTGCTTTACTTTAATTTTTTCCTATTGCCTTGTGATTGTAAGTGTCAACACTGTGCCCTGGGTTGATGAGCAGTGTGTGATTGTGGCAATTCTTGATCAAACTTGCTTGCTATCTTTACCCAAAAATAGCAGCCAACACCAAATGGGTCTCTACTAAAGGGAAGAAAACTTAAGTGTATGACAATAGATAAAAAGCAGACCAACCTGCATATCAGTCTGATCAATGCATTTGTTATTCATTTTCTGCTATGTCACGATGGTAAGGTATCACGATGGTAAGGTATACATTGATTTACAGGAACTGTCAGTACTTTATAGAGCGGATGTGGTAGGTATTTTCATTTTTGTTGGTGTTAATACTATATAGAAAAACATGCCATATGACAAGGGGACCAAATCATTTTTTAAGTATTTGGCATATTCATGGCCAAGGGGGGATACTCTGATATTTTCATACATACGTAGGCTCGGGTTATTTTTTGGGGTTCAAAATTTTGAATTTCAATATTTTTTGGGGTTTACAGAAAAATGAATATTTTTGGGGCTATGAAGATTTTGTGGAAATGTTTTAGGTCATCACAAAATTGGACTATATTTAGGGGTCATTTCTATGCATTTTAGGGTCTTTCCTTAAGGTCAAGGTACAGACTGGGGGTATATTTTTAGGTCATTAAAATTTCAAATATTTTTTTGGGGTGTTTGAAATTACCGGTATTTTTTTGTGTGAACGGTAGATGCTGGGCCCCGAGCGATTTATGTAAGCATTTAGGAATAGATTCAAGTACCGACCAAATACCGATCATCCGGATTGGTACTCAAATCTATTCCTAAATGTTTACATAAATGGCCATATACTATTCGAATACTTAAAAATGATTGAATTCTATTGCTCTTTGGCATACCATATGTTTTTCTATATTAACACCAATACCTACCACTTCCGCTCTTTGATAATACGCATGAATACCAGCCGAGCTGCGTATACCTTTACCAGTGTGTATCCTCCAAGTATGCTTTTTTACGCTACACAATAATCACGCAGTGTTGTTTTTCTGTCTCTCACGCTGTCTACACATAAACTTGTGACGTCACAGGGAAGTTATTGGGACTCTTAGCACTCACCTTTCGCTCGCCTTCATCATGTGGAAAATGGGGATTCTACTGATAAAATTATTGCGCAATATATTCACACAGTGTTATTTACTCATATTTTTCTTATACCCAAAAGTTTGTAGAAATTAGGTGGCAAATAAACATTTTTTTTCATTTATCCCAGATCGTTGACACTTTGTCTGCTGCGTTGGCTGTTATCCCTACTTCAAATTCACATGACTGTCACGTGGTTAGCTATGGCGGTAAAAAAGTATAGACCATCATACCTGCCTTAATTGTGGTTAAAAATGAGAGAAAATGTGTATTTTTACATTATACTTTGGCTCTGTTGAATCCCCGTTATTTAAATATATAATTATTTGGGAACAGATCAAATCATATCAATATTACAGCTAGCATTCAGCAAGGTGATTGCTAAACTAGAAAGGATGCCTAGAACCACACATTAAACCAAGAACTCAACATAAGACCTCATAGCCAATGGGACCAACAACAAACAATGAATAAACAACAAACCCACCCTTGAGTTGTGCTGAATCAAATCAATTATAAGTTCTGCAGTATTCATAACTATTCATTACCTGTAAAATTTATAAAAAAAACCCTCTTGTTTATTTTGATCATACTTTTAAAAGTATTGCATGTCTGGCTTCCCATAAAACTGGGTTTTTGAGAAGTGCGTGATTATGATGACGTGGACAGCAAGTTGCCATTTTTGTCTGGGATTTTCCAGGCCGGTTGGAGCACAGGAAAAGAGGTTTTCTAAACTTATTATTTAGTTATGTGGCGAGGATTTACATAAATTAAGGCGATAATGTGCCAGTATTTTTTTATTTGATGTGATTGAATGTATCAAATATGCCGACAAGCGATATCTGCGTGATTATTGCTTACACTAAGATATGTACTATGAATAACTTATTACAAACTCTACAGCTAGTTACAAACTCTAGCTAGTCTCTAGTTCAGCAGATGTTTTGAGTCTTACTCAGTCACAAACCCAAAGACAGGGTTTTTTGGGGTTTTTTTTGCAAATGCACACTAGAGAACCCCTGTACTCGAGCAGCGCAGTGATCGCATGGTGATTGGAGCTGACGAATGTACAAAATAGTGTACCTAGCTGTTGATAAAGGTAATGTTTTGGTCAATTGTTTACTTTTAAAAAAATACATTGCGACTTATTTTCACTTATAAATACAGCTGTGTATCTGCTCAAAATTTTTGTGGGTTGAGTGATAGTCGCTATAGCGCCAGAGTTATGTCAAAAATGTGATTTTTTCCTGAAAAAGAGGATGAAAAAAATGTTTGCTTATGTTCTGGAATTTATGCTAACTTTCGATAAATGCAAAATACCAGTCCTTTAATGTGCACAAAGTTTGAAATCTGAGGACAGAGTATTTTAAAAATTATTCAAGCTTTTCATAATGTACACATAGTTCTGGCCCAGTAGGTGAGTGTCTAAATAAAATCAATATGTTGCAGTCAATGACCCGACCAAAGCACCAGATATACAGAACTATGTATACAGTATGAACAACTTGAAATGCTGGAAAGCCAGCATAAGGTTTAATTACCCTTCAAGATAAGAAGATACTATCAAATAATTACCTTTTTTTCTGTGTGTCCGACGTTTGATAAACATTTTTGTTTTAATTTGTTGCAACATCTTAACTGGATCGAAAGGTACAGTACCATGAAAATTGGATGTTTCTTTTTCGTTTGAGTATAGTTTGCTGTTTGTTATGGGTACTAATAAGAAGCCACTTATATGGCTCACAGAGGAGCTTCTTTTAAAGTATACCATTAACATTGTTTTTTAAAATTAAATTATGACCTTAAATTTTAATCCTTTTAACACATTTGTGCCGAATGGAATTCCCCTTTCTTATTAATCGGACCAGTCTATTTCCATTTTAAGTTTGTTCTTTTTTATTCACATTCTAATTGAACATCCTGTAAGTAAACAGTGGAGACCCTGATCAGATGCAACATTTTGCGGCGTCTGGTCTGGGTCTGCCCTGTTTGTCTATGTGCCCAAAAAGGACGCTAGGCTTATATGGGTTAATGAGTGATTTTTTCTAAAATTCTTTTGATCAGTAAAACTAATATCATCCATATCTGTTTGTATCTGGCTTAATGATGATGTGGATCTTCACAGCTGGTGCTTATTTGACAAATGGTATATGAAAGTCTAAAGTGTTCAGTAAAGGAGCCATTTAGTGATTAGCAACAGTATTTTGCAGCTCCCGTCATCCATGTGAGTTCTTTGAGGTTGTGAAAAGACAGTTACCTTACATCCTCTATTAATATTTTATATTAAATATAACAGTTGCACAATGCTAGATCATCTATTTTGACTGTGGGAGATTGTGGGTTTAATCACTACTGTCCTGCCAGCCAAGAGTGACAATGATTCATGTTGAATGTGTGACAATCATAACGTACAAAGTTTGAATATGAAGGAATGAAAACTGCTGGAGTTACTGATTACATAAACCAGACACCCCCTAAGTATTTTGGATGGATAAAATGTCCGTCCACCAAAATACAAAAATATTTATCAAATGTACACAAACTAGAAGGTGTACATCTTCGATGTATAAACAATCATTATGCAAAGTTTGAATATGAAGGAATGAAAGCTGTTGGAGAAAAAGATTACATAAAACTGACACTCTCAGCACTTTACGGAAAAAATGTCCAGGTTCAAGACCCCCCCCCCCCCCCACACACACACAAAAGAACAAAAAAAAACAACAACATGAAATGTATACAAAATAGAATGTGACATATCTTCAATAAGTGAACACTCAATATGCAAAGTTTGAATATAAAGAAATGATAACTGTTGGAGTCAGTTGTCATATTACACAAGCCAGACACCCCTATGCATTTCAGATGGAAAAATGTCAAAGTCCAACACCCGTCAAAAAATGAAAAATATTTATCGAATGCCCACAAAATAAGAGGTGCACATCTTCAATGTGTGAGCAATCATTATGCATAGCTTGAATGTAAAGGGATGAAAACTGTTGAGTAACAGATTACACAAACCAGACACCATCTAAGCATTTTTGAACGGAAAAATGTCTAAGTTCAAGATCCCTAAAAAATGAGAAATATTCTTGATATGTGCACAAATTAGACAATTCACATTTTCAATATGTGAACAATTATTATGCAAAGTTTGGATAAAAAGGAATGGAAACTAGGATTTATAGATTAAAATACTAGGCACCCCAAAAGTGTTGCGGACAGACAGCCACATATCCAGTGAATATGTTTTGTTCGTTTGATTTGATTCTTTACGTCCCAACAACAATCTTTCAGTTAAACAGGGACAGGTCTTCCTTGGTTGAACCAGTACTAAGCTAGGATAAATGTGTCTTGCTCAAGGACCACAACGCAGTGATGCCGGTGAGGCTCGAACCCGCGGCCTCTCGGTCTCAAGTCAAGCACTCTATCACTGAGCCAATGCGCTCCCATCCAGTGAATTAGGGCTGAAACTAATAGAAGAGTTCAACGAACAAAATATGGCTTTTAAATAAAGGACTGACACAGTGACGCCTAAATACTCTTTAAAACTTTATGATTATTTATAATATCCCAGCATTTTGAACTGAAGTTGAGCTAAAAATCAATGATGCAACATCATTTTACTAACCTACAAATAAAAGAGATATTGGCTCATTTTCAAGTCCATGTTTTTGTTTGCTTTTATAGTTATACCCAAACTGATATACATACCTAATGAGCTTGTGGTTTCCATCTATATGCCAGAGTGCATTAGGGCCAGCCACACTATATGAGCGGCGATGAATGGTCCGGCTCCACCTCATTGCCACAGCTGCAGGGTGGACTCTAGCAAGTGATGCCGCTACTCGGTCGCGCTGAACAATGTGGCCTTCTGCAGCCAATAGGCCTAGCACATTGCGTTGTCCAAGTAGCGGGTTTCCAGCAGTTAGTCTCCGCAAATGACTGTCTAGCTCCTCATCTGGCATGTTGGGGAACTGGTGTTGTCGACTTATTTCATAATGCCTTAAAAAGGAAGACAAGTTTTAACAAATAAGTAATGGCACACCAGTGTTCTTTACCGAATGCAAACAAGGGGCCGTAACCCTCACCACCACACCCACTGCCAAAATCTTGGAAAACTTGGATCCCTATGTAAAATTTATGCCACATATCCAGCTTATATCTAACCAGCTCTTTCCACCCTCCCAACAACTTATATATAAAAGTTTGGTTAAAAACAGTTCACTGCTTCAGAAAATAGTGTATCAAAAATACTGATTATTACAGTCTTTAAAGTATGATGAACTTAAAAATTAGGTCAAGGTCACCATAGTCTAATCAACTCTTTATTGTGCAATAAGGAAACAATATGTCGTAGTGTGAAAATATCTAACATGTCTCAGCCGGGAATCAAACCCAGGTTGATAGATCTACAGACACTCTACCATGGCGATGTAAAAGCCAGATTCTACCGCAAGGCAAAAGAAGAAGTGATTTACATAACTTGACCCTGTGACATGCAACCCCTCCAATAACAATTTGTCCTTGAATTACTTGGTCACGTGAAATGAGACCAAGGGAGATATTTATGCACAGAACTGTCCTATGGTGGGATATTTACGGTGGGGGCAATTGTCGTAGAGGGAAAATAGTTTACCTGTCCCAGCCAGAAATCCAATTTCATGTTTACCCAAAATAAGCCTATGTAAAACATGTGACCGCCCTGGGCGGGCCCATTTTTGGCCCCAAGGGTATAATTTAAACAAACTTGGTAGAGGCTTACTAGATGATGCTACATACCAATATCAAGGCTCCAGTCTTTGTGGTTTCAGACAAGAAGATTTTTAAAGTTTTCATTTCGAAAATCTATTTTTAACATGTGTGACCTAGATATGCAATGGACCAAAATCCTTGGACAATTATTAAAGAGGGCCATATAAGTTTGGTAAAAATTCAGCCTGTAGTTTAGGAGGAGATGTCCTTTGAAGCAATTGTTGATGCACGACCCACAACGCACAACAGACATCCAATGATCACAATAGCTCACCATAAGCCAATGGCTCAGATCAGCGACCTATATAAGTCACTGTTCAGATTAGCTAGAAACCCTTCTGTAACAGGGCATATCAGAACCTATATTTTTAATGGTGATTTTAGTTTATAAATTCAAAAGAAATGCTGGAAAACCTAATTTTAGTATAAATTCAAAGAAAATCAAACGTAATCAAATGTTATAAAAAGTTGGATATAACTTGGAATATCATGCCATAGTCTGCATGCCTGGTTTTAAACCCAATCTAGGGTTATAGCCTATGGTTTCCTCTTTAATTGCATGACAGGGAGTCAGGCCTCAGACTCAATGATGTCTCTGAAGCACAGCTTTAATAGTTGGGTTGGTGCGGCTGCCTGATGCTTGTCTGTAGCTGGGCCGCCAGTGGCTCAACTTGAGGTTTTCTTTAGCTCTGTGAGTGGTGAGCCCTTTTCTTTGTTTCATCATAGTGTGTTAATTTGCAATGATGTAGCCTTGGTTCCAGTCTGATAATTTTTTCTTCTTTTTTATTTTTCCATTTCTTGATCGAAATCAATAACGGACAACCTATACCATTGATGTGGTATCTTTTTATTTTCTTATTTTTTAGAATATTAAAAATTAGCATAAGAAAATATTGCCAAAATATTGACGACTGAACCCAGGCTAGCTATGAGGATACATTGCAATAGTTTAGGAAGCCTCAATGCGAACTTAACATTGTTTGTGTTTCAACAACAGCAGAATCTAGGGCAAAGATTTGTACCAATAAAATACATTTAAGCCCCCAGTTGCTTAGGCTGCTGTCTGTTCTAAGGCGGTGGTTCTGTTCTTGTCGATTTGTTGTTGATTGTCACTCCCATTGTGGGATTCTGTAACTCACAGTGCTGTGTTTTGTTCTGCATTACTCTATGTCCATTCTAGTTTTGCACTCATCTTGATGGGGAAGAGAGAGCTGGATAGTTTGCTCAGTTTGTCTTCCTGGTGTCTAGTGACTGTGATTGTTGTGTGGCTCTTCCTCACAGTACCAAAGGATTGTCTGCCTTTTGTGATTGTGGTATTTACCTGATCTTAATCATTATTTTCATCCCCACGCTTTTAAAAAGACGAAGGGGATATTGTAATTGTCTTCGTCCGTCAGACTACGTCCGTCATTTATGCTCTCCTCCTAATCTTTTAGACGAAATCCAACCAAACTTGGTGTGTGAGTTGCTCACATAAATGGGGCGTGCAAAAGCAAAAATATTTTGGACCCACCCCCTAGAGCGGGGGTAAAAGATCAAATATCATTAAATTAAAATAACAAAGTCAATTTCAATGATTTTTATACCAACTTTGTGTGTGTTCTTGAAAATAAAATATATCAAACATATCGAACAGGATTTTTGTTCTGATGCCTGGGTTATGCCCTAGGGGTGGAACTTCGAGACACCTGCGTGCCAAAGGGGGGGGGGTCAAAAATTTATCTTTTTCAAATATGGTCATGTAGCATATCAAATTGACGGGGATGATGAGAGAACTGAATACAAGTAAAATTTTCACCCTAGGGCCAAACCGGTGACCTTGGGGTGAGGTCAAAAGATCAAATATCCTTAAATTTCCATTACAAAGTCAATTTCAAAGAGTTTTATACCAAATTTTGTGTCTGTTCTCACAAATAAATTAGGTATAAAACATATCAAAAGAAATTTTATTCTGTCCCCTGGGCGTGCCCCAGGCGTGGGACGGGTCACAAACTTGAGTGTGGGGATTTGCGATGGTGCCTCATTGACTGTGTGTTCTAGTTTATACTTAAATTAGTAAATAATGCTAGTAAACTAATGCAGCAGATGACCGTTATCTGGTTTAAGCCCTCCAGTAAAATATTTTACTGACCGTTCGAAGGCGGTACTTCTCTTGTGGATCTTTTATGTTTTTTCTGTCTTGTGTTTGCTATGCTTTTGTACACGTCTTTTTATATGTGCCTTGTGATCACCTGCTGGGAAAGGGCTGGCCTCTTGGCTCTCATTTGTGGTGTCTAACTGTGAGTTTGTCACTTTCCCATTGGTATCCTGGGTCAGGTGTGGTACTTGATTGTATCGATTCCTGATCTTTGCACCCTTACTTACTTTAAGCAGATAACAATTTTCAGATATAGTTTTGTTGGCGCTATAAATGTTATAATTGGCGCCTATAGTTAGACTAAAACAAGCCTTTTCTCTCTATAACATTAGCAGGTGATAGAAGCAGACGACAAAAGTCGAGATTGGCGAGCTATCAGTTAAGCAGATACTGTTATCTGTGCCCAACCATGAGTCAAATTTTGATGGGCATCCAACCAATCTGAACAGAGTCTTGGCTGTGCTCTCTCTCCCTGGACAGCAAATGACCAGTCTGAGTCACCATGGATATGGCTAATGTGACAGGTCTAGGCAAATAGTGTAGACCACAATCAGAAAGAACCTGATTAAGATATCCAATATTTACATTCAGGATCATTAAGGTGGAAGTTTTTACTTGAACACACGGTTAGCTTTGCAATGTGCTAAAAATTTTACAGGTGGTGAAGGCCAGGGGTGGGGGGTCCTCTGGCTTCTTTCAAACTAAACTTTAATTTTCCAAGAAGGTTCCAGGGGGGTCCACTGTCCAACATATGTATTCCAGGGGGGGGGGTCAAACTTTTTTCCAAGGGGGGTGGAGTGGAATTGCTTTATCGAAAGAACTTGTGTGATTTGTATTGTCCCCCTGTGGGCCCTATCCCCTGTGGGATTGGGTGGGGTCTTTATTTCATGTGTGTTAGCATGATATGTTTTTTGTGCTTGGATAAAGGGATACTGTAGATTCCCTGCTTGCAAACTTGGGTAATTTTCCATACGTTTTCAGAAGTGTAACAGTGTATTCTGTATATGCCATGCCCAAAACTGCAGCTCGAGACATTCACTGAAGGTACCAATACGATACAGACAAATTGGGGCCTTGACACGAGAAAACCTGTCTTCTGGGCTTGTGAACAATAAAGGTGCAGACCAGCCTGCGCATCAACCAGTCTGATAAGTGCATTTGTTTGTCCCTCATTGGAAAGTATCATATATCTAGACTTGCTACGAGCGAAATTTCGACTTTCTAGCTAAGGAGACTGGATTGAGTCTCGCTTTGTTGGAAACTCCGAAGACGAGTTTTGTCGCGTCAAGGCCCATTACTGTTCTTGGTCCTTGCTTCACAGCAGTGTTTTTCTTGTGGATGTTTTAAGGGACTCTAAACTTGTTTCGGGGCCAGCTAAACTAATCCAAAAGCAAATTAAATGTTAACTGAATGCAACAATCTCTAAGGTTGGGTCTAAATCTGTAAATGCTCAACACTTCAGATAAATTGTAGAATGGTTGCAATCATCTATGTTAAGTATTATGTCTCCTGATTTGAAGTGATTTCCATGTATTTTTCATCAAGCAACCGGTAACATGTCATTTTTTTACGATATGCAAATCTATGCAGACTGAAGTTTAGACAAAATTCCCATTTACATCGGGAAATATTAACTTTAGTCTCTTAGCTATAGTCCGTACACTTATTTTGCTATATTAAGTACACTGATGTGTCAACAGACTGCAATAAACCCTACACCATGAGGGTTATTTCCTCCTAAATATTGATGGAACCAAATGGAATTGGGAAGTAAAAATTCGTTGGCAAGTACTTATGACAATGTAGAAGCCATATTATAAGCGAATATTGATCTTTATTAGTGAGACATTTGATAAAATAAACAGATTTCAGGGAAGCAAGGCAAGAGTCGTGTAAATACCAATGATTGGGCAAGTCATTTTGTAAACGGTAGTGCTGATTATTCCTGGCTATTTCTCATAGCTCCCGATATACACCAATGTCTCAACGATGTCACCGCTATAAACCTCTAAACAGAATCTTATAAAATATGAAAAATAATAGAAGAAACACTGACCTTGTAATTCAGCAAGTTGTTTGATTTTGTTTGTTTGATTTGGTTCTTTACGTCCCATCAACAATCTTTCAGTTAAACAGGGACGGGTCTTCCTGGGTTGAACCAGTACTAAGCTAGGATAAATGTGTCTAGCTCTCAGCGAGTAGTGAGTTCTTCACTTCACTAATCACTATATCCGGTGTTAGATGCTATACAGTGTTCCCTTCTTATCTGTGATAATATTTGAGCCTGGATTTTGAGGCAGTGCTTTAGAGCATTGGCACTGATCAAAAGACATCTTCATTCAGGTAGTGAATAATTAAGGCCAAAACAGCCACCAGTTTTTTTTTGCCACACCAGAATTTGGCAAAATCACATCATCTTTCTAGTGATGCAAAAGACTCTAAACCACTAAATTACATAAATACAGACATAAGGGAGCAAAACATATATAATTATGACTAAAAAAATATATGCCATCATGGTGAAAAAAATGGTCAAAGTTAAAAACCCCGCGGGGTTTTTCGAAAACCCCGCGGGGCTTTTAAAACCCCGCGCGGGGTTTTTCCCCCACATTTTCAAATGGGAGAAAAACCCAGCAGGGTTTTTTCAAAAAAATAAATATTAAAATTTGTTCAAAAAACAAGTTTGTTTGATTGTAATTATTGCAGAATATGATTGATATGGCTTAATTCAAAACTTTGATTTCCCCCGCGGGGTTTTTCTCCCATTTCAGATTGTGGGGGAAAAACCCCGCAGGGTTTTTTGAAAAATTCAAAATGACTTTTTTGAATTATTATTCATCACAATGCATAATAAAAGGTATATCAAAAACTTTCAGCATTATATTGTGCCTCTAGAGGTAAAAAAAAATTCCCCCGCAGGGTTTTTCCCCCGCGGGGTTTTTCCCCCACAAAATAAAATGGGAGAAAAACCCTGTGGGGTTTTTTATCCAAAAATAATATGTTCAGTTGTTAGCTCAAAGAAGCATTTTACACTCTGTGTTCAAAGTTGTGAGAGTTTTATATCAAAACAGAGAGATTTCAATTTCTCCCTTGGTGGGAAATCCTAAAATATACGTTACCAAAATGGCAATGTATCATTGTTAGACTGATGGCTGAGAATGTTTTGCTCCCCGCTAAAGAATTTTGCAGACACATCGTATCTTAAAAGAGCATTTCAAGCTGCGTAGAATAAGAGATGTTTGCATGTGTACGATTTGGTGTTTGCCTCTGACAGTCTGTTACATATGTTACCATATAAAATTCAGAAAATGAAAAGTTAAAAGGCTGTGCTACAGAAAGAAGGCATTAAACTAACTATTTAAATCACGCATATAGTCTGCCTGCTGGATACCTTAGCTGCAGATAAAAGTTTTAAAGCAAAATTACGGCATCCTAATGTGTTATGTGCGTTACTTACATAAAACTACCCTTTAAAAACGGTAACTGTGACCAATAGCATTTAATTTTACAGGTGATTTGTGAATTTTTAAAATGCTTTTAATCTAGTTGTACTAACACACTTATTTGGTGTGTTTATCTATCTTAAATGCATTGCCTTATATAAGCAATTAAACAACACTACCCCAAGTTTTAAGGAGCCCAATTTGGTAGGTATTATTTACGTAAAAAATATATAAAAATCTTCCATATTTTGATAGTCTTGCTCATATATTAAAGAATCATAGATTTTGCATGTTAAACAACAAGATAGGAGTACTTGTTACAGGCTGTGTTACAGGTTGTAACTTATGTTACCTAACATAATAAATTAGCAAGGCCATTGACTTGGTGTAAGAGATGATATTTCAAAGGGAAATGAATATTTTTCGCATGGTTTCTTATAAATCTCTGGGCTTTGGTGCTTTAATCTTAGGAAGCAATTCATTGCTCTATTATCAAGACCTTTTTACAGATGTTATATATAAACTTTTTCAATATTTCCATATATGTATAATACTACGATATAGATAGAGGGGCGTGGAAAATAATAGTTGTGTGGCAAAATAATTGCTCGTCTCATCTCATCACAACCAGTAGAGTAATCAGACAGAATTATAACTGTAGTCAAAGTAAGGGCCCTTTGGAATTCTGTAGACATACTTGTATTCTATATTAAATATAATGTAAACAGTGGTCAAGAATAAATCAAAGGATGAGAAGATCCAATTAAAATCAAGTTTAGCTCATTTATTGCCCATAATTAGACATTTAAAAAACATCAAACAAAACCATCATTGCAGACGACCTTAATATAATAATAATAATAATAATAATAATAATAATAATAATAATAATAATAATCTTTATTTCCTCCACATGTGAAGAGCATACAAATAAAGCACAATTACAAAAGCAAGATAGAAACATTGAACATATATACATCATATACATTATTGGTTTGGTTTTAATATTTTAAAACCTGTTTGTTTATATATCGATATTCAGATTTGAATCGTTTCATTCAAAATCAGGTCACCAACATCCATGCTGTATATGACAATAGATCATGTCAACACTGATGAAGTATTATTGTAATGGCATTCACCTATTTTTTTCTTATTATTAATCTATATAATAAAATAAACTCGACCAAACAAAGAAATCATGATCACCATGCGTGACATTTGGACTTCGAATCTTGAAAGGTAATTTAATAGCCATTTCTTTAATCGGGACCGACAAATCACTTCGAAAAATTGAATTTTTCGGAAAACCTAATTTGAATAATAGGTAGTTTTATTGCAATAGATAATAGAGAAAAAAGTCGGGACTGTCCGTAGTCTTCAAATAACCCAGTAGTTTCGGATAATCGAAAATTTGGCTGGAAGGTTAAAAAAATAAATGTTCTTTACCACTCCCCACTTGTGAGAAAGTCGACCTTTCAACAAATTAGGTTGAATTCAGCCCAGCGTGTTTGGATTAGCATAAAAGAAGAATGGGCAGACACTTTTGACCCCATTATAGGGCGCCTCTGAGTGGGGTACCCAAAATTAAGCTCTTGTATACACAATTTGTTTAAGTTGTGCACAAATTTGGTTGAGTTCTACCCAGCAATTCAGAAAGAGACTGCAATTTAGCCAGAAAATGCACACTCTCTGAGGCCCATGCAAAGGGGATCCAAAAAGCAAAAAACAGTAATGCTCCTGCTCACCCACTTGTGCAAGAAAGTCACCAAACAAATTCGGTTGGATTCAGTATGACCGTTTGCACAGTCGGTAACGTGTCTGGCAACAGATGTGAGTCTGAATCCAGGGGTCGCGAGATTGAATCCCAACCCGGTCCCGTACTTTCGTGGAGATTGATCATGAAATAATTTCTACGGTCATTCTCCTCCCTTCCGCTGAATCATTCAAGAAGGGTTGTTGTCAGTTACAAGTGAAAGTATGTGCACGAAGTACTGGTTAACTGCTTGTTAAAGCTTGCCCAGGAAAAAGTGTGGTTAGGTGAACTAATCATCCGCCATGACCATAGCTGTTGACTTGGGATGTAAAGCAACAAAACAAACAAACCGTTTGCAAGGTGAAAGTATTGCAGGCAAATGGGCAGACCGAAGGACACTTTTGACCTACATCCCACATCATTGGGGTATTGGAATTTTGCTGTTGCATACACCAGTTGCATACACCAGTTGCTCAACAAATTTGGTTGGATAACCTGTCCAGTTGTTTAGAAGATAGCATAACAAACAAAAACCTGATATACAGACGAAGGCAATCGCAATATCTCCAACACCTTTTAAAAAGAGAATGGATAAAAAAATCAAATAAAAAATAAGCCCCAATGATCAGCCTGATTATCCTGTAAATTCAGTAATTAACCTGCTTACAAGTACCACACCAACTAAGTGTTGTACTGCCATAAATGCTGCTGTAAATAATAATGATAATGGTAAAATTGTATAACCATAAAGAACACAATTCAGTATTAAGCGTCTTTCATCAGCATTTAAAGAAAGAAACAACTACAAATGGCTTTGTTTCTGAGAAAGTAAATTATATGATGAAAAGTCTCATGCAAGTATAATTTATAAGCATAGAAATATGTTCTATTTACTCACATTGTCTGTTGTAGGATTTATTTTGTGCAGTTTATGCAGTATATATCCAAAATTAACACAGGATTTATCAAATAGTTAGAGCCTTGCAAACCATGAGGTTTATTTGAATCTTTTTCTGGTTTCCTGCAAGATTAAAGAATTTCAGCTTGAGTCATTGAAATGAGAGAACCAGGTTAACACAGTTATATCATATTTCAAGGTCAGACTGAGTTCAGAATATAATGGTCCTATGCAAATCTAGGTTGGGATTATTTGGTATTAAATGGAACCAAGTTATTTACTAGCAGTACCAAAAGATTCCATTTAATCCCAAATTATATTGATGAGTTGAATTGATGAAGTCCCAGAAAATCTTAATAATCCCATTTAAAGTACCTACTGGGACTTTCTGGAATAAATGGAATATTTATCCCAGAAAGTAACATAAAATCCCACTTATATTTTAAGCAGAATTATTTGAGACTTTCTGGGATTTTTCAGTTCCAGATAGTGACAGAAAATACCAATTGTTCCAATTTTTGGGATTTAATGGAATTCCATTAAATACCATGTAAAGTGAAGTACCACAAAATCCCAGGAAGTTCTATTCAAGCAGAATTGGAACTGGACTGAGACTTTCTAGAACATTCTAGAACATACCAATTATTTGGGATTATAACATTCTTCTCGGCCCTGATCTGGGTCCTTACTGTTTGCAAAGGTTATCAACAGATGACAAAAGTCTTTGTTAACAGAACAGAACGTATCTTTATTGACATAAAACTCAGGCCACTCATAGAAAGCGTAAAGGCATAAGATACAAAAACAAAGCATATATATGATATACATAAAATACATGAGTACAAAGAGCATGAAAAAGGTGAAAATTAAAATGCGAGCAAAATCAACCCTGAAAGAGCCTTCTATAACTTACAGTAGGCAACATAATCGACTGTTGTTGCTTCATTAAGAAACAAAAATAAGGCTTCACATTATTGATTATAGACAATTCGCATGATTTGACATATCATGTGAGTTGTCTATAATCAGGTTATTCCCATGAAATATTAAGCCAACACATAGTAAGAAGTATATTATCGTAATGATTGACTCTTTTAGGGTTAGGCTGCACATGAAAATTTATTCATTATAATTTCTACAAAACTTGATAACTTTACAAGCTTCCTGGTATTTGCTGAAGAAAATAGTTCTTTGAATTTTATAATGTTAGGACTTTTGTAAAAATATGATCATAAGTATTTCTTTCTGTCAGATATAAAGTGATCACAAACAAAAAGATAGTGAAATTCGTACTCGATATCATGTTTGCTACATAATGTGCATTTTCTGTCTTCTAAAGGTGTGTTTTCCCAGCGACCAGTTTCAACCGGAAGCCGATGATTACTTAACCTAAACTTTAACAATGAAGAACAGTGTTTCCTATTTAATTTGATTAGGTAATTTTCAAAATTTATATCTTGCTTGAAAAGAGTATAATTCTTCCCTTTAGAGGATGAAGTTACTTTGTTATGCCACTCCTGAACACAAAGGTCTGATAGAATTTTAGAGATTTGATTTTTGATTGATTTTGGGTTTTCAATGACTTCCTTGTTTAAAAGATCGGGAAGCCCAACAGATATTAGAATATGTTTAATAAAATGGATCCATTTATGTTGATGGATGCCACCATCATATTCTCCTAGTAGAAGTAAGTATAACCATTTTGATAGTTTTGTTTGTTTACCATTCACAATATTCATCCAAAAGCTAATAATACGGGTTTTTATTCTAATGCCTACTGCCTTGCAACCTAGTTAACAAGGATAGTTAAAATGATATAATTCAAAATAACATAAGTTATCAAGCAGGATACAAAATGACAATCTAGCATGAAGCACATTTCTTTATTCGCTTAATATTTTCGAGTTATGAATTATAACAATACAACAGAACCAGAAAGATCTTTATCTATAAACTTTTTTGTCGTCTGCTGACTTTTTTTTTTAATTACTTTTTTCAATAAATTCTTTCAGGAACGCACTATTAGAGTGTCAATCCTTTTGGATCAAGATCAGGATCGACATTCTTCTCGTTCCAGATCTGGGTCCTAACTGTTTGCAAAGGTTATCAGCAGATGACAAAAGTCTTTGCTAACAAGGATAGTTAAAGTGATATAAGTTATCAAGCAGGATACAAAATGACAATCTTGCATGAAGCACATTTCTTTATTCGCTTAATATTCGAGTAATGAATTATAACTTAAGTTGTTATGTGAATTGCATGATGTTCACTATTAATGCACTCTATGTCTAAACTTAGTAAACATAATGTGCACTAGGGTGTAAGGTTTTTGTTTTTACACACCTGAAGGTGCCGTCTATGTCTGCTCCCAAAATGATACTCCCACAATATATACTCCCATGCAAAAATCCTTTTAAAATGCTAAACTATTCATTTTAAGTACATGTTTGTAGTTTGTATATATATTTTTAGTGAATATTTTGTTCATTTCTCTTCTATCGATTTATTATTTTACCTATGACAATTCTTCTCAGAAGCTAGCTGATCTGGATCTACACTCATAGGAAATAGTC
Source organism: Loripinus fragilis (assembly GCA_964019695.1). Taxonomy (NCBI): domain Eukaryota; kingdom Metazoa; phylum Mollusca; class Bivalvia; order Lucinida; family Lucinidae; genus Loripinus; species Loripinus fragilis. Next base: position 46,005,463 of record OZ026524.1, read on the forward strand.
ATAATTAGGCAGTATCCTAAATTTCTTCTGTGTTTTTGTCGAATTTAATGTGCATAAAATTCGGAGAAAATTAACAAAAATAAAAATTAAAGAAATATGATGACCTGTAAATAATGTAAAATGGCCCATACTATGCTGTACCTGGGTATAACTTGTTTTGAAAACAGTATAGATCTGAATCAGCTGGCCTGAAACCAGCTGATCAGGATTCATATTGTTTTCTACTTTGGTTATAAATGCATACTACTAAGTACCCCCCTGCAAGTTGGTTAGATATACACTGCTGAAGTTTCTCTTTGCCTACAATTGTTGTCTGCTGATAACCTTTGCAATCAGTTTTAGAACCAGATCAGCACCGACAAAATGTCAGACCTGATCTGAATCTAAACTGTTTGACTCTCTGATAGTGATAATGAAGGAACTATATAGTAAATTAATTTAGAAAAGACAGCAGTTGACAAAATACCTAAATAATTTCCAACAAGCAGAGTAAAATAGAGATGGATGCTTGTCGAGACAAATAGGGTTACTCTGTTATAATAAATGCACTTGCATAAATATCAAATTAACCTTTGTCCTGCTGAACCTAGATATATCCCGTTTTTGGAAACAACTGATCATCAAACTTTTGTCATCTGCTGATAACATTCATGAACAGTTTGGAGTCAGATCAGGACCAACAGTATGTTTGGTCCTGATCTGGATCCATACAATTTGACACCTTGATTTTTTTTTCCTGAAATTTCTTGAAAATATTTATTTTGAAAGGAGTCAGCAGACGACAACAAAATCACTAAGTATGTCGCATGTAAAGAATTATATAAAAAATTCAATGCAGTCTGATCAGGGACTATTTTTTTTGTTCTTTGAACAAAATAATTTATTCACTAAAAAGGTAATTCCAGAAGACTATCTTAAAGGACCTTAATGATTTAACTCTTTCCTTTTTAGCTGCTTCTCATCTGTATCTACACTGTTTGCTAAAGCTGGTATGTGATTGACAGTGTAAAACTGAAAATTCTGTGTTTATTGGGTAATAGCCTCACCATGTGGTCAGAAGCCTGCTATTTGTTGCCAGGGTAACAAGAACACTTCAATTTAGATGAACAAATCCAGTCATGCTCACATTCATGTTTTGAGGTCTGCTGACCATTAAAACCAAAAAGATCTTTTTTAACTAGTTGAATACTTTTTATGTCTTTTGCAAAAATTCTTTCAGGAACTCAATTAGAATGTCAAACATTTTGGATGCAGACCAGGAATGACTTTCATTTGGTTCTGATCTTGGTCCTAACTGTTTGCAAGGTTATCAGCAGACAACATTGTCTGTCTGATAAAATGTTATACACAGTAACAAGGGTCTTTCTACACATTTCTGTACAATGACATAGGTCACTGTGCTACAATATAAAATGCAAGTTGTACCTTAAATTCAAATACAATACAATAGAACCAGAAAGATCTTTTTTCTATAAACTTTTTGTCGTCTGCTGACTTTTTTTTAAAATAACTTTTTTCAATAAATTCTTTCAGGAACACACTATTAGAGTGTCAGTCGGTTTGGATCATGATAAGGATCAACATTCTTCTCGGCCCTGATCTGGGTCCTTACTGTTTGCAAAGGTTATCAGCAGATGACAAAAGTCTTTGTTAACAGAACAGAACATATCTTTATTGACATAAAACTCGGGCCACTCATAGATAGCGTAAGAGCATAAAATACAAAAACAAAACATATACATGATATACATAAAATACATGAGTACAAAGAGCATGAAAAAGGTGAAAATTAAAATGCGAGCAAAATCAACCCTAAAAGAGCCTTCTATAACTTACAGTAGGCAACATAATCGACTGTTGTTGCTTCATTAAGAAACAAAATAAGGCTTCACATTATTGATTATAGACAATTCTCATGATTTGACATATCATGTGAGTTGTCTATAATCAGGTTATTCCCATGAAATATTAAGCCAAGACATAGTAAGAAGTATATTATCGTAATGATTGACTCTTTTAGGGTTAGGCTGCACATGAAAATTTATTCATTATAATTTCTACAAAACTTGATAACTTTACAAGCTTCCTGGTATTTGCTGAAGAAAATAGTTCTTTGAATTTTATAATGTTAGGACTTTTGTAAAAATATGATCTTAAATATTTCTTTCTGTCAGATATAAAGTGATCACAAACAAAAAGATAGTAAAATTCGTACCCGATATCATGTTTGCTACATAATGTGCATTTTCTGTCTTCTAAAGGTGTGTTTTCCCAGCAACCAGTTTCAACCGGAAGCCGATGATTACTTAACCTAAACTTTAACAATGAAGAACAGTGTTTCCTATTTAATTTGATTAGGTAATTTTCAAAATTTATATCTTGCTTGAAAAGAGTATAATTCTTCCCTTTAGAGGATGAAGTTACTTTGTTATGCCACTCCTGAACACAAAGGTCTGATAGAATTTTAGAGATTTGATTTTTGATTGATTTTGGGTTTTCAATGACTTCCTTGTTTAAAAGTTGGGAAGCCCAACAGATATTAGAATATGTTTAATAAAATGGATCCATTTATGTTGATAGATGCCACCATCATATTCTCCTAGTAGAAGTAAGTATAACCATTTTGATAGTTTTGTTTGTTTACCATTCACAATATTCATCCAAAAGCTAATAATACGGGTTTTTATTCTAATGCCTACTGCCTTGCAACCTAGTTAACAAGGATAGTTAAAATGATATAATTCAAAATAACATAAGTTATCAAGCAGGATACAAAATGACAATCTAGCATGAAGCACATTTCTTTATTCGCTTAATATTTTCGAGTTATGAATTATAACAATACAACAGAACCAGAAAGATCTTTATCTATAAACTTTTTTGTCGTCTGCTGACTTTTTTTTTTAAATTACTTTTTTCAATAAATTCTTTCAGGAACGCACTATTAGAGTGTCAATCCTTTTGGATCAAGATCAGGATCAACATTCTTCTCGTTCCAGATCTGGGTCCTTACTGTTTGCAAAGGTTATCAGCAGATGACAAAAGTCTTTGCTAACAAGGATAGTTAAAGTGATATAAGTTATCAAGCAGGATACAAAACGACAATCTTGCATGAAGCACATTTCTTTATTCGCTTAATATTCGAGTAATGAATTATAACTAAAGTTGTTATGTGAATTGCATGATGTTCACTATTAATGCACTCTATGTCTAAACTTAGTAAACATAATGTGCACTAGGGTGTAAGGTTTTTGTTTTTACACACCTGAAGGTGCCGTCTATGTCTGCTCCCAAAATGATACTCCCACAATATCTACTCCCAAGCAAAAATCCTTTTAAAATGCTAAACTATTCATTTTAAGTACATGTTTGTAGTTTGTATATATATTTTTAGTGAATATTTTGTTCATTTCTCTTCTATCGATTTATTATTTTACCTATGACAATTCTTGTACCTTACAGTGTGGATCCTGATCAGCTGGCCTCTCAGAAGATAGCTGATCTGGATCTACACTCATAGGAAATAGTCATAATTAGGCAGTATCCTAAATTTCTTCTGTGTTTTTGTCGAATTTAATGTGCATAAAATTCGGAGAAAATTAACAAAAATAAAAATTAAAGAAATATGATGACCAGTTAATAATGTAAAATGGCCCATACCATGCTGTACCTGGGTATAACTTGTTTTGAAAACAGTATAGATCTGAATCAGCTGGCCTGAAACCAGCTGATCAGGATACATATTGTTTTCTACTTTGGTTATAAAAGCATACTACTAAGTGGAACCCTGCAAGTTGGTTAGATATACACTGCTGAAGTTTCTCTTTGCCTACAATTGTTGTCTGCTGATAACCTTTGCAAACAGTTTTAGAACCAGATCAGCACCGACAAAATGTCAGACCTGATCTGAATCCAAACTGTTTGACTCTCTGATAGTGATAATGAAGGAACTATATAGTAAATTAATTTAGAAAAGACAGCAGATGACAAAATACCTAAATAATTTCCAACAAGCAGAGTAAAATAGAAATGGATGCTTGTCGAGACAAATAGGGTTACTATGTTATAATAAATGCACTTGCATAAATATCAAATTAACCTTTATCCTGCTGAACCTAGATATATCCCGTTTTTGGAAACAACTGATCATCAAACTTTTGTCATCTGCTGATAACATTCATGAACAGTTTGGAGTCAGATCAGGACCAACAGTATGTTTGGTCCTGATCTGGACCCATACAATTTGACACCTTGATTTTTTTTCCTGAAAGTTCTTGAAAATATCTATTTTGAAAGGAGTCAGCAGTTGACAACAAAATCACTAAGTATGTCGCATGTAAAGAATTATATAAAAAATTCAATGCAGTCTGATCAGGGACAATTTTTTTTGTTCTTTGAACAAAATAATTTATTCACTAAATGGTGATTCCAGAAGACTATCTTAAAGGACCTTAATGATTTAACTGTTTCCATATTAGCTGCTTCTCATCTGTATCTACACTGTTTGCTAAAGCTGGTATGTGATTGACGGTGTAAAACTGAAAATTCTGTGTTTATTGGGTAATAGCCTCACCATGTGGTCAGAAGCCTGCTATTTGTTGCCAGGGTAACAAGAACACTTCAATTTAGATGAACAAATCCAGTCATGCCCACATTCATGTTTTGAGGTCTGCTGACCATTAAAACCAAAAAGATCTTTTTTAACTAGTTGAATACTTTTTATGTCTTTTGCAAAAATTCTTTCAGGAACTCAATTAGAATGTCAAACATTTTGGATGCAGACCAGGAATGACTTTCAATTGGTTCTGATCTTGGTCCTAACTGTTTGCAAGGTTATCAACAGACGACATTGTCTGTCTGATAAAATGTTATACACAGTAACAAGGGTCTTTCTACACTTTTCTGTACAATGACATAGGTCACTGTGCTACAATATAAAATGCAAGTTGTACCTTAAATTCAAATACAATACAATAGAACCAGAAAGATCTTTTTTCTATAAACTTTTTGTCGTCTGCTGACTTTTTTTAAAATAACTTTTTTCAATAAATTCTTTCGGGAACACACTATTAGAGTGTCAGTCGGTTTGGATCAAGATAAGGATCAACATTCTTCTCGGCCCTGATCTGGGTCCTTACTGTTTGCAAAGGTTATCAGCAGATGACAAAAGTCTTTGTTAACAGAACAGAACATATCTTTATTGACATAAAACTCGGGCCACTCATAGATAGCGTAAGAGCATAAGATACAAAAACAAAACATATACATGATATACATAAAATACAGTGTACAAAGAGCATGCAAAAGGTGAAAATTAAAATGCGAGCAAAATAAACCCTGAAAGAGCCTTCTATAACTAACAGTAGGCAACATAATCGACTGTTGTTGCTTCATTAAGAAACAAAATAAGGCTTCACATTATTAATTATAGACAATTCGCATGATATGACATATCATGTGAGTTGTCTATAATCAGGCAATTCCCATGAAATATTAAGCCAAGACATAGTAAGAAGTATATTATCGTAATGATTGACCCTTTTAAGGTTAGGCTGCACATGAAAATTTATTAATTATAATTTCTACAAAACTTGATAACTTTACAAGCTTCCTGGTATTTGCTGAAGAAAATAGTTCTTCGAATTTTATAATGTTAGGACTTTTGTAAAAATATAAACTTAAATATTTCTTTCTGTCAGATATAAAGTGATCACAAACAAAAAGATAGTGAAATTCGTACCCGATATCATGTTTGCTACATAATGTGCATTTTCTGTCTTCTAAAGGTGTGTTTTCCCAGCGACCAGTTTCAACCGGAAGCCGATGATTACTTTACCTAAACTTTAACAATGAAGAACAGTGTTTCCTATTTAATTTGATTAGGTAATTTTCAAAATTTATATCTTGCTTGAAAAGAGTATAATTCTTTCCTTTAGAGGATGAAGTTACTTTGTTATGCCACTCCTGAACATAAAGGTCTGATAGAGTTTTAGAGATTTGATTTTTGATTGATTTTGGGTTTTCAATGACTTCCTTGTTTAAAAGATCGGGACGCCCAACAGATATTAGAATATGTTTAATAAAATGGATCCATTTATGTTGATGGATGCCACCATCATATTCTCCTAGTAGAAGTAAGTATAACCATTTTGATAGTTTTGTTTGTTTACCATTCACAATATTCATCCAAAAGCTAATAATACGGGTTTTTATTCTAATGTCTACTGCCTTGCAACCTAGTTAACAAGGATAGTTAAAATGATATAATTCAAAATAACATAAGTTATCAAGCAGGATACAAAATGACAATCTAGCATGAAGCACATTTCTTTATTCGCTTAATATTTTCGCGTTATGTATTATAACAATACAATAGAATTAGAAAGATCTTTTTCTTTAAACTTTTTTGTCGTCTGCTGACTTTTTTTGTAAAAATTACTTTTTTCAATAAATTCTTTCAGGAACACACTATTAGAGTGTCAATCCTTTTGGATCAAGATCAGGATCGACATTCTTCTCGTTCCAGATCTGGGTCCTTACTGTTTGCAAAGGTTATCAGCAGATGACAAAAGTCTTTGCTAACAAGGATAGTTAAAGTGATTTAAGTTATCAAGAAGGATACAAAATGACAATCTTGCATGAAGCACATTTCTTTATTCCCTTAATATTCGAGTAATGAATTATAACTAAAGTTGTTATGTGAATTGCATGATGTTCACTACTAATGCACTCTATGTCTAAACATAGTAAACATAATGTGCACTAGGGTGTAAGGTTTTTGTTTTTACACACCTGAAGGTGCCGTCTATGTCTGCTCCCAAAATGATACTCCCACAATATCTACTTCCAAGCAAAAATCCTTTTAAAATGCTAAACTATTCATTTTAAGTGTATGTTTGTAGTTTGTATATATTTTTAGTGAATTTTTTGTTCATTTCTCTTCTATTGATTTATTATTTTACCTATGACAATTCTTGTACCTTACAGTGTGGATGCTGATCAGCTGGCCTCTCAGAAGCTAGCTGATCTGGATCTACACTCATAGGGAATAGTCATAATTAGGCAGTATCCAAAATTTCTTCTGATGTGTTTTTGTCGAATTTTATGCGCATAAAATTCGGAGAAAATTAACAAAAATAAAAATTAAAGAAATATGATGACCTGTAAATAATGTAAAATGGCCCAGACCATGCTGTACCTGGGTATAACTTGTTTTGGAAACAGTATAGATCTGAATCAGCTGGCCTGAAACCAGCTGATCAGGATACATATTGTTTTCTACTCTGCTTGTAAATGCATACTACTAAGTGGAACCCTGCAAGTTGGTTAGATATACACTGCTGAAGTTTCTCTTTGCCTGCAATTGTTGTCTGCTGATAACCTTTGCAAACAGTTTTAGAACCAGATCAGGAACGACAAAATGCCAGACCTGATCTGAATCCAAACTGTTTGACTCTCTGATAGTGATAATGAAGGAACTATATAGTAAATTAATTTAGAAAAAGACAGCAGATGACAAAATACCTAAATAATTTCCAACAAGCAGAGTAAAATAGAAATGGATGCTTGTCGAGACAAATAGGGTTACTATGTTATAATAAATGCACTTGCATAAATATCAAATTAACCTTTGTCCTGCTGAACCTAGATATATCCTGTTTTTGGAAACAACTGATCAGCTGATCAGGATCCACAGTTTTGCATTCAGTTTACGGTCTTGCCAAAATTTAGCTATATTTGCTCAGCAGTACAGGGTTTAACAATTTAAATTTGATAGTTTGTGTAGAATTGTTGTTGTTTTTTGTGTGTGTACATATTCTTTATTTTGAGGGCCTCATGGAAGATAGTTGTACCACTAAATGTTGTCACCCTCTTAAATAAAGACTTTACTTACTTACTTGCTTACTTACCAATATACTCCTGAAAGGCCTTTTCCATCATTACAATGGATTTCTCCAATTTTTTTTTTTTGGTTTGATTTGATTCTTTACGCCCCAGTCAATAATTTTTCAGTTATGGCGGGATGGGTCTACCTGGATTGCACCAGTACTAATGCAAGGATTAAAGTGTCCAAATTAAACGATAGTGCTTCAATCATAACCCTTGATTGAAGTAACTCTAATGAATTTTTCAGGAATACCAGACTGTCAAACCATTTTGGATCCAGATCAGACCCAGCAAAGTCATTTTGATGTTCCTGATCTGGTTACAACCAGTTTTCAAAAAGTTACTAGCAGATAGAGGGTTAACATGATGACCATTGTCATAATTTTCTCTAATGAATTTTCAGGAATACCATCAGAGTGGCACACAGTTTGGATTCAGATCAGGCCTACCGTTTTGACAGTCTTTATCCAGATCCAAATTGTTTTCAAATTGTCCCTAGCAGGTTAAAAGGTTAATACGATGCATACTGGGGATCGGAGATTGCTGAAATGGGCATGGACATCCGCCCGGTCTTGCAAGTTGCCATAGTAGACATCATGGGAATAGACATTTTGGCACAGTAGACATTTCAGGAACAAACATTTTGGGGGACATAATAGCACTAACCCATTTAATATATACTTCCACAAAGAATGGCTAGTAAATTTTCAATAATTCCTCCCCAGTCACAAATTGAATTTCCAATTGAATGCATCCATCTCCAGTTGGGATTATAATTACACTCAAATATTAAAAGTATGTAATGTTAGGAAACAGTGCAGAACCTGATCAGAGGTCACATTATGTCATATCTGATCTGGTTATGTACTGTTTGCCAATGTCCCATAAAATGATGGATAAACCCTTGTCCTGCTGAAAACGGATATGTCATCTTTAGAAAAGAGAGCAAATCCAGAATCAGCTGGCTAAATCTAGTGAACACATCTGTGGACATGAGATCTAGATCTGACTGCTTTCCAGACAGCATAAGATTCCACTGGAAAAACAGAAGTGAATGTGCCATATTCATATTTATGCAGCAGAACAAGGGTTAAGGCACTGATCAGCAGAGGACAACAAAAGCTTGTAAAACTATGCGGCATGCAAACATTCATGACCTGACCTCATGGTGTGCTGTCAATTGAAAATGCACATGCTAAGTTTAGTGTTCAGAAGGGCCTCTTGTCTTGACACACAAATGACAGACACACCATTCACATCTTGCAGACATATTTGAAGGCAATATTAAATGTATAGCTCAGTTTGAGCACTTAATAGCCAGGTGACTTAATATGTCCAATTCCAAATCCACTATTTGTCCTCCAGATGAAAGTGTTTATAAGAAAATAATTTTCAAATTGTTATTTCAAAACCAAAACCAGGAGTGCAGTGGCTCAGTGGTAGAGTGCTTGACTCGAGACAGATGGCCCCCGCGCTAGAGCATCACCGGCATCACTGTGTTGTGTCCTTGAGCAGGACACATTAATCCTAGCTTAGTCCTGTTTCAACCCAGGAAGACCCATCCCTTTATAGCTGAAAGATTGTTCATGGGATGTAAAGAATCACATAAAATAAAACAACCAGAACAGATATTCTGGATGTTTAGATAAAAACTCTCATTTGGTGATATAGAGGCTCTTGAAAGGCTATTGAGAGGTTTACCTATACCTGTGTACTATATGACTAAATTCCCAGTATGGCACCTGTCCTTGATTTGGCTGCAGGCAGTCTGTTGTCAGTTAGGTCCATTATAGAAAATTGCTAATACACTTTAGGTATCCAGTTGAATGTGCTTAAAAATCATATCAAAAAACAATTTTCTTGATGCTCAAAAGAGCCGTCTCAATGAGACGGTTCTTTTGAGCACCCAAAACAAATGTTCAAATGATTGAAAAATTGCATATGTTCTCACAATTTTGTCAATAAAAGTTCACTTATCTGGACTTATGTTAGACCAAACTCCATGTACATATAAACTCATCTATTTCAATATTTAAAAGTTATACAGCTTAAAATTATGCATTTTATTAAAACAGATGACATTTGATTATTTCTTCAGTCTTTTCTATTTAACCCTTAAAGCACCAATCACGACTGCAGCAGATGACAAATATGGCGACAACTTTCCTAATTTTTGAAAAAAATAAGGTATGATATTTCATGAGAATGGTCTGCCAGCAGACGATTCTCATGAAACGTCGCGCCTTATTTGTTTTTTTATTCTTTGAAAAAGCAGCAAAATTTGCAATTGTCGTCTGCTGCAAATTGTATGTGGCACTTTATGAGTTAACTTTTTGCCTATTATTGTTGTCTGCTGACTACCTCTGCAAAATCTAGAGGCGGCCACTGGCCCCCTTTTAGTGGCCCCCTTTTGTATCAAATGGCCCCTTGCTAAAGGTAGAGTTGGCCATCATCAACATCATGCAAATGGGCAAATATTAGACAGTGTTTTTCCATCTGAAATCACAGAAAATTTAATGGATTTAACACTGAAGTCGGTCCTAATCTGGATCCAAAGTGTTTGATTATGGATGATTTGTTTCTTCAACCAGTCAATAATTTTTCAGTCATGTCGGGATGGGTCTTCTGTGTTGAACCAGTACCAATCAGTCTCAGGTTAAAGTGTCTTGTACCACTCCTGATTTCCTGCTGACATTGAAGCTGCCCATCACTGGCCATCATTAGACAAGCCAATCAGTTTGTCCAGCTGAACTTGTTCCTTATTTATCACATCCAGAAATCATGGGTTAGGGATTCAATATTGGAATAGAGTCCTAATGGCCAAGAAAGATGTTAAATGTTCAACTCTTGCTGAGACCATACTGAGTAGTTAAAATTTGGCTCAGTGAGTAACAAATCTGTACTCTTATCAAACATTAAAATGAAAGAGGTATAATTCCCTTGAATCACATCAGATATTGCTGTAAGTTGGTGACTGTGGTCAATGGACTCCTTAGAACTGGACTTTCTCTGAGACCAAACTATCTTATCTGTGAGATGCTGTTCACCCTGAAAAAATTATTGCACAAACCAATATGACATATTGTTATATAACTGGAGAGAATCCCATCTCCTGATTCGGTGCCATGATTAACCGAAATCAACAGAAATCACAGAAATCACCAGAAAATCACCGAAATCACGAGATAAAAGTAAGAAATCACCTTTTTATTGTTTACTTAATGCAATAATATGATAAGAATTAGTATAATATGCTTATTTCTAGTCTGTTTTTAAAAATATGTTGATAAAAAATCACTTTCAAATTGCTATAATGTGTTGCTATATTTTTTATTGAAATATTTATTTGCTGGCACATTAAAATATAAGCCTTTTGTAAACTTATCAATTATTCTACTATCATTTATATCATATAAAGGCATAAAATTAACATTATAATGGATATTTCCTTTTTTTCTGGTGATTTCGGCATACCTTGAATTGGAAATTGAAATGTACTTTTTTTTTCATATTTTAATCAAAGAAGAAATAAGCTTATTATTCAAATTGTTATCCAGCTGATCAGGATACATATTGTTTTCTACTCTGCTTGTTAATGCATACTATTAAAAGGAACCCTGCAAGTTGGTTAGATATACACTGCTGAAGTTACTCTTTGCCTGAAATTGTTGTCTGCTGATAACCTTTGCAAACAGTTTAAGAACCAGATCAGGACCGACAAAATGTCAGACCTGATCTGGGTCCAAACTGTTTGACTCTCTGATGGTGATCATGAAGGAACTAATATAGTAAATTCATTTAGAAAAGACAGCAGATGACAAAATACCTAAACATTTGCCTGGTCCTGAAGTCAGCTGATCAGGATGTATATTGTTTTCTACTCTGCTTGTAAATGCATACAAATAAGTGGTATAATGCCTTCAATGTTGGCTCCCGGTACCGTTAGTTTAACAGGTAACAGGGTCCAGGGCGACAACGGTAAACATTGCGCTAACTGTACCCTGCAAGTTGGTTTGATATACACTGCTGAAGTTACTCTTCGCCTGCAATTGTTGTCTGCTGATAACCTTTGCAAACAGTTTTAGAGCCAGATCAGGACCGACAAAATGTCAGACCTGATCTGGGTCCAAACTGTATGACTCTCTGATGGTGATCATTAAGGAACTATATAGTAAATTCATTTAGAAAAGACAGCAGATGACAAAATACCTAAACATTTGCCTGGTCCTGAAGTCAGCTGATCAGGATGTATATTGTTTTCTACTCTGCTTGTAAATGCATACAAATAAGTGGTATAATGCATTCAATGTTTGCTCTGGTACCGTCATCTTCACCAGCGAAGGTTTCGTCGTATCTACCTTTCGACAAACCCTTCGCCTCACGACCCTCAAAATTTATTATTAGCACAGACTAATCGACCAATGAAAACGCCAGGAAGGATTTTTTCGATAATCCCTTCCTGCCAATCAGATTAAATGTAGCAGTTTATCGGCACCTAATGTGCACCGCCTGCTAAGTCTCCATTTGTCCAGATAAGCATAGATTTTGGTCGTAAAACTATTTATTTTTCTTCTATAATTAAGTTCAAAATTATGTTATAGGTGCTCAAAATAACCATCTTAATGTGACAGTTCTTTTGAGCACATTAAACGTACATTTTAGTTGTTAAATAAGAAAACTGAATGTAAATTAATCACGTCGTCTTATCTGGAGGCCCGGTGTTTATCGATTTTTGGCACCGCTTTGTGATTGATCATATTAATTGTTACTATTTTCGGCTTATGACGTATTCAATCGGAGAAAATCGAAGCTGTGAGGCCAAGGGTTAGATTAGATAATCACAACCCTTGGTAGGACAAGATGTGGTACCGTTAGTTTAACACATAACAGGGCCCAGGGCGACGGCGGTAAACATTGCGCTTACTGTACCCTGCAAGTTGGTTAGATATACACTGCTGAAGTTACTCTTTGCCTGCAATTGTTGTCTGCTGATAACCTTTGCTAACAGTTTAGGCCAGATCAGGACAGACAAAATGTCAGACCTGATCTGGATCCAAACTGTTTGACTCTCTGATGGTGATCTATATGGTAATCTATATAGTAAATTAATTAGAAAAGACAGCAGATGACAAAATACCTAAACATTTTCCTGGTCCTGAAGCCAGCTGATCAGGATGTATATTGTTTTCTACTTTGCTTGCAAAGGCATACAAATAAGTGGTACCCTGCAAGTTGGTTAAATAAACACAGCTGAAGTTACTCTGCCTGCAATTGTTGTCTGCTGATAACCTTTGCAAACAGTTTTGGAACCAAATCAGGACCAACAAAATATTGGACCAGATCTAAATCCAAACTGAAAATTGACTCTCTGAGAACTATATAGTAAACTAATCTTAAAAAAGACAGCAGATGACAAAAATATCAAAAAATTTCCAGCAAGCAGAGTAAAATAGAAACGGATGCTTGTCAAGATATATAGGGTTACTATATTATAATAAATGCACTTGTGTAAATATCAAATTAACCCTTGTCCTGCTGAACCTAGATATATCCTGTTTTTTGGAAACACTAACAGTGTGGAAACTGATCAGCTGATCGGGATCCACAGTTTTGCATTCAGTTTACGGTCTTGTGTAGAATTGTTGTTTTTTTGTTTTGTTTTTTTTGTGTGTGTAAATATTATTTATTTTGAGGGCCTCATGGAAGATTAGTTGTACTTCTAAATGTTGTCACCCTCTTTAAATAAAGACTTTACTTACTTACTTACTTACTATCCTATTATGGCATTAAATCAATAATAAAATTGTGATTTCCTATTTTTATCTGGTGATTTCGGTGAATTCACTGTGCACTGAATTTGAAAGTGAAATCATAACATTTTTTTCATTTCTTTTTAAAATCAAAGTAGAAATAAGCTTATTATACTAATTCTTATTATATTATGACATTAAACTAACAATAAAATGGTAGTTTTTTCTTATTTTTATCTGGTGATTTCTTGGTGATTTCTGCTGATTTCGGTTAATCATCGGACCCTCCTGATTGACTCAATTTGTCTTCATAAATCTCTATGTCTACCTGAAAACCGGTCTAAACTGGCCTACATGAAAACCAGCTCAAACTAGTTTCCAGAAGTTAATATTTTGACACTAATATCACCATCTGTAGAGCTAAAAATAGCATGATTAATATAAAACTAACATGTGCTGCATGAAATTGACATGATTTGCTGTTTCACATCCCAACAGGTAAATTAAAGACTTTCATGATCTTTTTGAAAACAGTTTTGTATTATCTTGTTTGTTAATTTATCTTTGTTTTGAAAAAACAAAAAGTATAAAAAAAGTTTTATATTAATTAAATTTTACGTTCCACACTCAGAGAATTAGTATCCTTTTCAACATGCAAAATACTATGTTTAAATATTTTAATAACAGTTGATAAAACTTATGAGAAAGTCCTTCGGCTGAAGGTTGAACATAACTTAAACAACAAAACAAAAAGTAGAAAAGTTTCATTCTTAGTTGAAACGCCATACAACAAAACAGTTATTGACTTCAACTTCGGTAGACACAAGGATTATCTACCCTGTTTCATTTCCTTTAATTTGATATGCAACACAACTAATTCACACCGGGTAGGCGGCAACATCGAACGCTGAACACAATCGAGGAACTGCGATCAATACATGTATGTACAGGCGCTGTTATAAATAAGTCAGTTTATCTGGGTTTTTTTTTTATAATTTATAGCAGTATTTTAATAAAATTGGTTTTGCCTATCTATTCTGAAATGAATCGTGATTTGTTCTATGCAGGTGTTGTTTCTGATAAACAAGTAAAATGAACTTACAGTCGGCCGATCGCAGACAATGGGTTCTTAGCTTTCTTTCATATGAGCTCCGTCACAAGAAAACCTTTTTTTTCGATGTGTCTGGTGATGTCCAAACAGACCTTGGAAGGAGTACAACTACCCTGCCGTATATATTGTAGAACTGGCAGGCTCATCGTGTGGCCCGTTAGCTAAGTGGTCAGAGTATTTGCACGGTCTGTGATAGGTCCCAGGTTCGAGTCCCCATCTGGTCATATGCTTTTTCTTCACATGTGTCATCTACACACACCCCCATGACCCGTCCCGAACTTGAACCCAGGACCCTCTCAGAATGCGGGTGTATGTTTACCACTGAACTGTCGGGCCACACAGTAGGCATGTGACATAGGGTTTGATCCTGAGCCTTCCAGGTCAGATTTGAGTTTATGGATCAATACAAAACAGAAAACATACTTATAAAGCTCGGATATATATATATATCGGACAAAAGCAAACAAAAAATTGCTCATTGATTGCCAAAAACATTGATTGCTATCGATAACCGATTGCCATTAATGAAGTTTTCGATTGCCTTAGTATCATTACCATCATCCTTTCAAACAGATACTGCGCTTTTCACTTATCAGATAGAAATTATTGAATACACACAGGATATACACCAATAATTTAATTTTACCCTTCTGTCTCTGAAAGATCGAAATACGACAATGAATGCGAAAAAATATACTTATTTTTCAGTTTTAAGTTGAAATAAGTAATGATCAGAAATAAAATGTTATTTTTCAGCCAAATCTCACACATTTTTTGGACAAATATAACACCAAGCACATTTCTTTGATCTTACCTAAAACTGATATCATGCTTACTTTTACTGAAACCTAAGCATTCCAATGAAAAAAAATAAAATATTAAACTTACCCAAAACGGCGGCTGTAAAATGTAAATATTGATCACAGTTCCTCAGTTGTATTCTTGTTGCGCCTACCCAGTGTGTAATTTCAGAAAAGAAAAAAATGATCTTTTGACCACACCCCAGGGGTCAAGGGTGTGTGTTGGCACAAAATATTAGCTAGCATGTTATTGTATGCTTGATTCCCTTAAATTTAATATGCAATATGACTATTTTCTGAAAAAAATTGATTATTTATAAGCCTATGACATAATGTGAGGTGATGCTACATACCAAATATCAAATCTCTAAGCCTTGTAGTTTCAGACAAGAAGATTTTTTCAAGTTTTCCTTATTAAAGCCTATGTAAAATAGTAAATCATGTGACCACTGAGGCGGGAACATTTTTGGCCCCAGGAGTATAACTTGAACAAAGTTGGTAGAGGTCTACTAGGTTATACTTCATATCAAATATCAAGGCTCTATGATTTGTGGTTTCATACAAGAAGATTTTTTCATGTTTTCCATAAGCCTGTGTAAAACATGTGGCCCCTTGGGACAGGACAATTTTTGGCCCTAGGGTCATAATTTGAACAAACTCGGTGGACCTGGATCATAATTTGAACAAACTTGGTAGAGGTCCACTAGTCTTGGTGATGCTACATACCAAATATCAAAGCTCTATGCCTTGTGGTTTTAGACAAGAAGATTTTTTTATGTTTTCCCTATATAAGCCTATGTATCACATGTAACCCCAGGTCCAGGCCCATTTATGACCCATGGGCATAATGGGCATAATTTGAACAAGCTTGGTAGAGGTCACTTAGATGATGCACATACCAAATATCAAATCTATATGGCTTGTGGTTTCAGACAAGAACATTTTTAAATTTTTCATCTTGAAAATCTATTTTTAGCCTGTGTTGACCAAAATCATTTGAACAATTATCAAAGAGGGCTATATAAAGATCATTCCTGCCAAGTTTGGCCAAAATCCAGCTAGTAGTTTAGGAAATGTCCTTTGATGCAAATGTTGACCACAGACGACGACGGACTTCCAACGATCACAATAGCTCATCAAGTGCTTTGAAGCAGGATTTCTGTGTAGTTTGGTGAAATACCACAAAGTGGTACAGAAGGAGACATTATTTAAAGGAAATTGTTGACAGACAACGGACATCCTATGATCACAATAGCTCACCTTGAGCCTATACAATTGACTAGTAGTACTTAGTACATAACAATTGGTGACTTGCAGTGCTCTGGAAGAATGTGGGTGGGGGATTTGTGTTAAACACATCTGTTTTACTTATTTAGATAATTGTACAGCTACCTAGATTCTGGGTCAGTCTCTCAATGTATTGCAGTAATCTCATCAGCGCAAAAATATTTACTGTTCATACTAAGGTCAAAATCTTACCTCATTTATCACCATTCAGCATGTTCAGCTGAGGGACCAAACTGCCTGTGGTGTCCCTCTTGTCAGTGAAGTATGTGTTCATCATAGAAGCCTCTACAGCCTCCTGGCTACTGATAGCCATACTAATCCTACAATTCTGGAATGACTTGGACTGCTGGATGGCAGCTGTTGCATGTTGATGCTCTGAAGAACATTTAAATGCTGAGTCTGGAATTATCCTTTTTTTCAAATACATGTACTGTCAATTAAGATCAGCTGGTGTCTGTGGAGCTATCCGAGCAAAATCCTTACTGTTTTTCAGTCTGACTGAAAATATACAAGGCCCTATATTAGGTCAGGGAAAACAGTGTTCAATCTAAAGCCTTTGACCCCTTGCTGAAAAGCTAGAGTGGGCCATCTATTACATTGTATGTGGATGGGGAAATATTGAGTTATATTATCACGTGAAATCAAATGAATATCACCCAGATTTCCAAGATTGAACAATGGAAAAGTATTATTAGGCCAAATATCCAGCTATGAAAATCTTAAATGGATCAGGGTGATTTCAAAAATAATGCATCCATTTCTATAATCAATGTTTATAGACTATCTAAAGCAGACTTATTGTTAAAATTAATTTTAAGATATGTAATTAATGTTTTTCTTGCATCATGCCAAGTTTCATCGCTTTAGAATGTTCCGTTCAAAAATTACATGGAAAAATGTCATCCAAATTGTCACAAGGGTAACACTTTTTTGTGACATTTTTTCCCTTACCTTCAATTCAACTGTAAATTGTATTAAACGCTATTCATGTATAGTCAAATGGTGAATTGCAGTTGAAATATAGCATAAAAGCTGTAGGAAAACAATCTTTTCATCTTTTTTAAACCAGATAAATCGGAAATTTGTAACCTTTTATAAACACACCCTTTCAAATTTTTATCATACAGGATTTCATATGATTGGAGTAAAGTGAATTGCCTCATAAAATATACAAAGTTTTATTCAAAAGGAATGCTGTTTTAATGACTAGCAGTCTTTAAGCTTTCTAAAGGAACCAACTTGCCTATAAAACAACAAGTATGATTTTATGTAGCCAGTACTGAATAAAACCACCCAGATATGTCACAAGTGTAACATTTAAGGTTTCAACCATCAGCATTTCAATTTGTTTTGCATTTCATAGCTTTTTTTTGCTGTTTTTCTGGTCAAGGGAGCCCCCAAAAAACATTATGAGGAATTGTGGTGAAATCCTTAAGCTGCTGACTTTGTGGCATGATTTTAACTGATGTCACAAGTGTAACACATTTTAGGAATATGTGATAAATGCATATACATGGCAAATCTTAAATGAAATATTACTTATTTGGTCTTTTTGATAATTCTTGAATGCATAAATATAATTTAAACACAGCAAAAAGTCAACAACTTCACCAAATGTGTAGTCAATACTAGTTACGGTCCAGCAGGAATGATACTTCCTCAAGCCCATATACTAGTTTCATTATGAAGCTGGCCATCCTTGAGCTACATTCTGGGATAGGAATCATGCTATTCAACACTGAAGAAATCAGACAATCTTAAACCAGACTATAACTTGATTTAGACAGGTAGACTTTAAAATGTGATTTGTGTCACAAGTGTAACATATATTATGGATTGAATTCATCTCACTTTTTCCTGTGTTTGGTCAAAGGATGATCTATTCAACAATTAATTTGATATATTTTGGTATTTAGGGTAGTTATTCACTCTTTTGATACAAAGAAAACACAAAGTGGTGTAAACAAAAAGGATAAAATTATGCACTCACAAGGAGGGAAAGGTATTTTTTCACAATTCAAAAAATATTTACAGGAATTTATTGAAGAAAACCAAAAAAGATGCTAAGTTGTACATACTATAGTAGGTTACATAAAGTATAAGTGATAAGAAAAGACAAAAGGGTCATAATCAGTTCCTTTGTTTGCTTGTCACAAGTGTAACACAATTATTTCTTTCTATTTAAGCCTTAAATTTGTTACAGATTCTTTAGAATTGCAAAAATGGTATCATTCAAATCATTCAATTGATAATTTATCCCACAATGAGTGCTGTCAACTGTTTTCTGATCATTAACATTTTATAACTACTTACTATGCTTAATAAACAAATCTGAATAGTTCATTTTTTAAAGTTTTGTGCTAAAAAAAGGGAATTGATTTATGTTTTGATACATTTTAATCAATTTCCATGAAGCCAATTCACTTCATCCTATATAAAATCTATAAGAGATCAAAAATTCAAAGGAGAAACTCCCTCTTCTGATTTTGTCACAAGTGTAACACATTCCATTACCAACATATGTTATTGTGTTTAATATGTTTTATATCCTATATATTCAAATGACATTTGTTCTATGTTTTTCATATACCCTACTTGTTATCTAAAAACAATTTTTAACAAAAATCATGCTTATTATTTTAATTAGAAAAACTTTTTCCTCTACACAGTGAAAATCGAGGGGTGTATTTTCACATAAAATTTTATTACAAGTGCAAATTTTGAGCAAACGATTAAATTTTACTTTGAAAATGTGTATACATAACTACTTCATCAGTTCATGAAAGAATATTTACAATTCTGCATACCTGTGTTGTTTATAATCAAGCTAAGTGTAGCTTATAGAATTGTAAAAAAATAAGGAAAAAATGATTAAAGTATTAAATTTAAAGCATTGTCCTAAATTTTATTCTTAAACCAGTATTTGTTTCTGAAATTTTGATGTTCCCTGGTTAAGAGGATGTAAAAAAGATAATGATAGAGCAATTTTGAAATTTGACCCCCAATGTCACACTTCGGATGCATTTTTTTTTTTAAATCACCCATCAGCGGCTTCAATTGGATCAAATATTATATTTTATTCAAATTAATTTGTACATGTATGGTATATACAGCTTGAAACAATAAGATAAGGAAAAAAACACTAGAATTCCGACAATCGGATGTGTGGCCTTGCCAAACAGAAGTCAATCAAGGCAAATTTGTCGAATTTATATTCCGGGCGAAGGGTTACTTTAGAGAAACTTATAAATGACAAAATATAAATCATCAAAAACGCAAGAAATGCACTCTCGCAGAAACACTGCTGATATGGGTATAGGGAATAAGCGATTGCCCCTCCTCCCCCCCCCCTGTAAAAAGTTGGACCCCTCCCAGTGGCGTAGCTTCCTTTAGGCCATGTAGGCCGCGGCCTACACTTTTTCAGAAAGTAAAAAAAATATAAACGGGGTAGGGTGTGAGTAAATCAGAAAGATATTCCAAATTATCCTGATATCAGACGTCACCCATTACCCACTGTAGAAGAACGGTTGTTTGTGTTCCAGGACGAGCTGTCACGTGATGTTGCTAGCCTACCCAATAGGAAATGAACCATTGCACGAAGCTTTGCAACCTGTATAATTGCATTTTCATCATAATTGGAGTCCTTTTGACCATGCCACCGACGTCCGCAACATGCCAAAGGTAGCATGAAAAGAATTAAAAACTACTTGCGCTCAACAATGATGTCTGCCAGGCTGTCCTTCGTAGCGATGATCTACAGACACTTGATGTTGACAGGGTGATAAACATGTTTGCGTCAGACAAATTTAATGCAGAAAATTAGTTTTTTTTCTAAAGTGGCTTGTGATTAATAGTTTTGTTGCTACCTGCATTTAGATATTGAAACTTGATGTCGCTTGTTTTTCAACATACATGTACAGTACATTGTATCTTTTATTTGGGATGATCATTACAATGTCACATGTCTTCTTGCTATATAACCATGTAGGCTCCTATAAGCCTTCTAACCCTTAAAGCACCAGCCAAAAACTGCAAATGAAAGACGCGTCTGCCTAAGTCCTCTGTTGCATATATTTGCTAATATTATTGACTAATGTCAGTATTGAGGCAAACAGTGTAGACCCAGATCTGGATCTCTCACTGTTTGTCGAAGACGCTTGTAAAACAATTCAGCAGATGAGAAAGCGGACTACTTTTGTAGTGATTGTCCATTTAATGGTTAAAACAGTATGATACCTGTCCCTGACTCCCAGGTCGATGATTTTGTTTTTGCATTTCAGCAACTTAAGTTGATCAAACTTGATAAGCATATTAGGCCATATGGGCGATGATGGTGATAACTACCTGTAATTTCTAAAAATCGCATGAACGCATTTATAAGTGCGAAATAATCGCAAAATCCATATTTGGACAGTCTAGGACCGAAAATTTTTCTGGGGGAGCATGCCCCAAGACCCCCCTACCATTAGGCCTACACATTCATTGAAGCCAATACGCCCCTGCCCCCCTTGGAAAAAATGATAGACCCCCTCTGGAACCATGGAAAATTACAATTTTCTTTAAAATAAACCATTGGACTTCTGTAAAATAAGTTGAGGACCAAACAAGAAATGTCACAAACACATGACGAATGCCCCCCAAAGGAATTGGTCTAGCATAAGACACATTTGAGGAAAGTAAGCTGTAATATAGGAGATATGCTCCAGACAGGAAAAACCTAGAAATGAGGCCAGAAGTCAATGTCAAGGTCAAAGTGACCCAAAATGGTATGCACCTCTCTGCCATCCCAAGAGGAATCATCACCCCAAATTTGGGATTCCTACATCAAAAAATATAGGAGATATGCACCAGACTCAATGCAGTTTCTAAAAACTAGGTCAGAGGTCAAGTTCAAAGTCACAGTGACCCAATTATGGTACACAGCACTTCGTCATCTCAAGATGCATCCACATACCAAATTTGAGATTCCTTACCCAAATAATATAAGAGATATGTTCCAGACACGATTATTCTAAAAACTGGGTTAGGTCAAGGTCACAGTGACCCGAAAATGGTAAACAATACTCCGCCATCCCATGATGCATCCACATCCTAGGATTTAGGCTCCGGCCGCAATAATTCTTAAAACTAGGTCAGAGGTCAAGGTCACAGTGACCCGAAAATGATATGTGACACTCTGTCATCCCAAGATACATTTACACACCAAATCTGGAATTCCTATCTCTAAGAATATAGGAGATATGCACCAGACTCATTGCAGTCTCTAGAAACTAGGTCAGAGGTCAAGTTCAAGGTCACAGTGACCCAATTATGGTACGGGACACTTTGTCATCCCAAGATGCATCCACACACCAAATTTGAGATTCCTGCCTCAAATAATATAAGAGATATGCTCCGGACACGATTATTCCAAAAACTAGGTCAGAGGTCAAGATCAAGGTCACAGTGACCCAGAAATGGTACGCGACACTCCACAATCTCAAGATGTATCCTCATACCAAATTTGGAATTCCTACCTCAAAGAATGTAGGAGATAGGCTCAGGACATAATAATTTTTAAAACTAGGTCAGAGGTCAAGGTCATAGTGACCTGAAAATGGTATGTGACACTTTGTCATCCTAAGATGCATTTACACACCAAATTTGGAATTCCTATCTAAAAGAATATAGGAGATATGCACCAGACTCAATGCAGTTTCTAGAAACTAGGTCAGAGGTCAAGTTCAAGGTCCAAGTGACCCAATTATGGTACGCAACACTTTGTCATCCCAAGATGCATCCACACACTAAATTTGAAATTCCTACCTCAAATAATATAAGGGATATGCTCCGGACACGATTATTCTAAAAACTAGGTCAGAGGTCAAGGTTACAGTGACCCAAAAATGGTATCGGACACTCCGCCATCCCAAGATGTATCCACATATCAAATTTGGAATCCCTACCTCAAAGAATCTAGGAGATATGCACCGGACACGAAGCGGGACGGACGGAGGGACACACGGACGGACTGTGCAATTACTATATGCCTCCCAAAGTTCCTTTAGGGGCATAAAAAACCCAAAGAAAAACGTTGTCTAAGATTTTTTATCTTTTTATGACAGATAAACCTGGACGCCCCACCTGACGAAAATTCTTGGATCCCCACATGTAGGCCTATTGATACAAATCTTGAGGTTATGCTCGAATTCCTTATAACAATAGCTGTGAACTTTTCTTGAAAAGAATAGCTTTTATGACAGGCTGCATATTGTACCAAAGGCATTGAGTGTTCTACTGTTGTTAAAGCTCCTAAGACATTAGAGATCACATCTAAATGATCGCAAACCGATTGCCGTTCACCCCACCTACATCCAAGTTTTTCAATAATTTGTGAATAATCGGTGAAATTATAATTAAATTAATCGTGGTGGGACAAAAGACAATGTTTTTCCTTCGAATTAAGCGCAGACTGGTGAAAAAATCAGAGAATTTGAATGAATGCAGCACGTTTTTTCATCATTTTCCTGTTACCCGTAATGTTAAAATTCACTGTCCAATTCACCTCGGTACATTTGTTTATATGTGCCGCTAAGGCTGTGACGTCACGGCGGTCCCGAGAATGCAGCATCATTTCTTCTGGTTGTGAGGTTCTATCGACTAGTGGTAGGAATCGGCTGGATTTTTATAATCGATCATTGAAAATAACAAGTGACCAATGATCAATCATTAATCGACTAAAATAAAATACATATTATATATGGTACATATCATGCCAGGTATGTCTAAGTTGCCTTACGGGGTCAAGTTGATTGTTTGTTTGTTTGTTTTTGTTGCTTTCAGCCCATGTCTTTGTTGCTTTCAGCCCATGTCAACAGCTATGGTCATTGCGGGACGGTCAGTTCACTTAACCACACTTTTTCCTGGGCAGGCTTGAGCAAGCTGTTAACCAGTAATTTGTGCACATACTTTCGCTTGTAACTGACATCAACCCTTCTTGAATAAATCAGCGGAAGGGAGGAGAATGACCGTAGAAATTATTTCATGATCAATCTCCACGAAAGTATGGTACCGGGCCGGGATCGAACTCGCGACCCCTGGATCTGCAGTCAGACACGCATCTGTAGCCAGACACGTTACCGACTGCGCTACGCGGATTGACCAGACATGTTAGGTGTTCAGAGTGTGTACCAAAAAATTAATTTTCTCAACCAAAACATATGTTGTGGGTACTCAAAAGAACCATCTCAATAAGACGGTTCTTTTGAGCACCCAAAACATATGTTCAAACTGATGGATAAGTATATATTTACAATTTTACACTCAAAACTTTTGTTCATCTAAACCTATGTACATTATTTGAACCATATGCTGTTCATACCAGAAACTTAAAATGCAGAAAAGGGTCATATTAAATAAATACACCAAGCTAAAAATTGAAGGCCAATGAAGCAGAATGTCTATACTGAGTAATGGATTATTGAAAAACTACCGATCAATTAATCAGTTCACTGAAAATGACCAATGATCGATGAACTCGATAAATCGCCCGACCACTACTATCGACTGTACATATACATCTACATCCATACATTGTACTGTCACAATTGACTGTAACACAACAGACTCGGTCCCCAGTCGGCCCGTTCTATCCGTTCTGCCAATGGTTTGTCTGTCCCGGCTTAAAAATTGTTGTTTAAAAATGTGACAGTGCAAAAGTTTATGTAAGCTGTTATTGTTATTAACAGCCCTTTGACTGTATTGTCTCGCAAGTAGTCAACTCTTTCACTCAACTCAACACAAATTTATTTGCAAATCACAGTTAATCACTGGTTATTTTCTGTCTACAGAGGCAGGGCCAGGGGGTGGGGAACTTGTCAGCTTGTAGGCAAAATGAAAGTAGCTAAAACTAATTGACAAGGCAAAATCAATTTACCTTTCATCAGCTAGTTGTCAAAGTGAACACATTCCAGTAATACTTTTCTTGTAAATCTCACTATACCTTTGTAACTAGTAAAAATAGAATGTCAGGCAGATCATTTAGTAATCAATCTGCCATCTTAGTTTTTTTAAACTACCCAATCCGTACTCTATCTTCCTGTACACTCCCCAGGAGTTTGGTGCATTGCTATAGGCGCGACCCACGTCATGGACCCTTGGATGCATGAAAGACACTGTGGAGCCGGAATTGGTACATCAATTAAGATCTGTGAAATTGGTCTGCTTTAGACCAGGATCTTTCTATAGGATACACACAGGGTTGTAGAAAAGACCCAAATTTCTTGATGCCCAACCCATTCTATGATTCCTAAACAATCAATGAAGACCGTGATCAGATGCCACATTCTGCTGCATCTGATCCTGGTCTGCACTGTCTGTCAATGTACTACATATTAACCAGTTTATAAGATTGCAGTTATGTATGACAGGTACTGCAATGGCCGTTATTAATATTAGTGCTTTTATCTGCTGTTAGAACTGTTTCAACCCATAAGACGCATCCTAACATGACTGATAAATGGTTGACTGGGATGTAATGAATCGTGCTAAACAAATAATATCAGTGCTACCTGAACAATAATTTTTGGGCCGTTCGGTGGTGCAAACTTGGTAGTGATCACCACTGATGCAGTGCATGGCGGACGAGGGGGAGGGGCGGACAAGGGTTGGGGGGGGGGGGAGGGGTCATCGAGAGAATTGTTTTATGGCCTTTAATTACTGTAAAAACTTAAATAATATGAGCTCTAAATGTATAACTGATCTCAATCATTAATAAAACTGATAATCACTCTTTGGTGAAAACCCCGCAGGGTTTTTTCTCCCATTTCATTTTGTGGGGGAAAAACCCTGCGGGGGTTTTCCCCCGCGGGTTTTTTTTTATTTTGCTTGAAAGGCTTCAAATGATGAGAAAAACTTCAATTCAGCTTCTATATTGTTTTGTAAAGCAATACAATTAAAAACAAACCTTTTTATTTTTTCAAAAAACCCTGCGGGGTTTTTCCCCCACAATCTGAAATGGGAGAAAAACCCCGCGGGGGAAATTAAAGGTTGGAATTAAGCCTTACCAATCATTTTCTGAAATAATTACAATCAAACAAACTTATTTCTTGAACTTATTTTGATATTTATTTTTTTGAAAATACCCTGCGGGTTATTTCCCCCATTTGAAAATGTGGGGGAAAAACCCTGCCCAGGGTTTTAAAAACCCCGCGGGGTTTCAAAAACCCCGCGGGGTTTTTGGAAAACCCCGCGGGGTTTTTGACTTTGACCATTTTTTTCATTATGATGGCATATATTTTTTTAGACATAATTATATATGTTTTGCTCCCTTATGTCTGTTTTTATGTATTTTAGTGGTTTTGAGTCTTTTGCACGGCTAGAAAGATGATGTGATTTTGCCAAATTCTGGTGTGGCAAAAAAAAACTGGTGGCTGTTCCAAATAAAAAAATAAGTGTGTTTCGTATAACAGGTCTGGAAATTTTAGGTAGGGTAGGCACACATTTTAAAAAAAAAAAATCTGAAAAAAATATAATTTTATATTTTTCAGAAAAACTGAAAAATCTAGTTTTCACCAGTAAATTTAGGTATAGTGCTGCAGCAAAGCAGTAAAAAGTGAGCTAGTTTTCGAGATGGTGGTCCCCACAGGGTAACAAGCAGTAACATACATCAAATTAAAGCTAAGAGTCTCCCCAATTAAAAAATGCATGATGCCACCTCGGTATGTCGGGGCGTAAACTTTTACGAGTCATTAAAAAAGGACACCCATACAAATAAATAACTTTACTAATAAAGCTTCATTTAAACCTGAGATCAAAAACATTGCTTAAGTTGGTATAATATGAACACAAAATGATACAGAAGGATGCTAGAAATACTTTGCATCATACATGGGATGCAAACAAGTCCAAATACACCGACAGTGAAAGGTCATTAGGTACATTAGTCACGAAAACCCATGATTTTCTATAATTCTTTTTGACAAAAGGTCCTCCTTATGTATAAATGTATTGAAAACAAGTTTAAATATTATCAATGACATCTGGGAAGCAAACAGTGCATAATTTCACTACCATTTATTGTGACCAAAAAATTGTATGGCCCACCAAAAAAAGTATCCATACAAGTAACAAATTTACTAATAAAAAATAAATTTAACCAATGATCAAAAGCAGTGCTGAAGTTGGCATAATAGGAACATTTAATGATACATGAGGATGCTGAAAATATCATTAATCATGTGTAAGGTTCATATAGGTCCAAATACACCACTAAGAGACCAAGGAAAGTTGCCTAGTGACCCCGCAGACAAGGCGAATATACTAAATAATCAGTACCAGTCGCAGTTTACAGAGGAGGATAAGACCAATATACCACAGCCTGAAGGAGAACCCTCGCCCACCATGCCAGATATTAATGTTACTACTGAAGGGATCCGGAAACTCCTGCAAAAGCTGAATGTGAACAAGGCAACTGGACCAGACATGATTCCTGCGAGGATTCTCAAAGAACTATCAGAAGAGATAGCCCCTTTCCTCTGCACAATATACCAGAAATGCTTGGAGACAGGATCAATCCCTGATGTATGGAAAACAGCAAATGTCTCGGCAATCTTCAAGAAAGGTGAGAAGTTTAAAGCTAGTAATAATAGGCCTGTCTCCCTGACCTGCATCAGCTGTAAGATGTTTGAACACATTATCGTGAGCAACATTATGCGCCATTTAGACAAGCACAAACTTCTTACTGACTGTCAACATGGTTTTAGACGCAGGAGGAGCTGTGAGACGCAAATACTTACCTTAGCAGATGAGCTCATCAAGGGATTGGATAAGGGCAGACAACTTGACTTAGCTATATTAGATTTCAGCAAGGCATTTGATCATGTCCCTCATGAACGTCTCCTTAAGAAACTGGACCACTACGGCATCCGAGGAAAGACTCTGGAATGGATAAGAGCATTCCTTACCAACAGAACCCAAAAAGTCACAGTGGAGGGAGTTGTATCAGAGTCTATACACGTCAAGATCGGTGTTCCCCAGGGAAGTGTGCTGGGACCAATACTCTTCCTCGTCTTTATCAACGACCTCCCTGCCAGCGTTCAATCCAGTTCGAGACTTTTTGCTGATGACTGTGTAGTATACAGAGAGATACGATCAGACAAAGACTGCCAGATCCTCCAAGATGACCTCCAGAAACTATGGGAATGGGAGAAGTTGTGGGGAATGTCATTCCACCCTGAGAAATGCAGCATTCTTCGAGTACATAGGAAGAGATCGCCAATCATGTTCAGCTACTCACTCAAAGGCCATACACTCAACTGTGAAGAGTCAACAAAATACCTTGGGTTGAGATTTCACAAGACATGACATGGAAACTCCATATTGACAAGACTGTAAAGAAAGGAAACAGCACCCTTGGATTCCTACGCAGAAATCTCCGAATAAACAGCGAAGAAGTCAAACGTGCGGCATATATCTCACTTGTTCGACCAAATTTAGAATATTGCTCCACAGTCTGGAATCCATATCAGAAGGATCAAACTCATAAGTTGGAGATGGTGCAGCGGAGAGCTGCTCGGTATATTACAAACCGCTGTCACAATACCAGCAGCGTTACAGACATGTTGGACCATCTTTATATGGAATCACTAGAATCCAGAAGAACAAAAGCCCAGCTCACCATGATGTTTAGAATTATCAACAACTTGGTGGATGTGCCTGCACAGCAGTACTTAATCCCAGCATCAAGTCAAACAAGAGCAGCCCATTCCCATAAGTACAGACAGATCTCCACCTCTACATCATACTACAAGAACAGCTTTTTTCCACGTACTATCATAACATGGAACTCACTGCAATCAGCTGTAGCTGAAGCCCCTGACTTGGTATCCTTCAAGCAGGGGCTGTCCAACATCCAGTATTAAATCTGCAGTCGGCACCAGCCACAAGTAGTCTCTAGTGATTCTCAGAGCTATGCCGGTGGGGTTACCATGCCCCTTAGCGGTCACCGTAGCCGGATTGGTCGGAGTTGAAGGGATGAACATGTGGCTGGGCCAAACTTTACAACTTTCTTCTATCTTTTAACTATCCCCAGTTCTTCTAACTTTACTATCTTTCTTTTCCGTTCTTTTACCAGCACCACCACCGTCGCATAAGAGTCAAGAGTGACTGCGTCGACGTATGATGTAGATGTAGATGTGTAGACACCGATGGCAAAGGGTCATTAAGTACATTAGTCGCTAAAACCCATGATTTTGTAGAATATTTTCTGGCAAATGATCTCTTTTGGTATACATATATTAAATACAACTTAAAATGTTCACAACTGAGATCTGGTTAGCAAAATGTGCATGATGCCTCTTCCATATGTAGGGTCAAAAATGTTTACAGCCTTTCAAGGAAGGGTAGGCATAAAATTAAATAACTTAACTGATAAAAAACCCATATAAAAAATGATCAAAACTATGGTTCAAGTTTGTATGATATGAACGCTAAATGACAAAATAGGGTGCTAAAATATTTTCTGTATTATATGAGGTGCAAATAAATCCAAATACACTGATGGCGAAAGGTTATTAAGTACATTTTGTCACGAAAACTCATGATTTTGTAGACTTCTTTTAAGTTTGTTGATTTCTTTAAGTACATATGTATTAAAAACAAGATAAAATGTTATCAAATGCCATTTTGGAAGCTCCTACTCAAAATAGAATCATGCCAAAAGAATAGAGGATACATTTATAGTTCATTATTTAGCAAAATCCGTATCAGATCTTATTAATGTAATATGTGGGAATAATTTTTGCCAAGGACATTGGCGGGAATGTTCCAACTTTTGCATAAAGTATATCAACGTGTGTCAGGCAAGTATTAAACTATTTATTTTTTGTTAAGAGATTTCCTTGACCATGAAAGTTCATCAAGTCCATCATCTACAAAAACACATGGCATACATGTATATTATACTTTATGAAGTCAACAATTCACAGTGACATACGCAGTTATTACATATGAAATTTGAATGACTAGTTCAAATAAAACGAGTCGAAGTTTATGCGTCATGGCGTAACACACTCCCTGATTTATCAGTTTAACCATTCGATTTGGCAACATCTTTACAAGACAAAATAGAGGAAATATTCAGACAAGTTTCCTTCCCGTGGCACTGCTACATTGCACACACACACAAGGTTGTACAAAGCTGTTTATTACAGAAAGAAGAGCATACTCACAATAGAATATTTAAATTATAAATCATTCAGCAACTTGTGTGGTGTAGCAGACTGGCTCATCATTAGCGGCCTCAGTGCCATTCTGCCATGTGCTTCCTCATTGATAAAGTAAAATATGCATGTATGCCATGTGGTTTTGTGGATGCTGGACTTGATGAACTGTCATGGTCAATGAAATATGATATCTCTTAACAAAAAAAGAAATAGTTTGATACTTTCCTGACACACTTTGATATACTTTATGCAAAAGTTGAACAATTCCGCCAATGTCCTTGACAAAAATTCTTCTCACATATTACATTAATAAGATCTGAGGCTCCAGGGGGGGTCTGTGCTCCCTTGATCCCTGAAAATAATGCATTTATCTCCCCAAATCCCTGAAAGAAAGTACCTCAGCTCCCTGAAAATATTTTTCCTTTGCTCCCCAAATCCTTAAAATTAATTCAGCTTCTCCCCAAATCCCCCAAAATATAAGCCCATTCTCTCTAAAATGTAAAGTTCTTTCCATAGGATTAAATTCACATACTTAAAAACTATGAAGCTATACATGAGCAGATGACTTAATATTCACTTAATATTTTACGTTATACATGTAAAGATAGGACTTAGCCACGGACGGGAACTCTATATAAATAGAGAGTCCTTGGCCAAGGAATAAACAATATATAATTATTTCAATGGAATGCATGATATAGCTCAAAGTATGGGGCCATCTTAAAAATTCTGTTGCTGTACCTAGTAGAGTAGGTATGGAGGAATGCTCTCTTGACTTGATTTTTTTTTATTAGAGACAGCTAGACCATTTGGTTTTCTTGGTGGGGGAGGGGCAGCTGTTTTTTCCAATAGATGAAACTAGATAAAATACAGTGAAAGCATTAATTTTGTAACCATAGAGATTTTTTTTAATAATTGCTTTTAGGCCCTATACGAAAGTTTACCTTCAGTTTTAACAAGCAAGAATATATCTGATCAACATTCATCAAAGTTTTAATAAAAAAAACCCCCATCTAATTACCTAGATAGAGAATTGCATACCAGATGTGTAGGTAGCCCTGTTATGATGTTGATTATCACTTGTGCTAGGG